>NW_026845477.1:2425251-2611764 GCF_025583915.1 Anolis sagrei ordinatus | reverse complement strand
TTCCTGCCCAGACTGCCTGGGCTGCTGTTTGTTTACATTCCTGCCTGCCGCAGACTCCTTTGTTTACAAGCTCTGCTGATAAGAGCCTTTTGACTTGTTAATTTGCCATTAAACACCTTCTGTTAACCCTTAAGCTGCTGTTTTGCCTCGTTGGTCCGCCTGGGTCTTGACACCAACGAAGAGAAGATTACTATTAACAGCTGCAGACTGGCTGAAGGTTATCAGCAGAGGAACTGTGTAGTTCCCTCCTGGAACTCAAGGTCAAACTGCTAGTGTCTTCCAACTTACTATAATACTGCAACTATAATACTGCACTTTATACTCTCCTGTATTTTTACTCTGCCTGTTACCTACGATTTAAATTATAAATTTGCAAATGGGAAGAAGTTATTGAGTTTAGCTATTGATAGTATTGCCAATTCCAGAGCCCCTTAGCAACCTTTTGAACTGTGAATGAATGTCATTGTTTTTTAACTTCATACCCTATTCTGTGATACTGTGATATCTTGTAGTGTGATTCATTAATACATTAACGAACGGATTCATTAGCACTTTAACGAACGGACAATCTCCAGTAGCTGTCATTCTAATGCTGCTTCCAACGCGCCACTTTAAGCTTGTAAATGCACTTTTCACCTTGCACTTTATAACTGCTGCTAATAATGGCTATAGATCTGGGAAGAAACGGAAGTGGTACTGTGAAATTGAGGATATGAATCATAATAATGGTAATAAGGATGAAAAAACAGTGAGGTTGAATCTTGATGTATCATATACCAGTGCAATAGGTCCCGTAGCTTGGCCGGGGAGAAACGTCCCGTAGCTTGGCCGAGGATTATACAGCCTTACAGCTCCTTCGCTGAGGGACTTCAGCCAGCCATTACCGAAACCTGAACTCCTTTTTCCTCTGGAAGTCTACAAAGCTCTGCTTAGTAAGGGTTACTTGCGGAAGCCAGACGCAGTTGGTACCGGATGCAGGGGCTCCACGCCAACAGAGGCAAGTACAGACTGCCCAGATTAGAAGTTAAGCATTTCCCCATTAGGTAGTATACAGTTATGAAGATAGTGCCTGTTCCCCGTGGACAAGATTGAGAGAGCCAATAGACTGTTAAGAAAGCCTTAAAATACCGGTTTTCAATAATAAAGAACTTTGTTGAACCTTTAAGCAATCTAAAGACTCTGTTTTAAGGAAATCCAAGGGCCTTTAATCTGAGGCAGCCCCGGCGTCCCGTTGGGCACACGGAATTTATGTCCTGTCTACAGTCTTATGCACAGGCCCAGCGTGCGACAGCACAAGTTTCCTTTTTTTACCCATGTAATTATCTTTAATGTTTTTGAAATATTATAAAAACATATGATACAGTCAACATCAATGCTCTCTTGCTCTTTCCCCTTTCAGAGCTCTCTTCTACCTTCTTCAAAGCAGCTGTGGATTATCCCTTACTGTGCAATTTGTCTGACAACTTGAGTTGCTGTTCTGAAACTTAAAGCCCTGTTAGCTGCTATTAGTGTTTCCTGTCATCCACCAGACTCAGGAAGATGCCTATACGTCTTATCAAAGCAACTGAACATTTTTGAGTTCATGGCAAAAAAGAAAAAGTCGAATCATGAAAACCAAGAAGACAGCAGCTTGAGAACCACTGCAGCACATGGTGCAGATGAAACCGATGAAGATCCCAGAACATGTACAGCTGAACTGCAGGTGAAAACTGAGTGAACAGTGCAAACAGCAGTGTCTCATTGACATGGTTAGGTACAGTCGTAATCTCCTTAATTCAGAATGAATTTGGATTAAATTACCTTTTGAAGCGATTTGACTTGTATAATTGTGATGATGATGATGTTTTTGTACTATGTTTTTGACGTGTAATTATGATGCATTGTGTGGTTTGTAATTTTTTTTTTGAAATAAATTTTATTAAAGTTTCCAAGTGTTTCCTGGTTTACAGGGAAAGAGTGAGAACAATACGAAATAGTAAAGAGTGGAAAAAAGAAAAAGGATAAAGGAGAAGAAAAAGAAAAAGAAAAAAATCCCACACACATATATACCCTCCACCCACCCACAAAAGTACACTATTGACTTCCATTCTGCGACTTCGCTACATTCGTGCCCTTTAAGTACTTTTCTTCATCTTCCATCTTCCTTCTTCCTTTCTTCGAGATATTTTTCAAGGGGAGACCAATCCATCTCCCGAATTGGATTTCCTGAGTTCTTTCTCAACAAAAAAGTTAATTTATCCATGTCCTTAGTCTCTAAGATTTTATTTAGCCAACTCTGTACATCTGGGGTTTCCCCTAATTACCAATATTTGGCATATAATATTCTTGCCGCTGTGGCTAAATATGTCAATAGAATGTCTTTATTATGATCCAGATTAATCTCCCGATCTGTAATATTTAGTAAATAATACTCAGATTTTTTCGGGAACGTAATTCCTAGAATCTTTTGAGTTTCTATATGTATTTTTTCCCAAAAATCCTGTGCTTTTTTGCAGGTCCACCACATATGGTAATAACTACCTTCCTCTTCCTGGCATTTCCAGCATTTATTCTCTGTAGTTTTATTAATTATGGCTATTTTTTTTGGTGTCATATGCCATCTATGGAACATCTTCCATATATTTTCTTTTAAATTCATCGCATAAGTATATTTAATTTTTTTGTTCCATATCGTGTCCCATTCCCTCAAATGGATGTGTAATTTTTTTGTATACGAACACATGTTGTGAACCGGATCTGAGTCCCTCTTGGAGGTGAGAAGATCGTTATAGAAAATTTCAAAATAAATTTCGAAGCGCTTTGGCAACCCGGAAGTGTCTGCCACTTCGAAGCCGCGGTCGCCATCTTTATTATGACTTCAGAAAGTGAATCGGAAATGAGGCAACAGGTGTTTGCATGCTGGGATGCTTGGGTGTGTCCAGCCAATGAGGAGAAACCATGTGTGGAGGGGTGGTGTTTCTGCAGGGCAGCCATTGCCCTTTAAAAGGGGCCACGCGTGCCTCGTGGCGGGGCGTGAAGGGTCTGCTCTGCTGCAGGGCCAGGCTGCTTGGGTGGTGCAACGCCAACACTCAGCAGCCAGCAGGGTTGGGAAGGGCTTTTTGGAAACAAGTGTTGGAAACTACAAGTGTTGGAAACTACAAATGGGGCTTTTACTACTTCTTTCTTGTTTTTGGAAACTAGAAACGGGGCTTTAGAGAAAGACAAGCAAAGATAGTTGGGAGTCTGTACTTTTTACCTGGGGCTTTAGCTGGCATCTTGGGGAAAATAACACAAATCTAAAAATCTTACCTAACATTGGCCCGAACACTATTCCTTTGCATGGAGAAACAAAAACGTTTTGTCTGGGGGTTCCCCTTTGTGTTGGAGGTGGTGGTGGGGAAGGACGGCTGGCTGGCATCCACCCAGCAGGCTGTCAGTTCTGGGGGGGGGGAATTGATCCCCCCCCGGAGTTGTGTGGGAGGAATTGTGGGCATCCACATAGCAGGCAAACAATCATTCCTGGGGGAAAGTGATCCCCCCTGGAGGAGGGTGGTGGGGGAGGATTGCTGGCTGCCTGGTATACACCCAGCAGGCAGACAAACAGTGGGGGGGGGAGAGGAATTGTTCCCCCCTGAATTGGTGTGGGAGTAAGTGTGGGGAGAACAGCCGGCATCCACATAGCAGACAAACTGTCATTCCTGGGGGGAATTGATCCCCCCTGAAGTAGGGGATGGGGGAGGATTGATGGCTGAGTGGCTGGCATCCACCAAGCAGCCAGTTAGTTCAGGGGGGCCTGTCCCCCCCCCGGGAGGTGCTGGAGGCGGTGGGGGGATTGATCCCCATCGTGGTGGTGGTCAGGGCAGGGTGGAACGCTGGCATCCAGTGGACAGGCACGCAAGCAGATTGATGCCCTCCGGGAGGTGTTGGAGGAGGAGGTGGTAGTGGTCGGCGGCTGGTATGCAGTGCACACAGAGCAGTCAAAACATTTGCTCTCAGGGGGTGGGGGTTGAAGTGTTGGAAGAGGAGGAGGAGGTGGTGGTGAACGGCTGGTATATGCACACATAGCAGTCCAAACGTTAGGTCCTGGGGGGAAATGATGCCCCCTGGGAGGTGCTGGAGGAGGAGGACAAGGTGGTGGAGGATGGCGGCTGGTAAGCAGTGCACAGAGCGGTCAAACGTTTGCTCCTGGGGGGTGGGGATTGATGCCCCCTAGGCTGTGTTGGAGCAGGAGGTGGTCGGGGAGAGGGGAATGCTGGCATCCACTGGGCAGGCAGGCAAGCATTAACTCCTGGGAGGTGTTGGGGGAGGACAGCTGGCATACACACAGAGAGGTCCAAACGGTCGCTCCTGGGGAGAATTGATCCCCCAGGAGGCGTTGGAAGAGGTGGTCTGGGAAGCTGGCTGGAATCTGCACATAGCGCCAATTTTGAAACACAGTGGGTGGGAAAGAATACATTGTAATAAATAAGTTTTTGTTCATGTGGATGATAAAAATGAGGAGACTAGAAATACAGATGTGAGTAGCGAAGAAGAACATCAGATTCAGGTGGGAAAAGAAAGAAAGACTAATGGTATCCTGCAATGACACCAAATATTGGATAACCCCCGAGCCAAAAGCTAAAGCTTTTTTGGAGAAAACACAACAAAAAGAAACCAAAGGAAAACATGATGGAAAAAAGACACCTAATCCAAAGCAAACAAATAACGGCGATGAGACAAGTGAAGAAGAGACATCAGACGATCATACAGGAAACAGAAAAAGACCAAAGAGACCAAGAAAGAAATCACCAAAGGACTATACTTACTCCTCGGATACTGGGATAACAAAACCTGAGACTGATAATAAACTTCTAAGATCCTATGATTCAGAACATTGGAATAATATCTCATAATGTTAACGGGTTAAATTCCCCCAATAAAAGAAATCAATCTGGCAGCATCTGAAATATGAAGTAATTTCTTTACAAGAAACCCACATCATTCACAAACATGTTAAATACTTAGAACAGGAAAAACTAGGGAAGCTATACCATGCTTCCAATAAGGAAAAAAAAGGGGGGGTTGCAACCTACATTAAAGAAGGGATAACATCTAAATTGGCCTTCAAGAACAGCGATGGCAGAATATTGGGAGTGACGATTGAAATGAATGGTGTCAGCATTCTGATCTGCAATATATATGTGCCCAATGGGGCCAAGGGTAGATTTATTGAAAAACTAAAAGAGTATATCATAAGTCAACAATACGAAGAACTAATAGTTATGGGCGATTTTAATGGGGTCCTAGATAAAAAATTAGACAAATCACTGAAAGGACCAAAGAGAGCAATACGCACAGCAGGGGAACTACCCAAATCTTTCATCCAACTACAAGAAGAATTTGGTGTCTTGTGGACATTTGGAGATTTCAACACAAGGATGAAGGAGACTATATTTTTTTTTGAATCGCCACCTTTCCTGGTCACGCTTGAATATGATTTGGGGCACTAGGACATTGTTAACAAAAGTATTCAAATCAAGGATACTTCCGATATATAATTCGGATCATGCCCCGGTAGAAATAACATTACAAAATCAAGAGAGAACAGAAAAATCTTACATTTGGAAATTAAGAGACACAGCAGACAGAGAGAGTTCCACACCGAGACTGACCCAAGGGAGAGCAGTGGATCTTTACCACGGGAGGAGAGGAATTCACAATCCAGCTTGATCTGCTTAAGCCCCCCCACCTGGGACTCCCGTAAGTCGCCCCCTGTAGCAACAACAACCCAGGGTCACGAAGGTGGCCTTGGGGGGTCAATTGGGAGGGCACCGTGGAAAGGAGGCTAAGAAGGCTGGAAGAAGGAGGAGATACAACAACTACGAGGCCGCCGCCATTATCAGCCTTCAAACACGCTCCCCTCCTCTCCCTCTAATCCTCTTCCTAAACCACTTCCCTGCTCACCACTGGTCCGAGACTATTGCGGCCACTATTGCGTCTGCAAAGAACCGTCCGGCTGAGCTGTTCTGAATTGTCAGAGGCCTTTTAAATCCCACCGCTCAAGGTGGGAACCCAGACAATTCGACTTCTTGCTGTGAAGCTTTTGCTCTGTTCTTTGCTGACGAAGTCGCTTTGATCCGTTCTTGTCTGGATACCACATTAAGGGCAGCACCTGCTTGTCCTATTTTGATGGATTCATTTCAATTGGTGAAACCCGAGGATGTGGACAAGATACTGGGAGGAATGAGGCCTACCACATCCATCCTAGACCCCTGCCCATCCTGGCTTCTAAAGGAGGCCAGAGGGAGATTGGCTGAGTGGGTTGAGGTGGTGGTTAATGCCTCCCTTCGGGAAGGCAAGATTCCGGCGAGCTTAAAACAAGCTATAATAAAACCGCTGTTGAAAAAACCTTCACTGGACCCCACTAAATTCAACAACCCACTTCTTTCCTGGTTCCATTACTACCAAATAAAGGAAAATTTCAATATTGATAAGAAGCTAGGCTTCGAGAAAGATGAATCATTTTGGGACAAGATCCTAAAAACAGATACAAAACTAGTTAAGAAAATTTACCAGCAATTACTCTATTGGCTAACAGAGAAAGAACAGGTGAAGGAAAATATGGTCAAATGGGCAAGAGATGTTGGGCAAACATTACGTTTATCCGAATGGGAAGAAATCTGGACTAGGAAACTAAAACTCACTTATTCAACCGACTTCAAAGAAAACTGGTACAAACTATTCTATTGATGGTACCTTACCCCTGACACCCTATCAAAGATCAATAAAGGAAAGACCAACGGGAAGTGTTGGAAATGCAAAAAAGAAAAAGGAGATTTTATCCACATGCGGTGGAGATGTAAAAAAATAAAATCCTACTGGTGACAAATCCACAAAAACAATAGATTTTAAAAATTAAATTTATCTGCATATAACATTTGTTCTTCTCTTCTCTTTTTTGTTTTGAAAATGAAAACAATTGGAAATGCTTGTGTTTGATGTCTACTCAACAGAAACTGCCAAATGAAGCCTGTTCAACATTTGGGGAACAATAGGGTTTCTTTCCAGTATGGATTGTCTAGTGGACAATCAACTTTGAGCTCTGTTAAAACTATTTCCCGCACTGTTCACATGCATTGACCCTGTTCACATGCATTGATCGAACTGCCTGTATACCATCTGATTGGGGGCTCACAATAATTATCCCCATTTATAAAAAAGGCAACAGATCAGATCCCGCCAACTACAGACCAATCAGTCTTCTAAGCATCATCAGCAAACTATATGCCTGTCATCTCCTAGACAAACTATTAAGCTGGTTGGAGGAAGAAACTTCTTAGAAGAGGAACAGGCAGGTTTCAGAATTGGACGTTCAACTGTTGATCAGGGCTTAATACTACAACACATAGCAGAAAAATATTCCTCTCCATCCCGGGGAACGCTTTATACAGCCTTTATTGATTTTAAGTCTGCATTCAATTCAATCCCAAGAAACAGACTCTGGAGCAAACTTGAGGCTACTAAGATCGACAGGCGCCTGCTGGTTCTCATCCGCAGCCTCTATGAAAAAACTCACCTGCAAGTGAGATGTAACCGAGAAGGCCATTTGACTAAGCCAATTCCCTCATTTACGGGAGTAAAGCAAGGTTGTGTTCTTGCTCCCAACTTGTTTAATATTTATATTAACTCCCTCATGAACTCACTTGCAGGAGTAAACCCTCATCCCCCTAAATTGGTTGAGAGAGCAATATCAGTCTTACTTTACGCAGATGATGCAGTACTTTTATCACTAACGTGTGTTGGGCTAAGACAGCTCCTAACAGGGTTGGACGAGTACTGCAATGCTGAACAGCTCGTAATTAACTATGATAAATCAAAAGAGTTAGTTTTCACACGGAAAAGATGCATACACCGCTGGCAAATCAACGGGCATCCAATTGAGCAAGTTAAACTCTATAAATATCTAGGAGTCATTTTCCAGTCTACCGGTTCCTGGAATGCTCAAGTATCCCATTCTATAACAAACACACAGCGGAGTTACAACTCACTTTTCTCATTTTTCTATGAAAAAGGCGGCCAGCAAGTACCTTCAGCAATTCAAGTTTTCAATGCTAAGATTCTGCCTCAAATGTTATATGGAGCACAACTGTGTGCATTTATAAGTGTCAAGGCCTTAGAAACCATCCAGACAAAATTTATAAGAAGCATCCTTGGCCTCCCAAGCTGTGTGCCTAACGTAATTTTACTTTTGGAGACAGGTCAGATCTCTGTTGAGTCTCGGATCTGGATGTATAAATTAAATCTTTGGTTAAAACTAATATTTTTGCCCAAAGGTTTAGCTCCATTGACCCTTGATGATCTATTCCAATCAAGGTGGAAAAAGATAGTTCAAGAGAAAATCCTAAACCTTGGATTCTCAGTTAATACCATTCTGACCATGGGCTATACAAAAGCAAAAGAAAACATATGACAGCGTATCTGGGACACTGAGCTGCAAAATTATCTAAACGCAGCCTCTTTTCTTCCAGTCTTTAAAGATAATGGAAGGGCACTGCTCCCTGCGGAGTATTTAGGTAATCTAACTATCCCTAAACATAGGAAGGCGTTCTCTTTGGCTAAATACAATGTACTCCCTTCTGCTGTATTGGAGGGAAGATACAACAAAGTACCATACAACGAACGCCTATGTCCCTGCGAAGACGAGACAGTGGAAACTGTGGAGCACGTTTTGCTGTACTTCTCTTTTTACTGTGATCTTCGTAAACATTTTATAAATCCAATTCTAGAACGTCTACCAGGGAGATCTGCAAGGTTTTATACAGATTCTCTCCTGTCCGACCAAGACCCCAAGGTCACTGTCAGGGTGGCTAGCTTCTGTGCAGCAGCTATGGCTTGTCGCCCCAAGATGCTGACACAGAAAGTTTTAACATATATTTTATCATTGGTATTTTAGTATTTAAATGTTTAACACCACTTTAATTACCTTATTTAATATTGGGTTGTAAACTCTGTTTTAACATTGTTTCCTGATATCCGGATGTGAGTGTAACCTGATGCTTATATACTTCTGTACTTGTGCTTGTACGTGTGTGCATACTCTGACACTTGCACACCCTGTCACTTGTACTTTTTTGATGCTGGTCATTGACCGTAATAAATGTTTATATATATTTCCCGCACTGAGAACATTCATAAGGGTTTCTCTTCAGTATGAATTCTTTGATGCTTCTTCAAGCTGACTCTCTGAGTGAAGCACTTGCCACACTGAGAACATGAAATGTTATATGCAGATAATAAAAGTTTGATAAAAGTTGTTCTAATGACATTTGTTTGTATCCCCCATTTCATTTAACTGCAATCCAACTAGGAACGTATCCTCTAGGCCTGGGCGGTTTCGTTCGTTAATTTTGTAATTCGTTAAATATTCGTTATTTTTAGCAATTACAAAACGATTACAAAACATATTTTCAAACCCGGAAGTGTTTTTAAATATCGAAACGGCATCCTCCATCTTTTTTACGGGCTTCCGCCCGTTTCGGAAATGACGTTTTAGGGATGGAGGATGCTGGGTGCGCTGGGAGCAAATCCTGCGCTCCCAAGCACCGTGGCTGATTGTGATTGGGCGGGCTGCCCTTTAAAAGCGGCTCCGCGTGGCCGCATTGCTCATTGCTGGGGAAGGCGAGGAGACGGGAGGTTCGGGAGGGAGGCTTGGCTTGCATTCATTCATTGCTTGCATTCATTCATTCCCTGGGCTGGGAGCAGCGGGGAGGCTTTGCCGTTCGCTCCACAACAGGGCAAGCATTTTTAAATATTTCTGAAAAATCTCTTTCTTTTATTATTCAAAAAATTCAAAAAAATATTCTAAAAAAAGAAAAGACCCTTGTGTGCCTGTGTGTGAGAGTTTGTCCCTGTCCTGTGGCTGTGTTCGCTCCACAACAGGGCAAGCATTGTTAATTTTCCATTTTTAAATATTTCTGATAAATATTTCTTTTTCAACGAATCGATTTGTTGCCACCTTAACGAATCGACCCCCGTTTTCATAACAAAGTTTCAGAGGTGATTTGCGCATGCGTGGGGGGGTCCGCCATCTTAACGAATCGATTCGTCAATATTAACGAAATTTCGTAAATACTGAACTTTTTTAAAGGAAAGTTTTGTAATTATTTTAAATATCGAAACGCAAAAATCCCCCAAATACAAATCGATTTTAGAAACAAATTTTTGCGTTGTTACCCAGGCCTAGTATCCTCCACAGAAACGGGGGTCTTGCTGTAAATAAAGAGCAGTTGCCAGGAAAAAAAAATTTGAGCTAAAACCAGAATATCTATTGTTAGGCATCACAGACTTCGATATGGACATTAACACGAATAAACTCTTTATCTATCTTACAACGGCAACAAGAATCAAATTGGCCCAAATGTGGAAATCCCCGGAAACACCCTCAATTGAGCAATGGACATTGAAAGTTCTTGACATCATGAACATGGACCTCCTTACACAAAGAATGTCCCAACATTGTAATAGGGTTAAAACAACAAACTGGGATAACTTTCTCCACTTCCTAGATAAGGAGAAAGAAGAGTTTGGGCTGTTTGTATTGAAAGAACTGTTTAGTGGAATACAAAAAGTTTCCTCAGGTTTTGAAGGTCTTGACTGGAACCTGTCATTCAAGCATTGAACCATAACGCTTTGTAGACGTATTGTCGCAACCATGAACCTTTTGTGCCTATATTTTATTAGCTTTGTCCCAACTCTTTGGATGATTTCTCTCATATGCGTAATCTCTGATGGTTCAAAAAGTTATGAACCCCGATAAAAACATTTCACACATGCCTGGAATTTGTTTCTTTTTTAACCTGTGTGAATTCTGTGATGCTTCCTAAGGGATGAAGTGTGAGTAAAACATTTCCCACAATCCATGCATCTATGCAGCTTTTCTCCTGTGTGAAATCTTCTGTGCTTCATCAAATCTGAACTGAGAGCAAAACATTTCCCACACTCCTGGCATTGGTATGACTTCTCTCCTGTGTGGACTCTCTTGTGCCTCACCAAGTCTGAACTCACAGCAAAACATTTCCCACTCTCCTTGCACTGGTATGCCTTCTCTCCTGTGTGGAGTGTTCTGTGGCTTACCACGTATGAGTAAAACATTTCCCACAATCCATGCATCTATGCGGCTTTTCTCCTGTGTGAAATCTTCTGTGCTACATCAAATCTGAACTGAGAGCAAAACATTTCCCACACTCCTGGCATTGGTATGGCTTCTCTCCTGTGCGGACTCTCTTGTGCCTCACCAAGTCTGAACTCACAGCAAAACGTTTTCCACACTCCTTTCACTGGTATGCCTTCTCTCCTGTGTGGAGTGTTCTGTGTCTCACCGAGTGTGAACTGTTCTTGTTTGTTGTACACCGCTGTGATCGCCCCCGGGCTGAGAACAGCGGTATATAAGTAAAGTAAAGTAAAGTAAATAAATAGGGAGATCAAAATTGCGACTGACCAGGAGAGGTACTCCTGGTCAGTTGCAAGGCCGAACAGGGTATAGGGTTACAGCCTGTGCTGGATGGGGTCGCACTCCCCTTGAAGGCGCAGGTTCGCAGCTTGGGTGTGACCCTGGATTCGTCGTTGAGCCTGGATCCCCAGGTTTCAGCGGTGACCAGGGGAGCATTTGCACAGCTTAGGCTCGTGCGCCAGCTGCGCCCGTACCTTGGGAAGTCTGACTTGGCCACGGTGGTACACGCTCTGGTGACATCCCGCCTTGACTACTGCAACGCTCTCTACGTGGGGCTGCCCTTGAAGATGGGCCGGAAGCTTCAGCTAGTCCAGCGCGCGGCAGCCATGTTACTAACAGGAGCGGGACGCAGGGAGCACACAACGCCCTTGTTGTTCCAGCTCCACTGGCTGCCGATCTGCTACCGGGCCCAATTTAAGGTGCTGGTGTTGGCCTACAAAGCCCTAAACGGTTCCGGCCCAAAATACCTGTCTGACCGCATCTCGGCCTATGAGCCCACGAGGGCCTTGAGATCGTCTGGGGAGGCCCTTCTCTCGATCCCGCCTGCCTCACAGGCACGTCTGGCGGGGACGAGAGATAGGGCCTTCTCGGTGGTGGCCCCCCGGCTGTGGAGCACTCTCCCTGTAGACATCAGACAGGCGCCCTCCCTTATGTCATTCCGCAGGAGCCTAAAGACTAGGTTATTTGAGAAGGCGTTTAACTAAGTGCTAAAACAATTGGTAATGACGACTGGAACGGAATACGGACTACGAGATTGGAGTGCTTTGCTGTGCCTGCCTGTGGCTGTGCCCGCTTGTGGGTGCCACAGGCGAAGATAGAGACCAGTTCTTTTGGTTCCTAAAAGGAGAAATCTTGCTGTATCTTGCCAAGTTTGGCAAAGGGGAAAAAAGCCTTACTGATTTTCCACTCTTTGTTACCTGCAGCCACTAAAAAGAGTCACATTTGCTGTCTGTGGCCAAGTTTGGCAAAGGGGAAAAAAACCCTTACTTAATTTCAAAGTGCAATTTTTATTAATATTATTTATTTTTTACTTTGTTTTTTACAATTTCCGTATTTTTATAGTATTTTATTTTTAACTTATATGTTTTATTACATTTTATTTTTATATTATTATTTATTTTATTGTTTAATTAATTTTAATTGATTTTAATTTGTATTTTTACTAACTTAATGTATTTCAATTTCATCCTGAATTTATTTTAATTTGGTTTCCTGTTAGTTGTAAGTTTTATCACCAACAGTCAACTACAGAAGGAGAGGGAAGCTTCAGAAGTTCCCCCTGTCCCGTTTGGAAGTGTTTCTAGCGCATTGTGCAATCGCGTCCCCCATTAACGAATCGATTCGTAATTAACGAAATTTCGTAATTTCAAAATTTTGAAATCAGAAATTTCGGAAGGCCTTTGAAATTCGAAACGCTGGCGCCTCCTAGAAACAAAATGAGTTTAGAACCAATTTTTTTCTTGATCAACCAAGCCTAGCTATTAGTGTTTCCTGTCATCCACCAGACTCAGGAAGATGCCTATACGTCTTATCAAAGCAACTGAACGTTTTTGAGTTCATGGCAAAAAAGAAAAAGCCAAATAATGAAAACCAAGAAGACAGCAGCTTGAGAACCACTGCTGCACATGGTGCAGATGAAACCGATGAAGATCCCAGAACATGTACACCTGAACTGCAGGTGAAAACGGAGTGAACAGTGCAAACAGCAGTGTCTCATAGACATGGTTAGGTACAGTCGTAATCTCCTTAATTCGGAATGAATTTGGATTAAATTACCTTTTGAAGCGATTTGGCTTGTATAATTGTGATGATGATGATGTTTTTGTACTATGTTTTTAACGTGTAATTATGATGCATTGTGTGGTTTGTAATTTTTTTGTATACGAACACATGTTGTGAACCGGATCTGAGTCCCTCTTGGAGGTGAGAAGATCAGTATAGAAAACTTCGAAATAAATTTCGAAGCGCTTTGGCAACCCGGAAGTGTCTGCCACTTCGAAGCCGCAGTCGCCATATTTATTATGACTTCAGGAAGTGAATCGGAAATGAGGCAACAGGTGTTTGCATGCTGGGATGCTTGGGTGTGTCCAGCCAATGAGGAGAAACCATGTGCGGAGGGGCGGTGAAGTAGGGGATGGGGGAGGATTGATGGCTGAGTGGCTGGCATCCACCAAGCAGCCAGTTAGTTCAGGGGGGCCTGTCCCCCCCCCCCGCAGGTGCTGGAGGCGGTGGGGGGATTGATCGCCATCGTGGTGGTGGTCAGGGCAGGGTGGAACGCTGGCATCCACTGGACAGGCACGCAAGCAGATTGATGCCCTCCGGGAGGTGTTGGAGGAGATGGTGGTAGTGGTAGTGGGCGGCAGCTGGTATGCAGTGCACACAGAGCAGTCAAAACATTTGCTCTCGGGGGGTGGGGGTTGAAGTGTTGGAGGAGGAGGAGGAGGTGGTGGTGAACGGCTGGTATATGCACACATAGCAGTCCAAACGTTAGGTCCTGGGGGGAAATGATGCCCCCTGGGAGGTGCTGGAGGAGGAGGACAAGGTGGTGGAGGATGGCGGCTGGTAAGCAGTGCACAGAGCGGTCAAACGTTTGCTCCCAGGGGGTGGGGATTGATGCCCCCTAGGCTGTGTTGGAGCAGGAGGTGGTCGGGGAGAGGGGAATGCTGGCATCCACTGGGCAGGCAGGCAAGCATTAACTCCTGGGAGGTGTTGGGGGAGGACAGCTGGCATACACACAGAGAGGTCCAAACGGTCGCTCCTGGGGAGAATTGATCCCCCAGGAGGCGTTGGAAGAGGTGGTCTGGGAAGCTGGCTGGAATCTGCACATAGCGCCAATTTTGAAACACAGTGGGTGGGAAAGAATACATTGTAATAAATAAGTTTTTGTTCATGTGGATGATAAAAATGAGGAGACTAGAAATACAGATGTGAGTAGCGAAGAAGAACATATCAGATTCAGGTGGGAAAAGAAAGAAGGACTAATGGTATCCTGCAATGACACCAAATATTGGATAACCCCCGAGCCAAAAGCTAAAGCTTTTTTGGAGAAAACACAACAAAAAGAAACCAAAGGAAAACATGATGGAAAAAAGACACCTAATCCAAAGCAAACAAATAACGGCGATGAGACAAGTGAAGAAGAGACATCAGACGATCATACAGGAAACAGAAAAAGACTAAAGAGACCAAGAAAGAAATCACCAAAGGACTATACTTACTCCTCGGATACTGGGATAACAAAACCTGAGACTGATAATAAACTTCTAAGATCCTATGATTCAGAACATTGGAATAATATCTCATAATGTTAACGGGTTAAATTCCCCCAATAAAAGAAATCAATCTGGCAGCATCTGAAATATGAAGTAATTTCTTTACAAGAAACCCACATCATTCACAAACATGTTAAATACTTAGAACAGGAAAAACTAGGGAAGCTATACCATGCTTCCAATAAGGAAAAAAAAGGGGGGGTTGCAACCTACATTAAAGAAGGGATAACATCTAAATTGGCCTTCAAGAACAGCGATGGCAGAATATTGGGAGTGACGATTGAAATGAATGGTGTCAGCATTCTGATCTGCAATATATATGTGCCCAATGGGGCCAAGGGTAGATTTATTGAAAAACTAAAAGAGTATATCATAAGTCAACAATACGAAGAACTAATAGTTATGGGCGATTTTAATGGGGTCCTAGATAAAAAATTAGACAAATCACTGAAAGGACCAAAGAGAGCAATACGCACAGCAGGGGAACTACCCAAATCTTTCATCCAACTACAAGAAGAATTTGGTGTCTTGTGGACATTTGGAGATTTCAACACAAGGATGAAGGAGACTTTTTTTTTTGAATCGCCACCTTTCCTGGTCACGCTTGAATATGATTTGGGGCACTAGGACATTGTTAACAAAAGTATTCAAATCAAGGATACTTCCGATATATAATTCGGATCATGCCCCGGTAGAAATAACATTACAAAATCAAGAGAGAACAGAAAAATCTTACATTTGGAAATTAAGAGACACAGCAGACAGAGAGAGTTCCACACCGAGACCGACCCAAGGGAGAGAAGTGGATCTTTACCACGAGAGGAGAGGAATTCACAATCCAGCTTGATCTGCTTAAGCCCCCCCACCTGGGACTCCCATAAGTCGCCCCCTGTAGCAACAACAACCCACGACAGGTCACGAAGGTGGCCTTGGGGGGTCAATTGGGAGGGCGTCGTGGAAAGGAGGCTAAGAAGGCTGGAAGAAGGAGATACAACAACTACGAGGCCGCCGCCATTATCAGCCTTCAAACACGCTCCCTCCTCTCTCTCTAATCCTCTTCCTAAACCGCTTCCCTGCTCACCACCGGTCCGACTGTTGTAACTCAGCGTGTGCCTCATGTATCTACTAGTGCTAGTAGGAAGAAACGAGGCTTGGAAGAGGAAGAGGCTCAGCAACAGCTGAAGCACATTAGGGACTTGTTCTTAGAGTCTACTGATGAGGAAGAGTTTCAGGGGTTTACTCGTGAGGAAATGGAGGTGGAGGATTACCGTGGTGTAAAGAGAGTAGCACGCAGCTCAGACAGTGATGAGGAGTCCATTTCCAAGCGTCTTAAAGACGTAGCAGATAGCGATGAGTCTGACAGTGAGGATGAAGAGCTGGACTGGACCAGGGTTCAGGAGGTTTTGGATGTGGTTAATGCTCCAACTTCCAGCGATGAGTTCAAAGGATTCACAGACCCATGGGTTTCGGATACTGCTTCGCAGGATGCAGCTCGGAGTGCAGACTGGCAGCAGTGGAGAGAACGCAGTTCACCTGTGGAACTGGAGGCACCTGGAGGGGAATCTAGTGATTCTGATGGGATTTAAGGAGTAGCCTTGGGTCCATCTTGTTGCAGAGTTCAAAGTGTCGTGTTCCTGTGCTTCTTGATGCTAACTCTTGCCTTGAGTTCTTGTATCCAGAGCCGTGCCTTAGTGATTGTGCTGACGTCTTTGCCTGGCTTGGAATCGTGAGTCTTGTCTCCTGCCCTGACTCTTGGACCATTCTTGACCATTCTTCGCTTGACCATTCTTCGCTTCTGCCTATCTCCTGTGACATCGTTGGACCGCTCCTCATGCTGTTTATTGTCTAGTGATTTATTGGACTGTCTTTATTCTGTGTTTATTGTGAACTGTCTACCAGTTTTCCTTTCTGCAGCTCGGGCTGCCTGGGCTGCGGCTTTGTTTACATTCCTGCCAGCCGCGGCCTCCTTTGTTTACTAGCTCTGCTGTTAAGAGCCTTTTGAACTGTTAATTTGACATTAAAGACTTTCTGTTAACGCTTAAGCTGCTGTTTTGCCTCGTTGGTCCGCCTGGGTCTTGACACCGACACTCACCAGCACCGCGGCCTGGACTGTGTTGCTGCAAGGAGACCAATAATTCGGCCTAGGGATCGTGTAGCAACATTAGCAATTCCAAACCGGTCTCCTAATATGGTAAATTGGTGTAACCAGGATGGCGGTCCCTCTGGATTGAAGGTGGTGCTGTTGAACGCTAGATCTGTCAATGGAAAAACAACTTTCATCCAGGATTTAATCCTGGAGGAACGGGCAGATCTGGCGTGCATCACGGAGACTTGGTTGGACGAGGTTGGAGGTGTTTTTATTGGTTGTGAACCGCTGTGAGTTGCCCTCGGGCTGAGAACAGCGGTATATAAGTAAATAATAAATAAATAAACCTCATCAAAGGGGAGAAAAAACTAGAAGAAAATAACTGCCTAAAAGAGTTTTTTACATTTAACACAGAAAAAGACTCTTCTATAGACATTATATGGGACACTTGCAAAGCGTTCATGCGTGGCCATTTCTAGAACAGAATACAAGAGAACAGAAGAAGAAAAAGAACGAACATGACAAATTAGAAAGAGTTAGAAATAAAGGAAAGGTTAGCCAAAATGAACCCAACAAGTTCAAAATTACAATACCAACTAGAGATAATAAGACAATTAAACACCCTTCAATTAGAAGATTTAGAGAAAAAAATTAAAATTCGTTAAACAAGACTACTTTGAGAATGCCAATAAAGTAAGTAAATGGCTAGCCTGGAAACTAGCTGTCAAGAGACAATCACACCACATAACAAAAATAGAAGCAGAAGGACAAAGTTTTAATCGCACCCCAGAATAAACGAATTTTTTAAATACTAGAAACGGTTATACGCCAATGACAACATTCCAAATGAGGAGTAATGTCATTCTTAGGAAAAAAGAATATTACTAGACTAAATGAAACACAAAGAGAGACCCTAAATAAAAAGATCACAGCTGCAGAAATAAAAAGGACAATTCAACAAATACCTCTAAAGAAAGCCCCAGGGCCGGACGGCTTTACACCGCTGTATTATAAGACCTTCCAGGATTCGTTAATATGCCCACTGAAGAAGATTATGAATAAGGTGTTGGAGGAGGGGGTAATGCCAGAGTCCTGGAAGACCGCCACAATAACACTTATTCACAAACAAAATACAGACAGCTCCCTGACAAAAAATTACAGGCCAATCTCACTTCTCAATGTTGACTACAAAATATTCACAAGTATCCTGGGGAACAGACTAAAGGAGATACTTTCAGAAATAATCAAGGAGGAACAAAAAGGCTTCCTGCCAAAAAGACAGATTAGAGATAATATAAGAATCATTCTAAAAGTCATTGACTATTACGAAAAGAACTCACAGAAAGAGGTAGCCCTCCTATTTCTCGATGCCGAGAAGGCATTTGACAACGTAAATTTGAGTTTTATTAAAGCCACTTTAAGAGAAATGGACACGGGATATAATTTCAACAACACTATAGAGGCTATATGTTCCCAACAAAATGCTAGAATAATTAATGGGAAACTGTCCCCGCCCTTTTCAATTAACAAAGGAACTAGGCAAGGATGTCCCTTGTCCCCTCTTCTTTTTATTCTGACGTTAGAATTACTGTTAACATACATCAGGAAAAATAACGATCTAATTCCGATGTGCCTTCCCAGAATAGGATAACCTCCAGCACCCTGTCCCAGAAGCACTTTATTAGAGTGTAATACTCTCCGCACATTGCACTTGCCCAGAACTCCAACATACCACCTCACACACCAGCACATTGGCCAGGGGCTGGTTGCACCCCGTGCCCAGCAGCCTTAAATAGGCTGCGCTGGGCCTAGCAGGTACCAGGCAGGGTTCTGGGACCCCTTCAGGCATACAGGGTGAGGAAGATATTAAAGGGCTGGAGCAGGCAAGAACCAAAGCGGGAGGACGCCAGACGCCCACTTTCATACAAGATCCTCTGCCGCCTCACCAGGACCCTCAGGAGGATTTCCAATTCGCATTACGAAGTTAAGTTGTTTCGGGCAGCCTTCACCACTTCTTTCTTTGGGGCCATTCGTCTGGGGGAGGTTGTAGCCAATGCCAAGACAGACACATCGGGTAGAGATCTGCAACTAGGGGACATTGCGATCCAGGGCACCTCCATGACGATTAGAATTCGGAGGTCCAAAACAGACCAGGGGGGGAACGGGGTCTCCCTCGCCATCAAGGGATCTAAGGTAGGGCAACTATGCCCAATTCAGACCCTCACCAAGTTCCTGGGCGTATGGGGCACCACCCCGGGCCTGCTGTTTGTACACCAAGATGGGAGCCCCCTCACTAGGTATCAGTTCATGGCTATTGTCCAGGGGGCGTCAAGCAGCTGGGCCTTCCACATGTTGAGTTTGGGGGACATTCCTTCAGGATAGGAGCAGCTACTGCAGCTGCTGGGAGTGGCATCCCTGTGGATAACATCAAGGCCATGGGGTGCTGGAGATCTTCAGCGTTTACTTCATACATCAGACCGGGCCTCCTCCTCGAGGGACGCGGGACTGCCGGCTGCCCTGTTTCCTATTCCCGCAGGACTGCTGGTGCAGGCGAGGGGAAGAGAGGCAGTGGAGGAAGAACCCGAGGGGAGCAGAGCACCAGCCAGGCGATGGGCTGCTAAGGCAAAGCTCGACAGGAAGGCACCCAGGGGACGAGCCGAGATTTGAGTATCCTGCAGACTCAGAACTTTGGGTCCCAATAGCATTGGCTAGATACCTCGGCTCTTTGTTCTCGGATGTCCAGAAAGCAGGCGTTGTTATTGGTTGCAGGCAACCAGGGTTGGCAGCAAGGGGCGTGGTGGCCCACCCCCCCTTTTTGTGGCATGGGCCCTGGATCTGGTTCTGCCCCTCCCCTATTGGCGGGGAGGGGTGCCGTGTCATGTGGCCCGGTATTGTGCCGGTGGGCAGCGGGCTAATCGGTCAGCAGTGGGCTAATCGATCTTGATTCAGAACCCATGCCTAGCAGCCAACCCTGTGTTCCTGTAATTAATAAATTAAGTTGTGGCCATTTTCACTCCATCTATGTGTCTGTGTCATCTCTGGTTCTGTGGGAGGGAGGAATGTCGCCCATCCACACGCAATAGGGTTTCTTTCCAGTATGGATTGTCAAATGGACAATCAACTTTCCCGCACTGAGAACATTCATAAGGGTTTCTCTTCAGTATGAATTCTTTGATGCTTCTTCAAGCTGACTCTCTGAGTGAAGCACTTGCCACAGAGAACATGAAATGTTATATGCAGATATTAAAAGTTTGATAAAAGTTGTATCCCCCGTTTCATTTAACTGTGATCCAACCAGGACCGTATCCTCCGCAGAAACGGGTTCTTGCTGTAAATAAAGAGCAGTTGCCAGAAGAAAAAAAATTAAATTTGAGCTAAAACCAGAATATCTATTGTTAGGCATCACAGACTTGGATATGGACATTAACACGAATAAACTCTTTATCTATCTTATAACGGCAGCAAGAATCAAATTGGCCCAAATGTGGAAATCCCCGGAAACACCCTCAATTGAGCAATGGACATTGAAAGTTCTCAACATCATGAACACGGACCTCCTTACACAAAGAATGCCCCAACATTGTAATAGGGTTAAAACAACAAACTGGGATTACTTTCTCCACTTCCTAGATAAGGAGAAAAAAGAATAATCAAACAAAACATTAATGAAATCAAACTCAAACAAATAAAACTAAATTAAAGCATAATACAATTAAAAAAACCTAAAACAAACATATGAAAAACAACACAATAACGACAACAAGACAACTTATTAGGTACTCAAAGAAAGCTAGCCCAGCCTAATAAAAGGCAAAGCTGAGAAAACAAATAGACCCCCTCCCGCCTTCCAGAAGAAACGTAAAGCCCGAAGAAAAAGAAAAATTAAAGTCACTCCTGATTAACTTGGAAGTACTTTTCTATGTGGAGAGAATACTCTCTCCATGTGAATGAGCGAATGTATGTGTGCATGTATGAGAGTGAGTTAAATTCCTCTTCTTCCCCCTCTTTCTGCACTTTCCAATCCCTACCCAATTGTCCCACCACTTTTTATGTATCTAAAAGTTCACAATAAAAACATGATATATAAAAAAGAAGAAAATGTAAGTCAGTTGCCAACACAGAACCCTTCTTCCAAGGTGCTTGTGCACCTCAACGGCATAAATAGCCAGCTTTCTGACGAGGGAAACAAAGACATCTCTCTTCGGTCAGAGCAGGCCCCTAAAGTTGCCTTTGGGTTGCCGGAAGTGCAGAGCATCATAGCGGTGCGCTCATCCTTGCTCAGGTTGCCTGTGCCTCCCTACTAAGATCCCAGGAAAGTAAACCAAACCATTAAAGCCAAGCACCAATTGGGCCCTACAAGCAAGTTCACAGGGAGCCATCGGTCCATCCGCAGGCAATGTTATCCCTCCAAAGGGCCAAAGGTCGACGCAAGGAGCACGATGGGATATCACCCCAAAACAATCTACATGAAGCCGCTGGGCGAGATCATCCGGAGTTTCGGAGTGCGATGTCATCTGTACGCAGATGATGTCCAACTCTGTCACTCCTTTCCACCTGCTACTAAGGAGGCTGTCGAGGTCCTGAACCGGTGCTTGCCCGCTGTGACGGTCTGGATGAGGGCGAACAAATTGAAATTGAATCCAGACAAGACAGAGGTCCTCCTGGTTAGTCGTAAGGCCGAACAGGGTATAGGATTACAGCCTGTGTTAGACGGGGTCGCACTCCCCCTGAAGACGCAGGTTCGCAGTTTGGGTGTGATCCTGGACTCATCGCTGAGCCTGGAACCCCAGGTTTCGGCGGTGACCAGGGGAGCATTCGCACAACTAAAACTTGTGCGCCAACTGCGACCGTACCTTGGGAAGTCTGACTTGGCCACGGTAGTCCATGCTCTGGTTACATCCCGTCTTGACTACTGCAACGCTCTCTACGTGGGGTTGCCTTTGAAGACGGCTCGGAAGCTCCAATTAGTCCAACGGGCAGCAGCCATGTTACTAACAGGAGCAGGGCGCAGGGAGCATACAACTCCTCTGCTGTACCAGCTCCACTGGCTGCCGATTTGCTACCGGGCCCAATTCAAAGTGCTGGCGTTGGCCTTTAAAGCCCTAAACGGTTCTGGCCCAACATATCTATCCGAACGTATCTCGGCCTATCAGCCCACCAGGACCCTAAGATCTTCTGGGGAGGCCCTGCTCTCTATCCCGCCTGCTTCACAGGTGCGGCTGGCGGGGATGAGAGAAAGGGCCTTTTCTGTGGTGGCCCCTCGGCTTTGGAACGCCCTTCCCATGGAGGTAAGATCAGCCCCCTCGCTGATGGCGTTTCGAAAAAGACTGAAGACATGGATGTTCGAACAAGCATTCAGTTAACACAGTGCAACGAATCTGACGATCAAGGACTGGTAATCACAGACGATGAAATTGCACTGCGTTTTTAACTAAGAGATGCATTGGTTTGATATTGGTGGCCCAATATTGTATATTATGTATGTGTTTTTATGCTTTTTATCTTGAATATTGTTGATTATTGTAGTGTTGTAAACCGCGTTGAGTCGTCAATGTAGGCTGAGAAATGGCGGTATACAAGCGCAGTAATAAAATAAATAAATAAATAAACAGCAAACGCCTCACTTGTTCCCGTCAACGCCTGAATCCCAGCTTGTTTTGATCCTTAGGAGTCCCAAAAGGGACCTCAAAGACAAGGGAGTCGAAAGGTTTTTGGACAAGCCTGAAGAATTCCTTCTCTGGAAGGTCACCTTCCAGAGAACAATTAGAGACTAAAAGCTGAAGCCTGAAGAGGAGCTGACTCTTCTGGGCGCTTGGTTGGGTCCAGCCTAATCTTCACAAGTTAAGATATACGCGGGCCCACGTAGCTGATCCCAACAAAGCTTTGGAAAAAGGCCTGGGCTAGATTAGAACAGCATTACGGAACCAGCACGGAGATTTAAGCAACTCTTATGGAGAAGCTCCAAAGGTTCCCAACCTTAAAGCCTTCAAGCTCTTGTGGGACCTCAGCGATCTCCTTGCAGAGCTAGAGTCGGCCAAGGAAAATCCAGAGATGCCTGGTCTCAAGTGCCTCGATCAACACCTGTCTCGGCGGCAGATCCTGAGGAAGCTTCCCTTCACCCTCCAAGAATCCTGGGAGAAGGAAGTTTTTAACTACAAGGAGGCCCATTCTCAGGCATACCCCCCATTTTCCCATCTGGTCCAATTCATCACCAGCGGCCAGGGAAAGGAAGGATCCAGACGGGCCTGCCTACTTTATATAAAGGGATCCATCCAGAGAAGGCGCCTAAAGTGGACAAGAAACCACCTAGAGAGGCCAAAAGACCGGTCAGTGTGAAGGCGGTGGAAACTCAGCACAAGACAGACGCGCCCAGGTCGGAGGGGAAAGAGGTGCTCTCTCCCATTCATCAAAGGCCTCAGTTTGGCCAACTGCCGGGAATTTGCCAAGAAGCCATACAAAGAAAGGCAACAGATAGTTCAGAAGCAGGGCATCTGTTTTAGGTGTTGCGGAACGACTTCACACTTCGCATCCAATTGCAAGGAAGACATCAAGTGCGAAAAGTGCAATAGCCCCAAGCATTGCACCGCAATGCACAACTCCAATGCTGCTTCCCACACCAAGGAACATGTCATCAAAGGAAAAGCCACCTGCCGAAGCCACCGACAAGCAGGCTGCTCCACAGATTCAGATAGATGTTTCAGCAGTCGCCTGTACTGAGCTCTGTTCTGACGCACGCCAGTATAGAGTTTGCCATCCCATCTGCCTGGCAGATGTATATCCAGCCAAGAGCCCTTGGCTTAAAAAGAGACTTTATGTGGCTTTAGATTCACAAAGCAATGCCTCCCTGGCCACTCCAGAGTTCTTCCAAATGTTCGACCTAAAAACCAAGACAGTCGACTACGTGTGCAGGAAGGAAAAGGTTGCAGGGTCGCGTAGTTTCTGGCTTTATTGTTTCATCTTGACCAGAAGAGACAGTTCAAATTGCCAGACCTCATTGAGTGTTCCTCCATCCCTTGGAACAAAAAGCAGATTGTTACCAGAGAAGTTGTGGAGGCCCATCCTCATCTGCGAAGGCTGAAGAATGCCATACCAGCTTTTCTGCCAGATGTGCACATTGCCCTTCTGCTTGATTTGGACTGCCCGAGCTTGTTCTGTGTGAACGACCAGGTTAAGGGACCTCCAGGTTAAGGGACTATTGTTAAGGCTGGACAGTCATTGGCCCGGTTTGCATAAACAAGATGCACCCTCTATTGTCGTTGGGACTCCAAGCAAGCACACGTGCTTAAAGGTGGACGTCCTACGCTTATGAACAGTTGCCTGAGCTACATCTCAGTCTGCTGCCAAGGAATAACTTCAGAGTATTCCTCCATCTTTGAAGTCTCTGGGAGGGACGAAGCCACAGCGCTTCAAAGATGAGCAAAGGTTCTTAGATATCATGAACTCTCAAGTCTCACGAAATTGAAATTTATTAAAGCAGACCACTTCCAGAACGCAAACAAACCAGGGAGATGGCTGGCAAAAAAATTAATAGTAAAGAATTAAGATATATAGCAAGATTTAAAGAAAACGAGAGAACATACACGTGGCAAGAAGACATAAGAGACCAATTTGTGAATTATTATAAAAAACTATACCAAGACGACCAGATAAGGAAAGAAAATATTGCACAGTATCTAAGAAAGAAGAAAATTAGTAGAATATCAGAGGTGGAGAGAGAGGCATTAAGTAAGGAGATCTCAGAGGAAGAAATAAAACTGACAATTAAAAACTTAAAGACAAGTAAGGTCCCAGGTCCAGACGGACTAACGGCAATATATTACAAAGTAATGCAAGAAGAAATCCTGACATATTTAAAAAGAACTATGAATGAAATAAGGGAAAGGAGAGAAATGCCAGAGACCTGGAAACAGGCATACATTTGCATAATATCAAAGGAGAAAAAAGATCCAGAACAACTGAAGAATTATAGACCCATCTCCTTATTGAATCTTGGACTATAAAATATTCAGCAGTATATTAGCGAAGAGATTTAAGAAATTTTTAGCCAATTGGATTAAAGAAGAACAGGCAGGATGCCCTTCCAAATCGTCAGCAAAGGGACACATGAGCCACAGCCTGTATGTCCATTATATCATATTATTGTATGTTTATATTTTTGTATATTCTGTATGTATTCCAACAAGGTCATGGAGAATACAGGGGTTGATTGTACTTATCTATTCTGGTTCATTTTGTAAAATTACTAGTATCTACCTATGTTTTGTCTAGAATACAAGAAACACAAGGAAGCCTGGAATTGTAACAGGACTGAACAAGTGCAATAAGACACTTAAAGACACAGTACTTGCAAGAAAAAAGATCCAATAGAGCTCGATTTGAGCCACAGGATAATATATGCTACAACTTAGCACATGAGCAGGACTGAGACATTGCGTCCACAGAATATATGAAGAAAATATACGCCAAAAGACTACTCACAACCTGAAGAAGGATTCCCAAAACAAGAATAGTGTACCCGGAATTCTTGTTGTTGTGTCTACAATTAGTGGACATGTATACTACATATTTTCCTTTGAACATTTATGTAGACCTACTTAGAGTTATAGTAGTCACAATTAGAACCCAGTTTGGTTTGTGAAACAATACTAAAATAATTGTGGAATTATTTTTGTTTTGAATTGTTCTTTGCTATTGAAACCATTGTTTTTACAAGGCACTGTAAAAGGCCAAAACATATTGGAAAGGAATACAAGAAAAACTACAAAACATATTGAAGATTACCTGGTTGATCCTGCCAGTAGCATATGCTTGTCTCAAAGATTAAGCCATGCATGTCTACGTACACACGGGCGTTACAGTGAAACTGCGAATGGCTCATTAAATCAGTTACGGTTCCTTTGGTCGCTCCCCCCGTTCCTTGGATAACTGGTAATTCTAGAGCTAATACATGCCGACGAGCGCTGACCTCCGGGGATGCGTGCATTTATCAGACCAAAACCAACCCGGGCTCGCCCGGCCGCTTTGGTGACTCTAGATAACCTCGGGCCGATCGCACGCCCCCGTGGCGGCGACGACGCATTCGAATGTCTGCCCTATCAACTTTCGATGGTACTTTCTGCGCCTACCATGGTGACCACGGGTAACGGGGAATCAGGGTTCGATTCCGGAGAGGGAGCCTGAGAAACGGCTACCACATCCAAGGAAGGCAGCAGGCGCGCAAATTACCCACTCCCGACCCGGGGAGGTAGTGATGAAAAATAACAATACAGGACTCTTTCGAGGCCATAGGAATGGAACAATGGACAACGAACCTGGACTACGCTTGGATGATGAGAAGATTGGGTACGGTTGTTTTTCGTAATAATTGTGCATTGTAATTGCTTATTGGTAATTTATGGATAATGTGTTAAGTCAATTGTTATATGTTGCATGGAACCACTGCTGTTTCTACTGTTTTTACTGTTTGTGAACCACTGTGAATCGCCTTCGGGCTTGAGATACAGCGGTATATAAGCAAAGTAAATAATAAATAAATAAATAAGATTAAAATACCACTGCGTCCGGAAATTAAAACCATGAAAAAAATTGGCAACTCATAAGTGACATACCTGGGTGCAAGAGACCCCCTATGATCGCACATAAAAGAACACAGAACATCAGAGACATGCTGGTACATTCGGACATAAGACTACCATTCTCAAACCACTAAAGTCAAACCCAACTTTGTAGGAAATTTTGCATGCCGTCACTGTTCAATATGTCCACAATTCATCCAGAGAAAGTTATTTATTTCAGAATCCTGACACCAAAGCTCTTTACCAGTTACAACATTTTGCAACTTGTACTACCAAAGGCGTAGTCTATATTATTTTTTGCCCATGTTCTTTTATATATATTGGCCAAACAAGCAGACAAGTCAAACAACGGTTCCATCAAGCACAAGAACAAAATTAGAAATCACTCCGCTGATTCCATTTTTATAAACGTTTTGCTGATTTAAATCATAATGCAGAATCACTCCGAGTGCTGGTTTTAGAGGTTATCACACCCTACTCTAATTTGGATTTATTTGAGTACGAAATTATTACAGCGTGAATCCTTTTGGATTTTTACCCTTAAAACTGTACATCCCAATGGTCTAAATGACACCATTTCATACCAATGTCTCCTGTAAACTAGTGTATAGCTCTTTAAAACTTTTATCATCACCTCTACCTGTCCTGGGCTCTTTTAATTGCTTCACTTTGTATACTAGTTTCTACCTGCTGGCCATGTGTTTGCTCCAGAATCAAACCATTGCAGAGCACTGTTTAGGAGAACCTGATTCAAGTATTTATGCCTATCTTGTTTTTCTTTTTTTAGGCAAAAGTTCTCAAAAGATTCTGTTTGAAATCAGCTATTTGTTGCAGGATATGGATTTGTATATTAGGTTTTGACAAGGATCATCTCCTGTATGGGTGTGCGTTGAGGAAGAACACCTGGACATTTAAACAATTAAGTGTGAACCACTCCCTGATTAGAGTATATCAGGAGAAGTTTTTCTTGATGTATTCAAGGATGGACATGGTGATCAGATGATCAGAGACTGGATGGGACTACACTACAGGAATTGCTGACTATTTACCAAGGAAGGAGCAGATAATGCATGAATATAATGCATCGGATTTTGTAAGTTATTTTGCTGCAATGGACTAAGTATATTTCCAAGGTTGGTGTTTTTTTGTAAAGCTGCATATTTGACTACTCAAGAGTAAAATTTGTTTTCCCTTCTACTCTGTGTGATTCAACTAAAGGGCTGGATCTGGGAAGACTGCTGGGTAGCTTCCATATAGACTAATAAACCACAACTCTACCCACAAAGGCTGAACAGAGGAAACCAGTCCAGTCCCGGTGTCGAGAAGCAAAATAATTCTCCAAAACAGTCCCAAGTCAAACAAAGCCAAACAAAAAACAAAAAACTGAACAAGAGTTCAAACCCAAGAAGAGTTGTATTGGATAACCGAGTTCAAAAGGACTATGTTTAAGAGATCAGTCCAAAGTAAAGCCAAACCCTATTGAAAGCCAAGGGAATCACGTGTTCATCGGGAAATGTTGAATGTATAAGCTTACAGCGCCAGAATGTCCAGAACCCGCCATTTCCCTGTTGCAACATATTTTGGAGTTTGGGCTGTTTGTATTGAAAGAACTGTTTAGTGGAATACAAAAAGTTTCCTCAGGTTTTGAAGGTCTTGACTGGAACTTGTCATTCAAGCATTGAACCATAACGCTTTGTAGACGTATTGTCGCAACCATGAACCTTTTGTGCCTATGTTTTATTAGCTTTGTCCCAACTCTTTGGATGATTTCTCTCATATGCGTAATCTCTGATGGTTCAAAATGTATGAACCTCGAAAAAAACATTTCACACATGCCTGGCATTTGTTTCTTTTTTAACCTGTGTGAATTCTGTGGTGCTTCCTAAGGGATGAAGTGTGAGTAAAACATTTCCCACAATCCATGCATCTATGCGGCTTTTCTCCTGTGTGAAATCTGTGCTTCATCAAATCTGAACTGAGAGCAAAACATTTCCCACACTCCTGGCATTGGTATGGCTTCTCTCCTGTGTGGACTCTCTTGTGCCTCACCAAGTCTGAACTCACAGCCAAACATTTCCCACACTCCTTGCACTGGTATGCCTTCTCTCCTGTGTGGAGTGTTCTGTGGCTCACCGAGTGTGAACTGTAAGCAAGGACGTGGGTGTCCATTTCTCTTTGGAGGAGTGGGTTCTCCTGCGTGGCCTCTTTCCCGCTATCCCAGGAGGAGCGAGCGTATCGCGATATGAACCAGGAACTCCTGCGGCAGAACAAGGCCCTTCGGCGCAACCGGGAGAGCGAGCAAGAGCTGTCCCAGCGGATGGCCAGTGCCGTTGGTGAAATGGTGTGTGATACAGAGCCCTTTTCGTTGGGTTACTTCAGATTCAGATCTGGGTCACAAAGTCTTGAATGTGCAGATCATGTCCTCAAAGACAATTGGGCCCTGTAATGATTCTTACCTCGTACGCTGAAAGAGAAGCCTGGAATGCCAGTAGACCGGACTCCATTTTGCAAATAGGTTGGCAGATTTAATTCCAAATTTAATAGGGGAAGACCAATACGGGTTTATCAAAAATAGAAGATTAGCTGACCCTATAAGAAATATCCTTAATATAATTAATCAAGCTACTAGGGAAAAAGAGAAACTTTTGCTACTAAAGTTGGACGTGTACAAAGCATTCGATACGGTCAACCATCAATATTTGCATAAAGTTTGTGAGGACTTTAACTTGGGAAGACCATTTTGCGAAATAATTAAGGAACTCACCAAACACAAATATTGATTAATGGAATTAAAACAATTATTAAGATCAATAGTGGAACAAAGCAAGGATGCCCTCTTTCTCCCATCCTATTTGCTCTGGCAATACAACCTTTGGCGAACCTAATTAGAAATAATGTTAAAATTGAAGGCATAAAAATAGAGTCAGAAGTAATGAAAATAAATTTATTTGCAGATGACGCCATGGTGTTATTGGGGTCACCAGAGGATTCTACAAAAGTTATTAATACTATAAGGAAATTTGAGAACTTATCAGGGTTGGCTATTAATATACAAAAATCTGAATTATTACATAAAAACTTGACTCCTAGAGAGTTAAAAGAAATTCAGAGTATTACAGGGATAAAATTAGGGGAGAAGAAGATAAAATATCTAGGCGTATACATTCCCCAAAACTTAAACATTATAACTCAATCTAATTATAATAACAATCAGATGTGTAATTGAATAAAACAAAATTGGGATATATCAAGTAAAATTAAAATGGTTAAAATGATGGTTCTCCCAAAAATTTTATTCCTGTTTCAAGCACTCCCATATAGTATCCCCATCAAAATTATTAAAAAATGGGAGAACCATCTCCCATTTACCTCTCCGAACGTATTCTCCCCTACGAACCATCAAGATTATTAAGATCATCTGGAGAGGCCCTGCTCTCGGTCCCAGCGGCCTCGCAAGCGTGTCTGGTGGGGACGAGGGACAGGGCCTTCTCGGTGGTGGCCCCTCGGCTCTGGAACTCTCTCCCACTGGAGATCAAAACCGCCCCTTCTATCCTGACATTTAGGAAACAGGTGAAGACTTGGTTATGGAGACAGGCATTCGACGAGTGAGCCAACACCCTGAGGTATGGATGGAGGAGGATGAGCAGCGATTTTAGTGTGACGACTGACCATTATAGTTAGTGATTTTAATTGCTGTTTTAATGTTTTACTGTAATATGTATTATGATGTTTTATTGATTGTATGTGATATTATGGTTGGAAACCGGTCTGAGTCCCTCAAGAGAGGTGAGAAGGCCGGTATACAAAACTTTTAAATAAATAAATAATAATAAATGAATAAAACCTGGATAGAAGGAATAAAAATCAAATTCCCAAATCAGTATTTTATTCCCCAGAAGAGAATGGAAGATGGGGTGCCTCTAATCTACATAATTATTTTGATGCCTGCCAGTTAACAAGATTAATAGAATTAGATTATGATGATTCGAGAAGATGGGTTAGAATTGCAATTAATGGATGGAACCATTGTTTATGTTTAAAAGGACTGGTTGACAAAAAAAAAACCTTAACAGAAATTAAAGGGGGACCATTGATCTCATCCCTGGAATGCTGGAAAAAATGGCAAAACAAATTACCAATTAATAGGGTAGATATACTCCCAATAGGGTTTCTCGATAACAAAAAGGAACAGACATTTGGTAAAGCCATAAACAAATCTGAAACAGAAGGGAATGATTTTGATAAAAGACCTCTTGAACTCAGATGGGACAATTAAGGATTGGGAGTCAATAAAGGGTAAATGTGGTCAAGGTAATTGGCTTCTTTGGAATGGATTGAAACAAAAGGATTATTAAATGGAAGAAGAAAAAAGGCTCTGAAACAGACCTAGATCAAATTTTAAAATGGAAACTAGAAAAGGAAAAAGGGCTGATGGGGTTTATTTACAAGAAATTAATTGGAATAGCGGAAATGCCATTTCCGTTCCCTTGGCAGCCACCTCTCCACCAAAGTCAACATCGACACCGAAATACAACACCGCCTGAACTCTGCGAGTGCAGCATTTTTCCAAATGAAGCAGAGAGTGTTTGAGGACCGGGACATCCACAGGGAGACCAAGGTGCTTGTCTATAAAGCTATTGTCCTCCCAACCCTGCTATACGCCTGCGAAACATGGACTGTCTACAGATGTCACATGCAACTCCTGGAACGATTCCATCAGCGCTGCCTCTGGAAAATCCTGAAATAGCCGACAAACGTCAGCATGCTGGAAGAAGCGAAGACCACCAGCATTGAAGCGATGGTCCTCTGCCATCAACTCCGCTGGACAGGCCACGTTGTCTGGATGCCTGACCACCATCTCCCAAAGCAGTTGCTCTACTCTGAACTTAAGAACGGAAAACGGAATGTTGGTGGACAGGAAAAGAGATTTAGGGATGGCCTCAAAGCCAACCTTAAAAACTCTGGCATAGACACTGAGAACTGGGAAGCCCTGGCCCTTGAGCACTCCAGCTGGATGTCAGCTGTGACCAGCAGTGCTGCAGAATTCGAGGAGGCACGAATGGAGGGTGAAAGAGAGAAACATGCCAGGAGGAAGGCACGTCAAGTCAACCCCAACCGGGACCGCCTTCCGTCTGGAAACCAATGCCTTCACTGTGGGAGAAGATGCGGATCAAGAATACGGCTCCACAGCCACCTACAAACCCACAAAAATAGTCATCAAGGAAGACCATCTTACTCGTCCAACGAGGGATCGCCTAAGTGAAGTAAGTGAAGTGAAATTGGAATACAATGTAATTTTTGATAGAAATATGGAGAGAAGATCTAAGTAATGTTTTAGAAATAGAAAACTGGATTGATTCAATTAAAAATATTAAGCATATAAAGATTAGAGAAACGCAAAGGAAATTGTTGACTAAATGGTATAGAACCCCAATCAAAATAGCCTAGATGACAAAAACTACCACAAAACTTTGTTCGCATAGATGTGGGAAAATGGGCTCCTATTCCCACATGTGGTGGGAATGTCATAAAGTACAAGAGTTCTGTAACAAGGTAATGAACGAAATTGAAGAAATAACAGGATATGAACTGGCTTTGAATAAAATAGAATTTTTTACATAGAAATTAGACAAAAAAGGTAATATCAAAGCCTGGGAGGAAATTATAAAATGTATGATATTAGCTGCCCAAGCAACTGTGGCTTTGGGGTGGAAAGATTATAGAAAATGGGAGGTTAAAATGGTATGAATATTTAGCTGAATATATTGCTTCAGGATTATATGTATGAAAAAAGAAGCAAATACACAACAAGCCGATTTAAGAAAACTTGGGTGCAGAAATGGGAAAGACTGATCGAAAAAGTGGTAGGAAAAGAAAGAGATAATGTGCTAAACCATTCTCTTTTTACAATTGTTCAATTAAATTAAGATTTGAATTTAGGTAAATACTGTTCCCTGGGGGGAGGTGGGTGGGTGGAGGATATTACGGTATATTGTTGTAAGTCCAGTGTGTGTGTTAAAGGAAACCTTGCAGAAAAGCCTTGCAGAAAAGTGTTAATAATTAACTACAGCTGCAAAAGCTAGCTCAGCTCAGCAAGGCTGGGCCACGCCTCTTCTATGTATCAGTTTTGAGGCTTTTGCAGACTGTTGGCAGTTGGAAGTTTGATTTGCTGGAGATGCAAGAAGTTTATGCTAAAACCATGTTTTATTTTGTTTTATTTATTTTGTTTTATTTTGTTATGCTCTATGATTTATAACACAGAAGATTTATTCTGTATTACTTACAAAGACTATGTAAGTGTGCCAGGCTGTTTTATTTTAAACTCTACAACCAAGAGTAAAGTTCTACTGTTTTATTTCTTCTGACTGGTCTGTGTCTTTGGCATTGGGTTTTTGGACATGTTGGACATTGCTACTGCGCAACAAATTGATTCTGCGTAACAGAGGAGGGGGGTAAAATTGCCAGACACAAGAGTAAGGTGAAGGGGAGATAGATAAAAGCATTAGGGAAAACAGTATGGGATATGAATTCATAATGTAATTTAGTAATTGAATTCCTAAAAATGATTGTTTACAAAGGTATTATATTTGTGTCGACAAAAAAAAAAAGAAACCCGCAGTATGAAAAACGTAATAGTTACTATAAGAAGGAAGTGCCAAGACATGATGAAAAGATTACGTTACCATTGTCAAGAACAAGGGCATGTCAGATCTATATGCCCCAGGTTAAGAAATGAGAGGAGTGTTAATTCACCTCTTAGTATAGGAACATGATTAAGAAAAATAAATTTCCAATTATTACAAGTCCCAGAATCCCTGAACAAGGGCATGTCAGATCAGGTTAAGAAATGAGAAGAGTGTTAATTCACCTCCTAGGAATATTAGGGTGGTACATGAAACTAAAGAAATTCTGCTGGGGGCTCTGGCTGGTGTCTGGTGCAGGTTTCTCAGATTCAGAGACATCAGGGAGGACTTGGGCCTGTCTTTCCTGCTTCTCTTCCTCTGCCAGACTCAGGAGGAAGCCTTCTGCCAGGGCCACCGCCTGGGAACAGGTCTCTGCCCCACTCTCGGACCCAGCTCCCCATCTCTGAGGGCAGGATGCCCAGGAACTGCTCCAGGATCACCAGGTCCAGCATCTCCGCCTTGGTGTGTTGCTCTGGCTTCAGCCACTGGCGGCAGAGAGAGTGGAGGCAGCTGCAAACCTCTCTAAAGGGAAAGAAATCCCTGGAACAGGCTCGACTCCAGAATGCTCAGCAAACATTCAAATTTCTTCGGAAGGAGAGGAAGGAAGAGGAAGTGGCCAAAGGGGGAAACTCTTCTCTCCCAGCCAGGCAAGGAAGGGTGAAGGGGAGCTGTTCCATCTTCCAGGAGCATAGTTTGCATTACACCTTTTAGTTGCATGGAATAGTGTTCTTTTGCATTTCCCCAGGGTTGCTACAATCTCAGCTGCACTCTGAAAGTTAACAGCATAAGCGGCTAGAAAGCCAGCCTGCAGGCCCCTTTTGCAGCTATTGGTTCAGAAAGTATCTCTTTGGGGGTAGAGACCGCCCTTTTTCCTGGGTTGAGATCTCCATTTTGGAATCTCCCCTGCCTCCTTCAGTAGGGAAAGAAAGCTTCAGATGTGCTGTTGGTCAGGCAGGTAACTCTGAAAAAACCATTGTAAAAACAATTGAGATACTATAGATAAAGAAGCTAATTGAGATAGATAGAATACCAATTGTGTAATTGAGCTATTGAATTATAGATTTTGAGTTATTGAGAAATAGTTATTGCACATTATTTGCTTTCTCTCCAAAACTAACTTTGGGCTGGATTAGGGAAGGCTAACTTGCATAAGTGCTAGAGGGATTATAATTTTTGTACACTTGATACGCTTCCTTCTTGGGAGGAGAGCAATGTCCAGTCTCGATAAAATAGTGAAGAGTAGAGACATCAGACTGACAACAAAGATCCGCCTAGTCAAAGCCATGGTATTCCCTGTAGTCACCTACGGATGTGAGAGCTGGACCTTAGGGAAGGCTGAGCGAAGGAAGATTGATGCTTTTGAGCTGTGGTGCTGGAGGAAAGTTCTGAGAGTGCCTTGGACTGCGAGAAGATCCAACCAGTCCATCCTCCAGGAAATAAAGCCCGACTGCTCACTGGAGGGAAGGAGACGAGAGACGAAGTGGAAGTCCTTTGGCCACATCATGAGGAGACAGCAAAGCCTAGAGGAGACAATGATGCTGGGGAAAGTGGAAGGCAAAAGGAAGAGGGGCCGACCAAGGGCAAGATGGATGGATGGCATCCTTGAAGTGACTGGACTGACCTTGAGGGAGCTGGGGGTGGTAACGGCCGACAGGGAGCTCTGGCGTGGGCTGGTCCATGAGGTCACGAAGAGTCGGAGACAACTGAACGAATGAACAACAACAACACACTTGATACAGATTTCTTCAGAAGAGGTTTCCCATTGCCTTCTGAGACTTAGCCTGGATCTACACTTTCTGTATCTCAGCATCCGATCCCAGATTATCTGCTTTGAACTGGATTCTGAGTCTACACTTGCCAGATAATTTGGCAATAATTAAATAATACAATTGTTTATTTGTAAGTGCAATTTTTATTGATTTTTATTTATGTTTTTTACTTTATTTTATTTAATTTCTGTATTTTTATTTTATTTTATTTTTTATTTATGTATTTTATTACATTCTATTTTATTACTTTTATTTTATTTTATGTATTTAATTTTATTTATTTTAATTTATTTATTTACTTAATGTATTTTAATTTCACCCTAAATTTATTTTAATTTGGTTTTGGTTAGTTGTTAGTTTTATCACCAACAGTAAACCACAGAAGGAGAGGGAAGCTTCAGAAGTTCCCTCTGTCCCATTTGGAGTTGTTTTTAGCGCCTTGCGCAATCGCGTCGGCGTTTACTACGGGGCTGCTGGGGAGAAGCCAGATGCCGGTGGGCCCCGGGAGAGGAGAGTTGCGCGTTAAGTTTAAAAAGCAGCTGTCTAACTTCATTACAAATGTGAGACACTTTATGGAGGACTACGGAGATACATTCCCCTCAGAGGGAGCCATGATCCACGCGGTGGGGGCCAACCTAAAGGAAGCGGCAGCTGACTGGTTGATGCAGATGTATGATACCCGAGCGCCCGAGCTGAGGAGGTTAAACAACTTCCTCCAAGCCCTCCGTAAAAGACTTCAGGATCCCTTAGCCTAAGAAAAAGCCAAGGGGCAGCTAAAAAGAATATATTAGGGAAATAAGACTGTGTCTGAATATGCCCTGGAGTTTAAGGCAGTAGCTGGTCGAATCAGAGACTGGTCCGAGACAACCAAACTGGAATACTTCCGGGCCGGGTTGCCAGCAGACGTGCTGCAGTGGGCTATGCATCGGGGCAACCCAGACAACTTAGATTGGATCATACTGGCTCGGGAGGGCCGAATGCGACAAGGAACAAATGCCACGACGTGCTCGTGGAGGCAGAACCAGGCATCTGGCTGCAGGCCACCCCGCGGTGATAAGGCGCTCTATAACTTAAAACGCTCCTTTTTTCCCTCTCAGTCTCCTAAATTCCGCCCCCTTTTTCTCCACCAATCCCGGCCATTCCCTGCTCTGAACTACACTAAAATGGCCGCCGAGGCTTCGCCATGCCCACATCCCATCTGTTTTAAGCTTCCAGGCTTCTCTAGGCCCTCCATCCTGGCTGCTAAACGGTAAGGGTTCTTTACAGCGATCAGCAAACCGAGAGAGGAAGGGAAGGTGGCGGGAGCCTGCTTCACCTGCAGCCGCGAAGGGCATCGAGCAGCCGAGTGCCCAAGAGGGCCAGCGCACCCAAGGCTGACAAGCCCCTTCCCCAAAAGCCTTCCCCTAAAGTTGCCAAAGGAAAAGCCTCCACAGCCATGGAGACGGCTTTGGACCCCAACCAGCTCCCGGCTGAAGAGATTGAGCTGGAGGAGGGGGAAGACAAAGGTTGGCCATCGGGAAATGACTCAGATCTGCTTTGAACGCCTGCTGGCAGATCAAAGTCCCCCAGGGCGGTGAGTTAAAGAAGCCCAATTGTGATGTTGTTAAAGTAACAGTGACTTCATTAAACCCTGAATCAGGACCGAGGGTAGAAACTGAAGCCATGTTAGACTGGGTGTATCCGATGTTTGATCACACCAGGGCTAGCTGCCCACTTGGGAGTAAAACCCAAGCCATTGAGGACCCCCGTTGTCTTCTCCCAGCTAGATGGGTCCCCTGCCAACGGAGGCCCTGTAAGGGAAAAAACAGGCTACTTACATATGGAAATGGGGACTCATAAGGAAGCTTTAAAATTTATGATATCCTCGATGGCACACCAGCCCATCATATTGGGGATTCCCTGGCTGAGACGGCAAAACCCCCAAATTAACTGGGCAGAGGGGATGTTTCATTTCCCGGAAGGGAGCTGTAAATTCAAGGACCCCTCGCAGTCGGGCCGAGAGGCAAAGGCCAGAGGGACATTCACTGAGGCCTCCCCCGAGGTGCCTCTGGAAGACATCCCAAGCGTATACCACGAATGGGCCGAAGTCTTTAGTGAAAAGGGGTGTCACCAACTGCCTCCCCACCGAAAAACAGACTGTGCCATTGAGTTAGAACCTAACGCCAAGTTGCCAAGCCCAAAGCTGTACGGGATGTCAGAACCTGAGAAAAGGGTCCTCAGAGAGTTTATTGATAAGAACCTGGAAATAGGGTTCATAGAGACATCAAGCTCACCTATGGCAGCGCCCATGTTGTTTCGGCCCAAAGCAGATGGGTCGCCGAGACTGTGCGTGGACTACAGAGGCCTAAATGCTATCTGCACATTCAACAAATAACCCCTCCCTCTGATGAGTGACATTCTGGCTCAACTGGGAAAGGCTCGGATTTTCACTAAACTTGACATCAGAGAAGCCTTCTATAGACTGTGTGTGAGCGAGGAATATTGCTGGAAAACAGCTTTTAATTGTCATCTAGGGCAGTATCAGTTCAGGGTGTCCTATGGGTTTAAAGGGCAGTCCCCGGGTATTCATGCAATTTGTTAACGAAATCTTCCATGAACTGCTGTATAAGGGGGTAATTATCTATTTAGATGATCTGCTTATATATTCAAATTCCCTGGATAAGCATATTAAAATTTCCCCAAAGGTGCTCCAGATATTGAGAACAGGCTCTATGTCAAGCTTTCCAAATGCCGAGTTGCACCGAACTGAACTCAATTACCTGGGGTTCCGTATCTCCACTAGGGGACTCGCTATGGACCCTGCTAAGGTGCAAGGTGTGTTAGCATGGGAGCCACCACATACCCGAAAACAACTTCAGGGATTTCTGGGTTTCGCTAACTTTTACAGGCAGTTTTTAAAAGACTTTGCAAAAGTGGCCCTCCCCCTTGACCGAATTGCTGAAAACCAAAGGAAAGGGGGAGACAAAAAAGATAAGAACCCCTTATCTAGGTTGCAGTGGTTTCCTGAATGCCAAAAGGCTTTTGATGAGCTAAAAGACAGATTCACTATCTTTTAGCCACCCAATCCTTATTCATGCCCAATTTGGATAAGCCCTTTGTGGTACAATGTGATGCTTCGGAAGCCGCATATGGGGCTGTGCTGTTACAAGCAGATGGAAGAGGGTCAGCTAAAGCCATGCGCTTATTTGTCCAAAAAGTTCTCAAAGACTGAGAAGCGCTGGCACGTATGGGAGAAGGAGTCGTATGCTGTTCGGGCAGCGTTGGCACACTGGCGCCATTTCCTAGAGGGAACTACTACTCCCTTTGAGGGGTGGATTGATCACAAAAACCTGCAAGTCCTACAAACACCACAGAGGCTAAATGCCAAACAACTAAGGTGGGCTCAGTTCTTCCAGAGATTCAATTTCACCCTTAAATTCGTCCCGGGCAGGGACAATCAGTTGGCTGACGCCCTTTCACGCATGCCGGCTGGGGACTATTCGGCACCGGAGAAAGTGGGGACTGTTTTCTCCCAGCAACAATTGGAATTGGTAGTGCAGACGAGGGCCAAGCTTAAGGAGCGGCCGTCCCCCACAGGCTTTTGTGTGGATATTCCAAGGACTCTGCTTTGTTTGTGAATACTTTTACATAAATATTTTCTTTGCTAAAGACAGTTTGCTTTCTGTTGGGTTTTTCCTCCTTGGGCGATGGGGTGCAACTTCTGCAGAAGGGGTTTGAATGTTTGGAACCAACCCCAGTTTGATAGCAGCGACACACGTTAGGGCACCCCAATTGCTCAAGAGGTTCCATAAGTCTTTTCCACATAAGCCTGCTCCATGATGTTTGTTCTCATGTCTTTTCTCTCCCACACGGTCTTTTGAGGGAGGGGGGGGGTTATGTCAGGATGTGGTCTTCGAGTTAAGTCAACATAGCTGAATCGAATCCTCCTTCCTGACATTGAAGTGAATTATGACTTGATAAGGGGCCATCTGGCAGGAGAGAATGCTTTGTTCCTTGGAGAAAGGAATGTAGCCACTTGAGATAAAAAAAAATTCTAAAAAAAATTCTAAATTTTACAAAAGTGCCTCAAATAAATGTTGGAAATGCGAACAACAGATAGGATCTTTTTTTCACATCTGGTGGACTTGCCCAAAGGCAAAAGAATTTTGGAACATGATACACAAGGACATACAAAAAAACATTGAAATTACAATTTTAAAAGGAACCAGAACTCTTCCTGCTAGGAATGCTTGACCTCGACGCTGACAAAAATATGGATAAAATTTTTATCTACTTAACTACCACAGCCAGAATTGTATATGCCCAAAAATGGAGACAGAAGGAAATACCAAAAAGAGAAGACTGGCAAAATAAAATTTTGGAAATAATGAACATGGATGAACTAACTTACTGGCTATCGCCAAATGAAGGAATTCCAAAGAATCAAACAAACTGGGACTTGGTAAGAAGCTATTTTGAAGACCAAAAAATAGAAATGATTTAAGTAAAATAATGAAAAGGAAGATGTTATCAAAGTATTTTTCCATACAAACAGACGTAAGAACTTCAAAGCAATAGAGGGGAAGTCCGATTTTATTTTTAATATTTTTCTTCTTTTTTCCTTTTTTTCTATTTTTTTACTTAAGTTTTCCACATTATCAAAAAGCCCGTCTCTGCACCTTTTTTCTCCCTATTTTCCTGTCTTCTTAGAAATATTCCCCCATTTTCCATGTAACCCTCTATTTTGTTGAAAAATAAAAAAATATTTGAAAAAAAAGAGATCAGACCAAAAAGTCGAGTTCGAAGCCAGCCCGGGTTGGAGTGGGTTTCCAACCAATTGTGTGTAGCCTGTGGTCGACCTTTGCAACCCGAAAGACAGTTGCATCTGTCAAGTAGGAAAATAAGGTACCACCTTAAAGTGTGGGGAGGCTAAATTAACTAATTTATGAGGCCATAAAGAAGACTCCAGCAAAAGCATTCCAGCGGGGAAACATGCGGGGAATGCGGAAGTGCTTCATCAGTGTCGCAGATGGACAATGAAAGCGAGAGCTCCCCTGGCGGCCAGAAAAAGTTAAATAGCCTCTGTGTATGTCTGTATATGTCTGTATGTCAAAAATTGGCATTGAATGTTTGCCATATACGTGTACATTGTAATCCGCCCCGAGTCCCCTGCGGGGTGAGGAGAAGGGCGGAATATAAAAGCTATAAATAAATAGCCAGGAATTAAGAACTGGGTTCAAAGGGATTTCCTTAATGGTGGAGCAAGATTAAAAACTCCCTTTTGATTCCCTCACCATGGCAAAAAAAAACCTGCATTACTCTTGTGGTTCCTGGAGCAAAACCTTGAGTAAGAAATGCAGTAACCAAGCAAAAGCTAAGCCGACTTGTTTTGAAGGCATTATTTGGAGTTTTTGGCCAAGGATGCTGAACAAAAAAACAAACAAAAACAATTGGTATTTCAAAATGACTGCCCCACATGCATTTCCTTTGCAACTAGATACAAATGGGCGAGTGCAAAGCCAAGACTCCTCTAATTATCCAGTTTAAGGCAACAGTTTTGCATTGCCTTTTTCCAAATTATGTATTTCCTTTCCTTTAAAAATATCAACTAGGTCACCAAAACCCTCTTTCCACTTCTTCTCTGCCTATTAGCAAGAACTTCAAATTCTTTTGAATGGAAAGGAAATAATAATAATAGGTCCCTAAAGCAACCTTCCTCCCAACCCTCTTCCCTCCACGTGCAACTCCAACTGAAGCAACAACTCTGCAAGCAGGGGAGAAAAGAGCATTGGGCTGTACCAACTGGAGGACGAAAAGGGGGTGTTTGGAGTCAGACAAAGAACTTTACTCTCTCTTCCAAGGCCTGGAGGAAGACCCCACACCAAGCCAGCCCTCTCTGCTATATTTTACAGTTGGGAATACTTCCATTCGCCTAAATGTTGCACTGTTTTGGATGGAGTTTCCAATGGGGAAACTCATCAGCCACCCCCTCGCCTTGGTCTCCCTTTGGAACATTCCAAGCCCCAGATTGCAGCTGCTGATACGGGGTTTCCAGGGAGTTTTGGCAGGGGCTCCCTGCAAGAGTTAACCCTTCCCCTCCCAAGAAGGAAAACAGGAAAGCAATCCCTCTGCAGGAAGCATAGACTCATAGAATCAAAGAGTTGGAAGAGACCTCCTGGGCCATCCAGTCCAACCCCATTCTGCCAAGAAGCAGGAATATTGCATTCAAATCACCCCTGACAGATGGCCACCCAGCCTCTGCTTAAAAGCTTCCAAAGAAGGAGCCTCCATCACACTCTGGGGCAGAGAGTTCCACTGCTGAACGGCTCTCACAGTCATAGAATCATAGAGTTGGAAGAGACCTCCTGGGCCATCATCCAGTCCGACCCCATTCTGTCAAGAAGCAGGAATATTGCATTCAAATCACCCCTGACAGATGGCCATCCAGCCTCTGTTTAAAAGCTTCCAAAGAAGGAGCCTCCACCACACTCCGGGGCAGAGAGTTCCACTGCTGAAAGAATGTGAGAATATAATCATAGAGTTGGGAGAGACCTCCTGGGCCATCCAGTCCAACCCCATTCTGCCAAGAAGCAGGAATATTGCATTCAAATCACCCCTGACAGATGGCCATCCAGCCTCTGTTTAAAAGCTTCCAAAGAAGAGCCTCCACCACACTCCAAGGCAGAGAGTTCCACTGCTGAACGGCTCTCACAGTCAGGAAGTTCTTCCTCATGTTCAAATGGAATCTCCTTTCTTGTAGTTTGAATATATCTGTGGAATTGCCAGGGTGGGACAAAGGACTCTTGTCTGCTGGAGCTAGGTGTGAATGTTTCAACTGACCACCTTGATTAGCATTTGATGGCCTGGCAGTGCCTGGGGCAATCTTTTGTTGAGAGGTGATTAGATGTCCCTGATTGGGTTGTTGTAGGTTTTTTTGGGCTATATGGCAGTGCCTGGGGCAATCTTTTGTTGAGAGGTGATTAGATGTCCCTGATTGGGTTGTTGTGGGTTTTTTGGGGCTATACGGCCATAGTCTAGAGGCATTCTCTCCTGACGTTTCGCCTGCATCTATGGCAAGCATCCTCAGAGGTAGTGAGGTCTGTTGGAACTAGGAAAAAGGGTTTGAGCCAGAGGAGTTTGCCCGGAATAGGTTCTTCTCACCGCCGGCCTTTTTTCTGCCCCAAACGAGGGGAGCAGGATGACGACCCCATCGAGATCAGCTTGGAGGAAAGAGAGCAGGTGAGCAGACCTAGGCAAAATAGCTGCCACATCGCCGTTGTATGAATATATAGGCTGCAACGGGACATGATTGGTAGCAATGACCAATAGAGTTGTACCGAAGTGGATTCAGAGAGAGCCACTGAGACCTTTCTCATACTTATAGAATCATAGAATCAAAGAGTTGGAAGAGACCTCATGGGCCATCCAGTCCAACCCCATTCTGCCAAGAAGCAGGAATATTGCCTTCAAATCACTCCTGACAGATGGCCATCCAGCCTCTGTTTAAAAGCCTCCAAAGAAGGAGCCTCCACCACACTCCGGGGCAGAGAGTTCCACTGCTGAACAGCTCTCACAGTCAGGAAGTTCTTCCTAATGTTCAGATGGAATCTCCTCTCTTGTAGTTTGGAGCCATTGTTCCGCGTCCTAGTCTCCAGGGGAACAGAAAACAAGCTTCCTCCCTCCTCCCTGTGGCTTCCTCTCACATATTTATACGTATCTCCTCTCAGCCTTTTCTTCTGCGGGCTAAACATGCTCAGTTCTTTAAGCCGCTCCTCATAGGGCTTGTTCTCTAGACCCTTGATCCTTTGAGTCGCCCTCCTCTGGACATGTTCCAGCTTGACAATATCTCTCTTGAATTGTGGTGCCCAGAATTGGACGCAATATAGCATAGGCTATAGAATAGTACAACAATGCCCCACATCCACAAAAGGGGAGGTGCCTTGACAAGCCAGGCTTCAAAATATTTATTATTATTATTATTACTATTACTACTATTATTATTATTATTAAAATAATAATAATATTGTCGAAGGCTTTCATGGCCGGAATCACTGGGTTGTTGTAGGTTTTTTTGGGCTATATGGCCATATTCTAGAGGCATTCTCTCCTGACGTTTCGCCTGCATCTATGGCAAGCATCCTCAGAGGTAGTGAGGTCTGTTGGAAATAGGAAAAAGGGGTTTATATATATCTATGGAATGACCAGGGTGGGACAAAGGACTCTTGTCTGCTGGAGCCAGGTGTGAATGTTTCAACTGACCAGCTCGATTAGCATTTGATGGCCTGACAGTGCCTGGAGCAATCTTTTGTTGAGAGGTGATTAGATGTGCCTCAACCTCAACCATAATTAGTGCAATAAGTGTAATGATCATAGGAATGGAACAATGGATGACAAATCTGGATCATGTTTTTAGTGATGAGACGCTAGTGATGGTTATTGTAGTTAGTTGTTATGAATTGTATAATGTGTTGTTAATTGTTTTTATACCGTATTATTGCCGCATTGAATTTTTGCTGTTCTTGTTCTTGTTGTTAACCGCTGTGAGTCGCCTACGGGCTGAGAACAGCGGTATACAAATAAAGTAAGTAAGTAAATAAATAAATAACCGGAATTGCCGGAATTCTGATGAGATGCCACATCACCCCAATCTGACTCCAGCTGCAGTGGTTACCCATTGAGCACTGGATCACTTTCAAAGGGATGGGACTCACCTTGAAGGCCTTGCATGGTCTGGGGCCGATGGACCTGAGGGACCGCCTCACCCCCTCCCAACCCGAGATCCCTCCGTTCTGAGGACCAAGATCTATTGGAAGTCCCCAGTGTCAAGACTTTGCATCTAACAGGAACCAGACGCAGAGCCTTCACAGCAGTGGCACCATCACTCTGGAACACTCTGCCACCTGAAGTCCATGCCTTGTGGGACCTATCAGCTTTCCGTAGGGCAGTGTTTCTCAACCTGGGGGTCGGGACCCCTGGGGGGGTCGCGAGGGGGTGTCGGAGGGGTCGCCAAAGACCATCATGATACACAGTATTTTCTGTTGGTCATGGGAGTTCTGTGTGGGAAGTCTGGCCCAATTCTATCGTTGGTGGGGTTCAGAATGCTCTCTGATTGTAGGTGAACTATAAATCCCAGCAACTACAACTCCCAAATGTCAAGGTCTATTTTCCCCAAACTCCAACAGTGTTCACATTTGGGCATATTGAGTATTCGTGCCAAGCTTAGTCCAGATCTATCATTGTTTGAATCCACAGTGCTTTCTGGAGATAGGTGAACTACAACTCCCAAGCTCAAGGCCAATACTCACTTAACCCTTTCATTATTTTTTGCTGGTCATGGGCGTTCTGTGTGCCAAGTTTGGATCAATTCCATCCCTGGTGGAGTTCAAAATGCTCTTTGATTGTAGGTGAACTATAAATCCCAGCAACTACAACTCCCAAATGACAAAATCACCCCCCCCCCAATCCCACAAGTATTCAAATTTGGGCATATCAGCTATTTGTGTCAAATTTGGTCCAGTGAATGAAAATACATCCTGCATATCCGATATTTACATTACTATTCATAACAGCAGCAAAATGACAGTTGTGAAGTAGCAATTGAACTCATTTTATGGTTGGGGGTCACCATAACATGAGGAAGCGTATTAAGGGGTCGTGGCATTAGGAAGGTTGAGAACCACTCTACATCTGCATTGGTTACCAATTGAGCACCGGATCACTTTCAAAGTGATGGTACTCACCTTTAAGGCCTTGCATGGTCTGGGGCCGATGTACCTGAGGGACCGCCTCACCCCCTACCAACCCCAGAGATCCCTCCATTCTGAGGACCAAGATTTGTTGGAAATTCCCAGTGTCAAGACCTTGCGCCTAACAGCAACCAGGCGCAGAGCCTTCACAGCAGTGGCACCATCGCTCTGGAATACTCTGCCACCTGAAGTCCGTGCCTTGCGGGACTTACCAGCTTTCTGCAGGGCATGGAAGACATACCTGTTTCGACAGGCCTTTGAGCTTTGATATTGCTGTTTTTAAATTGTTTTAAATTGGGTTTTTTTTGTTTTTTTTAAATAAATCTTTATTAAGGTTTTACAAAGATAAATATGCAGTGGGGGGGTAGTACAGGGGGGTTGTGCTGGTTCGGTTAGCGGTGTGGTGGTGATAGGATTAGGGCGGGGGGGTTAGGGGCGGGAAGAGGGGGTCGGGGGAGAAGGCAGGAGAGGGGGGGAGGGGGGAGGAGGGGGGAGGGATTTGACTTCCCAATCTTCCTTCCTACGGTTTCCATATCCTTCTTGCTTGCCATTCTATTTTGAGTTTTTCATCTTGGCTCTTACTCTTGTCCTTTCTTGTTTTTTCTTCCATTGTGTGTTTATATGCTTTTATGGTTCAGATTGTCTTTAGAGTTCTTAATGAGTCCTCATAAAATCCTCGAATTGTTTCCAGTTTGTTCTTTTTAGGGGGATGCCTGTATAGTCTTTTAGATAGTAAGTTAGCTTGTCCATGTTTTTCAGGTCCCACATTTTTAGTAGCCATTAGGCCTGTTTGATCAAGAAAAAATTTGTTTCTAATATCGATTTGTAATTGGGGTGTTTTTTTGTTTCGATATTTAAAATAATTACAAAACTTTCCAAAAAAAAGTTTCGGTATTTACGAAATTTCGTAAATATTAACAAAACATTTTGTAAAGATGGGGCCTTTTTTTTTTCAATATTTTTTAAATATTTTTGAAATTTAATTATTAAATAATTTAGTAGAATAGGGAGGAGAAATTAAGGAAAGGCAGGCACTCACTCTGGCGGGCCCTCTCGCTCGCCGCGCTCGCCCTCTCGCTCGCCGCTCGCCCTCTCGCTCGCCCTCTCGCCCTCTCGCTAGGATGGGTTCCTTCCAGGAGGGGCTCTTTTTCCCAGGCTGCCAAACTACAACTCCCAGGATGCTACAGCATTGAGCCAATGTGGTGCCAAACCTCATCCAGGCTGCAGTGTAGATGGCTGCAGGATGGAGGGGTTTCCTGCCTCGAATTGAGAGAGAGAGAGAGAGAGAGAGAGAGAAGAGGAAGCAAGTGAGACGTTTCCAAGGCTCTGCTGATCTGCTTCTGCCATGGCTGAGAAAGAAGGGCACAATGGGGGCTGCCTTTCCAACCAGGAGGGAAAGAAAGGGGAGCCTTCTTTGGAAGAGAGCTCAGAACCCCCCTGCGAAAGGTGAGAGAGAGAGAAAGAAGAGAAAAGGAAAGAAAGAGAAGGACACCTCCCTCTCGCCCTCTCGCTCGCCCTCTCGCTCGCCCTCTCGCTTGCCGCTCGCCCTCTCACTCGCCCTCTCACTCGCCGCTCGCCCTCTCGCTCGCCCTCTCGCTCGCCCTCTCGCTCGCTTGCTCAGCCGGCGCGGAGAGAGGAGAGCTCCCAGCAAGCCAGGCGGCCATCTTATGTATTTCCGAAATGGACGGAAATACAAAATTTTTTGGCGCCTGCCGTTTCGATATTTAAAAACACTTCCAGGTTTAAAAATAAGTTTTGTAATCGTTTTGTAATTCAAAAATTAACGAATTTTTTAACGAATTACGAATTAACGAAACGAATTGCACAGCCCTAGTAGCCATTCCTCCGCTGAGCTAGATTCTTTTTGTTTCCATTTCCTGGCGTATACAATTCTGGCGGCTGTTGTAAGGTAGTTAAAGCCTTTACAGCAGTGGCACCATCACTCTGGAATACTCAATAATTGGGTCACACCGTCTACAGAAAACCCACACACACAGATAGATATCTACATAAAAACTCCAACCATCACCCAAGTCAAAAAAGAAGCACCATTAAAGCCTTGGCAGACCGTGCAAAAAGAATCTGCGAAGCCCACCTCCTCCAAGAGGAACGGAACCCCCTCAACTGGGCTCTCCAGGCCAAGGGAGACTCCACCTCAGACATCAGAAGAGCTGCAAGACCACCGAGAAGAAGCCACGAGAGTCAAGGTGAAGATCCATCCAGAGGAAAAGCGTTCCTGCCATACGTCAAGGGAACCACTGACCGCAGAGGGAAGCTGATGAGGAAACACAACATACAAACTATCTACAGACCCACCAAGAAAATCCAACAAATGCTACGTTCAGCAAAGGACAAGAGGGATCCTCTCACCTCTGCAGGAGTCTACCATGTACCATGCAGCTGTGGACAAGTCTACAGAGGGACCACCAAACGCAGCATTGCCCAGACACGCATCAAGGAACATGAAAGGCACTACAGACTGAGTCAACCAGAGAAGTCAGCCATAGCAGAGCACCTGATGAACCAGCCTGGACACAGCATATTATTTGAGAACACAGAAATGCTGGACCACTCCAACAACCACCATGTCAGACTACACAGAGAAGCCATTGAAATCCACAAGCATGTGGACAATTTCAACAGAAAGGAGGAAACCATGAAAATGAACAAAATCTGGCTACCAGTATTAAAACTCTAAAATTACAACAGCAAAACAACAGAGAGGAAAAAACCAGGCACAGATTAACACCTCCCAGCAACAGATTTTCCCGCTCAGGCAGGCCTTCAAATGCTAATGAAGGTGATCAGCTGAAACATTCACACCTAGCCCCAGCAGGGAAGAGTCCTTTGTCCCACCCTGGTCATTCCACAGATATATAAACCCATTTTTCCTACTTCCAACAGACCTCACTACCTCCGAGGATGCTTGCCATAGATGCAGGCGAAACGTCAGGAGAAAAATTGCCTCCAGAACATGGCCATATAGCCCGAAAAACCACAAGAACCTAGTGATTCCAGCCATGAAAGCCTTCGACAATATATAAGATCGATGTCATTATCTATGACTCCCAGCAGGAAATATTCCGGCTTCATCTGGATTTTTATGTTTAGTATTTTCTGGGTGATTTCCTTAATTTCTTTCCAATAGTCTTGGGCTATTGGACATGTCCACCAGAGGTGGTAAAACGTTCCCACTTGGGATCCACACTTCCAGCATTTGTTTGAGGTTTCTTTGTACATTAAGCTGAGCTTGTGCGGTGTCATATGCCATCTATAGATCATTTTATAGTAGTTTTCCTTAAGTTCCTTTGCGTACATGTACTTCATCTTGTTATTCCATAGTTGTTCCCATTCGTTGTAGTTTATAGATCTTCCGATGTTGGCAGCCCATTTTATCATACATTCCTTTATGACTTCCATTTCCGTTGCCCATTCCAAAAGGGTTAGGTAGGTATTTGTGATGTTTTTCCTATCTCGTTTTATTATGGTTTCCCAAAATCTGTCTTTTTCGCAGAACCCTAGCTCTTTGTCTTTCTTGAAATATTCTTTCAGTTGTGCGTATTGGAACCAGGATATGTTGTTGAAGGTAGACGTAATTTCTTCTTGAGGTTTCAGGGTGTAAGTGCCGTCAGTTTTCTTCAGGATCTCTCCATATTTGGGCCAACATACTCCCCCAAGTAGTCTTCTCTGCTGGGCCTCCAGAGGTGAGAGCCACATCGGGGTTTTTGGATATAGTCTATCCTTATATTTGGCCCATGTTTTTATCAGGGCTGATCTTATGAAGTGGTTCTTGAAGTTTTTTTCAATTTTGATCTTCGAATACCAGAGATAGGTCAAGGAACCCTCCTCATTTTGCAAATGAAATACATAAAAATTAAAGAACTGGCAGCACATATACGAAAATTGGAACGATACAGAGAAGATTAGCATGGCCCCTGCGCAAGGGTTTCAAATGGTTTTTAAACTGTGTTCGATTTGAGCCTGTTCTTGTAAGCCGCTCCGAGCCCCAGGGGAGTGGCCGCATAGAAGTTCGAATAATAAATAAACAAACAAATAAATAAAAACAATTACTGAATAAAGCGGTACCTTAGGGACCGCCTCTCCTTCTCCCATCATTGGAGGTCGCAACGAACAGCCCAACATGATTTACTCTCTATACCGGGTCCTAGAGAAGTGCCCTTGGAAAGCACCAGGCGCAGATGGGCTTTCTCTCTTTCTGCCCCTGCCTTATGGGCTTCCTTGCCGCCCTACATGAGAGCTATGCGTGAATTAGGACCTTTTACTCTAGCACTCAAGACCTGGCTTTTGACTAGAGTAGTCGATCTCTGTTAATTTTTAATTTCTGTATGTATGTATTTTATCTTTGACAACTTAGCTGTAAATTGCCTAGAGCATTCTCGGATGGAGGGCGATTAATAAGTAATTAAATATCATGATGATGATGATGATGATGATGATGATGATGATGATGATGATGAAAGGCAATGAATCCATCCTGAGTGCAATTAACCATCAAGATTACTAAGACCATCTGGAGGGGCCCTGCTCTCGGTTGCACCAGCCTCACAAGTGCGGCTGGTGGGGACGAGGGACAGGGCCTTCTCGGTGGTGGCCCTGCGACTCTGGAACTCTCTCCCGCCTGAGGTCAGAACTGCCCCAACAATCCTGACATTCAGGAAACAGGTGAAGTCATGTGGAGACAGGCCTTCGAAGAATGAGACAACATTCTGGGTGGAAGACGGTGTATATTTGATTTTAGTATGACGACTGACCACTGTAGTTTTTAAATTTATGTGCTTTTCTGGTGTTTTATTGTAATTATTAGGGCTGGGCGGTTTCGTTTCGTTAATTCGTAATTCGTTAAAAATTCGTTATTTTTTTTTGTTAACGAAGCGATAACGAACCATTCTGGAGCAACTTAAAAACGAAACGAATTTTTCAGTTCGTTTCGTAAATGCTTCGTATTTCGTTATGTATTCGTTTCGTTATTGGTTTGAGGTCGTTTCGTTATTATTTCCGCATGTCTGGGGCAAGTTTTATAGTTGTTTTTTGTTTAATTAGTGAAAAAAAATTATAATATCACACCAACAGTCAACAACAGAGGGAGAGGGAAGCTTCAGAAGTTTTTTTAGCATATTGCGCGATCGCGGCCGCCATTAACGAATCGATTTGTTATTGTTTCGTTATTGTTTTGTATTTTTTTTCCATTTACGAAATTTCGTAAATATCGAACTTTTTTAAAGGAAAATTTCGGAATTATTTTAAATATCGAAACGCAAAAAAACCCAAAAAACTAATCGATTTTAGAAACAAATTTTTCCGTTGTTACCCAGGCCTAGTAATTATGTACTTTGATATTTGACCAATTGTATGTGTTTTTATGGTTGGAAACCGGGCTGAGTCCCTCTAATGAGGTGAGAAGGTCGGTATATAAAACTTTGAAATAAAACTTTGAAATAAATTAAGACAAGTCAATACATTTCGGATAAATATCATCACAAAAGGACACCCACACTCCTCAAGAGTTTTAATGTTATCTTTAATGTTACGTGAATCTATTTCTAATTATAAACTAAATCAAACTAAAATTTGGAAGTAAATCTTGAAAGGTTACACGCCAGTTGTTCTTTTGGTCTTCAGGCTCCTCCACCAGTTGCCCATCTTGTGACCACAGTTGGCTTTCTTCTTCCCGTCATTGGCAGTGCTGACGGAGTCTTTCTCTTCCTTGGGATTCACACTGAGAGCGAGTGGAGGGTGGCACTCAGCTTTTTGAGGTTCGATGCCCTCCGCACGTACAAATTCCCGGTACTTTTCAAATATCCTCAGCCGTTCCTCGAAATTCAGTTTTTTCTCCAGGGCGGAGGCAATGACGGCCACTTGTTCGTGGATGGGAGCTGTGATGACGATGGATTCACGGAGATCTTGCTTGCTTTCCTCCCCACAAAACAAAGGGGGTCCATCATGTTGTTCTTCCCTTGGACGAAGGGGCACCTCTTCCTCCTCTTTTCCCCCCATCTTTCCTCCTCCTCTTCCGCTGGGCGTCCCGTCTTCAGCGTTTTCGTTTCTCACCAATTCATCTATTTGAGGTTTTGTTTAAAAAAAAAAGATTTTAACAGTAATTAAAATACATGGATTTAAACACAAAAACGGAACAAAATAGAAAAAAACCAAAGCAGAAAAAAGAAAACAAAAACAAGAAAACAAAGAGGGTTGTTGTAGCTCTGGTTACATCCCGTTTAGACTACTGCAACGCTCTCTACGTGGGGTTGCCTTTGAAGACAGCTCAGAAGCTCCAATTAGTCCAACGTTCGGCAGCCATGATACTAACAAGAGCGGAGCGCAGGGAGCATACAGCTCCTCTGCTGCACCAGCTCCACTGGCTGCCGATTTGCTACCGGGCTCAATTCAAAGTGCTGGCGTTGGCCCTAAACGGTTCTGGCCCAAGCTACCTATCCGAACGTATCTCGGCCTATCAGCCCACCAGGACCCTCAGATCTTCTGGGGAGGCCCTGCTCTCTATCCCGCCTGCTTCACAGGTGTGGCTGGCGGGGACGAGAGACAGGGCCTTTTCTGTGGTGGCCCCTCGGCTATGGAACGCCCTTCCCATGGAGGTAAGATCAGCCCCCTCGCTGATGGTGTTCCGAAGAAGATTAAAAAACTGGATGTTTGAACAGGCATTTGGTTAATCGGTGCAATGAATGTGATGATTACAGGAATGGTAATATGGAGGACGAAACTGGATCACGATTTTAGTCATGAGATGCATTGGGTTGTTATTGTTGTGTCAAGATTGTGTATTATGCTTTTATGGTTTTAAATTGTATATTGTTGACTGTTGTACCTTTGCTGTAAACCGCGTTGAGTCACCTGTTAGGCTGAGAAACTGCAGTATACAAGTAAAGTAAATAAATAAAATAGGTTTTTTTGGGCTATATGGCCATGTTCTAGAGGCATTCTCTCCTGACGTTTCGCCTGCATCTATGGCAAGCATCCTCAGAGGTTGTGAGGTCTGTTGGAACTAGGAAAATGGGTTTATATATCTGTGGAAAGACCAGGGTGGGACAAAGGACTCTTGTCTGCTGGAGCTAGGTGTGAATGTTTCAACTGAGCATCTTGATTAGCATATAATGTCCATTTGTCACCTGCGACATCGACGATCCATACTTTGTTTTTTAAAATAATTATTAAAATAATTTATTAAAGTATGGACAATTTCAACAGAAAGGAGGAAACCATGAAAATGAACAAAATCTGGCTACCAGTATTAAAAAAAACTCTAAAATTACAACAGCACAACAACAGAGAGGAAACAAAAAAGGACATCTAATAACCTCTCAACAAAAGATTGCTCCAGGCACTGCCAGGCTCTCAAATGCTAATCAAGGTGGTCAGTTGAAGTATTCACACCTAGCTCCAGCAGACAAGAGTTCTTTGTCCCACCCTGGTCCTTGTTCCAACAGACCTCACTACCTCTGAGGATGCTTTCCATAGATGCAGGCAAAACGTCAGGAGAGAATGCCTCTAGATCATGGCCATATAGCCCAAAAAAACCTACAACAACCCAGCGATTCTGGCCGTGAAAGCCTTCGACAATACAAGAAAACAACAAAATGGAAAGAGAAGATCCAGAGAGGAAAACATGAATTCCCCCGTTTAGGCATGTAACGAGGCATCTCCCCTTCTCTCTAGAGAATTAACCTCACAATAATCAAAACAAGAGCTTAGCCCCCCCCCCCCCCCAGTCATACACACTCTCCCAATCTCCTCCAGTTTCCGTATCTCTGCTGAATTCAGATATTCTCCCTCCAGACTGTTCTATTACTTGATTGATGACATGATGGCAACAGTCCTGGACAGCAGTAGTTCCCAAAGTGACCCATTTAAGGTGGAACCAGGTGTCAAACAGGAATGACGTGTTATTGCCCCAACTCTATTTTCCATCTTCATCGCTATGATACTTCACCTTGTTGATGGGAAGCTTCCCACCGGAGTGGAAATCATCAATCGGACAGATGGCAAGCTATTCAACCTCAGCCGACTGAAAGCCAAAACCAAGGTTACAACAACATCTGTTATAGAACTCCAGTATGCTGATGTCAACGTCATCTGTGTGCATTCAGAAGAAGATCTACAAGCCACTCTAAACACCTTTGCAGAAGCATATGAGAAACTCGGCCTGTCATTGAACATCGAGAAAACCAAAGTGCTCTTCAATCAGTCACCAGCCAATCCCTCTCCAATGCCAGTAATACAGCTTAATGGTGTAACATTAGATAATGTGGACCATTTCCGCTACCTTGTCAGCCACCTCTCCACCAAAGTCAACATCAACACCGAAATACAACACCATCTGAGCTCTGCGAGCACAGCATTTTTCAAAATGAAGCAGAGAGTGTTTTAGGACCGGGACATCTGAAGGGAGACCAAGGGGCTTGCTTATAAAGCTATTGTCCTCCCAACCCTGCGAAATGTGGACAGTCTACAGATGTCACATGCAACTCCTGGAACGATTCCATCAGCGCTGCCTCCGGAAAATCCTGCAAATCTCTTGGGAAGACAGGTGGACAAATGTCAGTGTGCTGGAAGAAACATTGAAGTGATGGTCCTCTGCCATCAACTCCACTGGACCGGCCACATTGTCCAGATACCCGACCACCGTCTCCCAAAGCAGTTGCGCTACTCCGAACTCAAGAATGGAAAACAGAATGTTTTAGTAGAGGAAAAGAGATTGAAAAATGGGCTCAAAGCCAACCTTAAAAACTCTGGCATAGACACTGAGAACTGGGAAGCCCTAGCCCGTGAGCGCTCCAGCTGAAGGTCAGCTGTGACCAGCAGTGCTGCGGAATTTGAAGAGGCACGAATGGAGGGCGAAAGAGAGAAACGTGCCAAGAGGAAGGCGCGTCAAGCCAACCCCAACTGGGACCGCCTTCCATCTGGAAACTGATGCCCTCACTGCGGGAGATCATGCAGATCAAGAAGAGGGCTCCACAGCCACCTACAGACTCACAAGAATTCTGATCCTGGAAGAGTATCCTACTCGGCCGACGAGGGATCACCTAAGTAAACAAGTAAGTAAGTAAGGTGGCGCTACATGCCAGGAAAAATCATTTCCAAGACACATGGCTGGTAGCATGGCCAACTGAGGAGCTAAAAACACTCCGTGCCTAGAAAGGCCAGACTCAAATGACACCTCCAGTCAAGTGAGACGGATGTAATACCCAAGAGGTCAACATATAGATAAGCACACACAGCAAAGAAATAAAAGGCCTGACCAGGTGCTGGATCTTGCTCTTCTCTTGCCAGGACCACCTGAGTTTGAGTCTCTGTAAAAAAGAAAAGTGGGACAATAATCAACAGGGATCCGTCAAGGGCTCTTGGCAGAGATGCAGAGTTCCAGTGTGTTTGATTTCAGAAGCAGAGAGGCAGGGGAAGAGCAGAGAGGTTTCCAGGGTCCTCAAAGGAGGCCTCCTTACCTCTCTCTGAAGCTTGGATGCCTTCTTGGGTGGAGACTTCATTTCCCTCTGGATCTTGGGGAGACTTGGAAGAGTGCCTCTCTCCAACGGATTCGCAGGACGCTCTTTTTCCCGCTGGAGGAGATGCTGGGGGCCCTCCTCCAAAGTTGTGGTGATGTCTCCCAGGATTTGGCAGGGCCTAGCTTGGCTCCACCGGCGTCTGCTCCCTCGCCTTTGCCTTTGCCGGGCACTTCCTTGGTCACGCTTCTCACTCCTCGCTCTCCGGTAGTTCCTCACTACGAGATCCTCGTAGGAAGACTGAGTCTCAAAATGAGGAGGGGGCAGGAGGGCAAGGTCTCGGTGATCGAAATCAGTGTCCTGTTGGGCTTGAAAGGGCTTCCTGTTGCTCCTTCCTGACCTCTTGGAAAACCAAGAGATGGATTCTTTCTTCTCCGCAAAGTTCTTCGTGGTGCTCTCCAATGTGCTGCCCTGCACGGAGAGCCAAAGGGCTTCAAGGGATGAAAGCGAATATGGCCATTGGGAAGGCTTTGATGGCAGAGAAGACGAAACTGTTGTCCACTCAATCTTATCCTCAACCTTTGATGCGCTGCCCTGGACTGTGAGCCAAAGGGTTTCAAGAGAGGAAAGGGAATAAGGGCGTTTGGAATGCTTTGGTGGCAGAGAAGAGGAAGCAGTACTCCACTCAACCTTATCCTCAACCTTTGATGCGCTGCCCTGGACTGAGCGCCAAAGGGCTTCAAGAGAGGAAAGAGAATACTGTGGCTTATTTTTTACACTCAGGGAGATGGGTTGCATCCCAGATGAACTGTTGTCATAGTTCTGGGATCGGGATGAAATCCGAGAATGCCCTTGGCAGGTTCTCCTAGAATGGAAATTCGAGACACTGTTCTCCTGGGGTTCGCTTGGTTTGGAGACATTTTTCTCGTCTTCCCAACTGACTCTTGATCCTCGGCTTCCTCTTTCAGAGCCAGAAGAGAAGCAGGGCTCTTCAGCATCCGGCCAAGCAGGTTCTCTTCTGTCCTGGCCTATTTCATCCAACACATCTGTCTGGGAGATGCTCTGTTCTCTTGGACTGGAGCCCCATTCCTGGGGTTTGGTTGGTTTGGAGACAATTTTCTCGTCCTCCCAGCTGACTCTTAATCCTCGGCTTCCTCTTTCAGAGCCAGAAGAGAAGCAGGGCTCTTCAGCATCCAGCCAAGCAGATGAATGGCATGAACTAGAACGCTCAGGCAGCATATCAGATTTTTCAGTTTTCCCGAAGATTAGTAAATCCCTTGATGACATCGGTCCAAGAGGTTGCCACAGGCCAACTGGGTGAAGTCTGTTGTCTGCCGTTGCTTTGATCCTTGTCAAACCCCTTTCAGATCTCTTGGAAAAGTAAGAGATTGATGCTGTGCTCCCAGCTCTTGCTAGAGTTTTACTTTTGACATCCCGGGAGCTGGGTTGTCTCTCAGATGAACTATAGCCATAGTTCTGGGATCGGGATGGAATCCGAGACTGCCCTTGGCAGGTTCTCCTGGGATGGAAATTCGAGACACAGTTCTCCTGGGGTTCGCTTGGTTTGGAGAAATTTTTCTCGTCCTCCCAGCTGACTCTTGATCCTCGGCTTCCTCTTTCAGAGCCAGAAGAGAAGCAGGGCTCTTCAGCATCCAGCCAAGCAGGCTCTCTTCTGTCCTGGCCTATTTCATCCAATGCATCTGTCTGGTGGATGCTCTGTTCTCCTGGACTGGAGCTCCATTCCTGGGGTTCGCTTGGTTTGGAGACATTTTTCTCATCCTCCCAGCTGACTCTTGATCCTCGGCTTCCTCTTTCAGAGCCAGAAGAGAAGCAGGGCTCTTCAGCATCCAGCCAAGCAGGCTCTCTTCTGTTCTGGCCTATTTCATCCAACGCATCTGTCTGGTGGATGCTCTGTTCTCCTGGAGTGGAGCTCCATTCCTGGGGTTTGCTTGGTTTGGAGTCTTCTTTCTCGTCTTCCCAACTGACTCTTGATCCTCGGCTTCCTCTTTCAGAGCCAGAAGAGAAGCAGGGCTCTTCAACATCCAGCCAAGCAGGTTCTCTTCTGTCCTGGCCTATTTCATCCAACGCATCGTTCTGGGAGATGCTCTGTTCTCCTGGACTGGAGCTCCATTCCTGGGGTTCGCTTGGTTTGGAGACATCTTTCTCATCCTCCCAACTGACTCTTGATCCTCGGCTTCCTCTTTCAGAGCCGGAAGAGAAGAAGGGCTCTTCAGCATCCAGCCAAGCAGGCTCTCTTCTCTCCTGACCTATTTCATCCAACGCATCTGTCTGGTGGATGCTCTGTTCTCCTGCACCAGAGCTCCATTCCTGGGGTTCGCTTGGTTTGGAGACATCTTTCTCATCCTCCCAACTGACTCTTGATCCTCGGCTTCCTCTTTCAGAGCCAGAAGAGAAGCAGGGCTCTTCAGCATCCAGCCAAGCAGGCTCTCTTCTGTTCTGGCCTATTTCATCCAACGCATCTGTCTGGTGGATGCTCTGTTCTCCTGGACTGGAGCTCCATTCCTGGTGTTCGCTTGGTTTGGAGACATCTTTCTCATCCTCCCAGCTGACTCATGATCCTCGGCTTCCTCTTTCAGAGCCGGAAGAGAAGCAGGGCTCTTCAGCATCCAGCCAAGCAGGCTCTCTTCTCTCCTGACCTATTTCATCCAACGCATCTGTTTGGTGGATGCTCTGTTCTCCTGCACCGGAGCTCCATTCCTGGGGTTCGCTTGGTTTGGAGACATTTTTCTCATCCTCCCAGCTGACTCATGATCCTCGGCTTCCTCTTTCAGAGCCAGAAGAGAAGCAGGGCTCTTCAGCATCCAGCCAAGCAGGCTCTCTTCTGTTCTGGCCTATTTCATCCAACGCATCTGTCTGGTGGATGCTCTGTTCTCCTGGAGTGGAGCTCCATTCCTGGGGTTTGCTTGGTTTGGAGTCTTCTTTCTCGTCTTCCCAACTGACTCTTGATCCTCGGCTTCCTCTTTCAGAGCCAGAAGAGAAGCAGGGCTCTTCAGCATCCAGCCAAGCAGGCTCTCTTCTCTCCTGACCTATTTCATCCAACGCATCTGTCTGGTGGATGCTCTGTTCTCCTGCACCGGAGCTCCATTCCTGGGGTTCACTTGGTTTGGAGACATTTTTCTCATCCTCCCAGCTGACTCATGATCCTCGGCTTCCTCTTTCAGAGCCAGAAGAGAAGCAGGGCTCTTCAGCATCCAGCCAAGCAGGCTCTCTTCTGTTCTGGCCTATTTCATCCAACGCATCTGTCTGGTGGATGCTCTGTTCTCCTGGAGTGGAGCTCCATTCCTGGGGTTTGCTTGGTTTGGAGTCTTCTTTCTCGTCTTCCCAACTGACTCTTGATCCTCGGCTTCCTCTTTCAGAGCCAGAAGAGAAGCAGGGCTCTTCAACATCCAGCCAAGCAGGTTCTCTTCTGTCCTGGCCTATTTCATCCAACGCATCGTTCTGGGAGATGCTCTGTTCTCCTGGACTGGAGCTCCATTCCTGGGGTTCGCTTGGTTTGGAGACATCTTTCTCATCCTCCCAACTGACTCTTGATCCTCGGCTTCCTCTTTCAGAGCCGGAAGAGAAGAAGGGCTCTTCAGCATCCAGCCAAGCAGGCTCTCTTCTCTCCTGACCTATTTCATCCAACGCATCTGTCTGGTGGATGCTCTGTTCTCCTGGACTGGAGCTCCATTCCTGGTGTTCGCTTGGTTTGGAGACATTTTTCTCATCCTCCCAGCTGACTCATGATCCTCGGCTTCCTCTTTCAGAGCCAGAAGAGAAGCAGGGCTCTTCAGCATCCAGCCAAGCAGGCTCTCTTCTCTCCTGACCTATTTCATCCAACGCATCTGTCTGGTGGATGCTCTGTTCTCCTGGACTGGAGCTCCATTCCTGGGGTTCGCTTGGTTTGGAGACATCTTTCTCATCCTCCCAACTGACTCTTGATCCTCGGCTTCCTCTTTCAGAGCCAGAAGAGAAGCAGGGCTCTTCAACATCCAGCCAAGCAGGTTCTCTTCTGTCCTGGCCTATTTCATCCAACGCATCGTTCTGGGAGATGCTCTGTTCTCCTGGACTGGAGCTCCATTCCTGGGGTTCGCTTGGTTTGGAGACATCTTTCTCATCCTCCCAACTGACTCTTGATCCTCGGCTTCCTCTTTCAGAGCCGGAAGAGAAGCAGGGCTCTTCAGCATCCAGCCAAGCAGGCTCTCTTCTCTCCTGACCTATTTCATCCAACGCATCTGTCTGGTGGATGCTCTGTTCTCCTGCACCGGAGCTCCATTCCTGGTGTTCGCTTGGTTTGGAGACATTTTTCTCATCCTCCCAGCTGACTCATGATCCTCGGCTTCCTCTTTCAGAGCCAGAAGAGAAGCAGGGCTCTTCAGCATCCAGCCAAGCAGGCTCTCTTCTGTTCTGGCCTATTTCATCCAACGCATCTGTCTGGTGGATGCTCTGTTCTCCTGGAGTGGAGCTCCATTCCTGGGGTTTGCTTGGTTTGGAGTCTTCTTTCTCGTCTTCCCAACTGACTCTTGATCCTCGGCTTCCTCTTTCAGAGCCAGAAGAGAAGCAGGGCTCTTCAACATCCAGCCAAGCAGGTTCTCTTCTGTCCTGGCCTATTTCATCCAACGCATCGTTCTGGGAGATGCTCTGTTCTCCTGGACTGGAGCTCCATTCCTGGGGTTCGCTTGGTTTGGAGACATCTTTCTCATCCTCCCAACTGACTCATGATCCTCGGCTTCCTCTTTCAGAGCCAGAAGAGAAGCAGGGCTCTTCAGCATCCAGCCAAGCAGGCTCTCTTCTGTTCTGGCCTATTTCATCCAACGCATCTGTCTGGTGGATGCTCTGTTCTCCTGCACCGGAGCTCCATTCCTGGGGTTCGCTTGGTTTGGAGACATTTTTCTCATCCTCCCAGCTGACTCTTGATCCTCGGCTTCCTCTTTCAGAGCCAGAAGAGAAGCAGGGCTCTTCAGCATCCAGCCAAACAGGCTCTCTTCTATCCTGACCTATTTCATCCAACGCATCTGTCTGGTAGATGCTCTGTTCTCCTGGACTGGAGCTCCATTCCTTTTCTACATCTATTGGAAATGAAGTCTCTGACCAAGCAGAACCTTGTTCATGATCAATATCAGCACGAACACAAGTTAGTTCATCATTTTCTTGAGTGGTTGCTATTTTTGGAGGCTGGAATGCCTTCAGGGACTTCTGAGCCCGTTCTGGGAGACCCCACTTGTGCTACGCAATCTTACGGCTCAGGTGGGAATTCAGGAGTGTTTGTGCTTCAGCGCAAACGAAAGGGAGGCTTGAGGTCAAGACCTTCACATCTCCTCTCTCCTGGGAGTGCGCTTTGCCCACCTTCTGTCCTATGTGTTCTTTCTTCTATGGAGAGAACATACGCAAGGATTGTACTACCTTGGAGGGAAGACCCCATGCATGTTGCATTCTCTTGTGCACAATGTGGAATTCCAGACGCTTCCAGGCTTCTTCCGTGAGGAAAGAAGGCTTCTTCCCAGGACAAGGGAAGGCCACCCCTCCGGGACCACGTTGTGCAGTTGTTCCCGGTGTCCTTTGCCGGGTGGTCTCCTTTTGCTTCGCAGTGGCTCCTTTTCTGGATTGGACAAGGGGCCAGGAATCTCCCTTTCTCTTGGGAGGGGAGGAAATGCCGTGCCGTTAGCGGGATTCCTCTTGGAGCGGTCTTCCTTCAGTGTGGGATTTCGGATGAGGAGGTGAATGCATGGCCTCCAACAAGGCCTGAACCTGCTTGGGAAGCACCCACTTGTATTCCATGACCCATTTCTTCACATGCTCTTTCAGGCTCTCCTGCAGTTCTGCATTCAAATAACGTAGGAGGCAAGATGGGATCAGAAAGTCCTCCACTGTTTCTGGCACCTGGACACTCCTCTTTCCCGATGCCACTACGCTCCCGGAAGGAGCTTGTGGTGCTCTTCTAGCTTTGTCGCTTCCTTGCGGTTGGGGAGGAAGTGGGGCAAAAGCACGCAGGGACTGCTGAGCCCGTTTTGGGAGGCCCCACTTGTGCTCCGCAACCTTACGGCTCAGGTGGGCATTCAGGTGCGTTTGTGTATCAGAGCATAGAATCATAGAATCATAGAATCAAGAGTTGGAAGAGACCTCATGGGCCATCCAGTCCAACCCCATTCTGCCAAGAAGCAGGAATATTGCATTCAAATCACCCTGACAGATGGCCATCCAGCCTCTGTTTAAAAGCTTCCAAAGAAGGAGCCTCCACCACACTCCGGGGCAGAGAGTTCCACTGCTGAACGGCTCTCACAGTCAGGAAGTTCTTCCTCATGTTCAGATGGAATCTCCTCTCTTGTAGTTGGAAGCCATTGTCCATTGCGTCCTAGTCTCCAAGGAAGCAGAAAACAAGCTTGCTCCCTCCTCCCTGTGGCTTCCTCTCACATATTTATACATGGCTATCATATCTCCTCTCAGCCTTCTCTTCTTCAGGCTAAACATGCCCAGTTCCCTAAGCCGCTCCTCATAGGGCTTGTTCTCCAGACCCTTGATCACTTGAGTCACCCTCCTCTGGACACATTCCAGCTTGTCAATATCTCTCTTGAATTGTGGTGCCCAGAACTGGACACAATATTCCAGGTGTGGTCTAACCAAAGCAGAATAGAGGGGTAGCATTACTTCCTTAGATCTAGACACTATGCTCCTATTGATGCAGGCCAAAATCCCACTGGCTTTTTTTGCCGCCACATCACATTGTTGGCTCATGTTTAACTTGTTGTCCACGAGGACTCCAAGATCTTTTTCACACGTACTGCTCTTGAGCCAGGCATTGTCCCCCATTCTGTATCTTTGCATTTCATTTTTTCTGCCAAAGTGGAGTATCTTGCATTTGTCACTGTTGAACTTCCTTTTGTTAGTTTTGGCCATTCATCTCTCTAATCTGTCAAGATCCCTTTGAATCCTGCTCCTGTCCTCTGGAGTATTGGCTCTCCCTCCCAATTTGGTGTCGTCTGCAAACTTGATGATCCTGCCTTCTAGCCCTTCATCTAAGTCATTAATAAAGATGTTGAACAGGACCGGGCCCAGGGGGGAACCCTGCGGCACTCCACTTGTCACTTCTTTCCAAGATGAAGAGGAAGCATTAGTGAGCACTCTCTGTGTTCGTCCACTTAACCAATTACAGATCCACCTCACCGTAGTTTTGCCTAGCCCACATTGGACTAGTTTCCTTGCCAGAAGGTCATGGGGGACCTTGTCGAAGGCCTTACTGAAATCCAGGTACGCTCCATCCACGGCATTCCCCGCATCTACCCAGCTTGTAGCTCTATTGAAGAAAGAGATCAGATGAGTCTGGCATGACTTGTTTTTGATAAATCCATGTTGACTATTAGCGATGACTGCATTTGTTTCTAAGTGTTTGCAGACCGCTTCCTTAACAATCTTTTCCAGAATCTTGCCCGGTATCGACGTGAGGCTGACCGGACGGTAGTTGTTTGGGTCATCCTTTTTTCCCTTCTTGAAGATTGGGACCACATTGGCCCTCCTCCACTCTGCTGGAACTTCTCCCGTTCTCCAAGAACTCTCAAAGATGGTTGCCAATGGTTCCGAAATGACTTCCGCTAGTTCCTTCAATACTCTGGGGTGTAGTTGATCTGGCCCTGGGGACTTGAACTCATTAAGAGCGGCCAGGTATAGCCTGCTTTCCTTCTCCCATCTGCTCCTCATTTGGCTCCAGGGCAACTGGACCTCATCTCAGCTGGCCCCAATCTCTGCCTTGGGGCCAATCTTCCTACCCTCATAGGAACCTGAAAGTATTTAAAGTTTCATTGTGGCAGCCCAGCCTTTTTGCAAGGGGAACCTGGGGAAAGAGGTAAGGGGCTGCTCTCTGCTTTGGCCAGCAAGCATTGCGACTGTTGCACTCCTGGCCCATTGGCCTCACTTTGGAGTTGAGAACTGAATGCGTTTCTATAACACTATGTAACAAGATTTGAAAAATGTTCTGTTCCTGGTTTGAAAGTGTTATTTCCTGTTTAGTTGTGCGGTCCTTACTTTGAAAGATGTTGTTCTACTCCAGAAACTTTGTTTTTGTGGCTGCCACAAACTATGTTGGATTGGTTGAAACTCTATGGTGAGATATTCATGGGAAAACTAAGCAAAATGTGCTATAGAAGGATATATCTCCCAAAAAAACCAATTTTTTTGCAGTTTAATAAGCTGTTTCCATGATTTTATGATAAAAATTGACATTTATAACCCAGGAACAAAAATCATGTTACATAGTGTAATGGGATGCATTCGATGTCATGTCTGTATATGTTCTGTTGCATTGTTGAGGCCTAGCATCCCAACTCCATGTTACAGAATGATGGGAGCTGTTCCTCCCATAGTGTTATGTCTGTGTTTGATGTCATGTCTGTGTGTGTTCTGTTGCATTCTTGAGGCCTAGCATCCCTGCTCCATAATACAGAATGATGGGAGCTGTTCTTCCCATAGTGTTATGGTCTGTGTTTGATGTCATGTCTGTGTGTGTTCTGTTGCATGTTGAAACCTAGCATCCCAACTCCATAATACAGAATTATGGGAGCTGTAGTTCTATAAGCTCTTTAGCCAGGTTGGTGTACACAGTAGAACAAATGTCTGTGTTTGATGTCATGTCTGTTTGTGTTCTGTTGCATTGTTGAGGCCTAGCATCACAACTCCATAATACAGAATTATGGGAGCTGTTCTTCCCATAGTGTTATGGTCTGTGTTTGATGTTGTGTCCGTGTGTGTTCTGTTGCATTCTTGAGGCCTAGCATCCCAACTCCATAATACAGAATTATGGGAGCTGTAGTTCTGTAAGCTCTTTAGCCAGGTTGGTGTACACAATAGCACAAATGTCTGTGTTTGATGTCATGTCTGTGTGTGTTCTGTTGCATTGTTGAGGCCTAGCATCACAACTCAGTAATACAGAAGTATGGGAGCTGTAGTTCTGTAAGCTCTTTAGCCAGGTTGGTGTACACAATAGCACAAATGTCTGTGTTTGTTGTCATGTCTGTGTGTGTTCTGTTGCACTGTTGAGGCCTAGCATCCCAACTCCATAATACGGAATGATGGGAGCTGTAGTTCTGTAAGCTCTTTAGCCAGGTTGGTGTACACAATAGCACAAATGTCTGTGTTTGTTGTCATGTCTGTGTGTGTTCTGTTGCATTGTTGAGGCCTAGCATCCCAACTCCATAATACAGAATGATGGGAGCTGTAGTTCTATAAGCTTTTTAGCCAGGTTGGTGTACACAATAGCACAAATGTCTGTGTTTGTTGTCATGTCTGTGTGTGTTCTGTTGCACTGTTGAGGCCTAGCATCCCAACTCCATAATACAGAATTATGGGAGCTTTAGTTCTATAAGCTCTTTAGCCAGGTTAGTGTACACAGTAGCACACATGAAGTCTGACACCATGTTTCATAGGACCTGGGAGTTGTAGTTTTACTACGTCTTTAAGCTTCTCTGCTCAGGAGCTTTGGTGCCTTCTCAAACTACAAATCCCACGATTCCATAGCATTAAGCCATAGGAGTTATAGTGAGGTCAGAGTGCATTCATTCTGCCAGGAGTTCAGGAAAAAATGCAAGTTTTCAAACTTTGCTGGAAACTTCTGGATCTGATTGGTTCATAATTGCCAGGCATTGTCAATCTCCTGGCTGTTATTGTGGGAGTTGAAGTCCAAATCACCCGGAGGGTTGAAGTTTGCCCATGTATGATTTATGCTAGCCTTCAATGATGCAGCAATATGGAATATTGGGAGTTGTGGTGTTCCAAGCCTTCCCTGCTCGAAGGTGCTGTGAAACTACAACTCCCAGGATTCCTTGGTATTAAGGCATGGCCCTTTAAACAGGGTGAAACTGCGTTCATCCCACGATGTGTGGATGCACCGTGCAGTTCAAAACCAGGGGAAACTGCGAAAGTTGCTGTCCAGTAAAAGGTAATGATTCCAAGCCCTGAATTTAAGTAGCTTTCTAAAGTCAGTATTAGATTGGAATTTGCTGTATTTTGCATTTTCAGTCTTTGTTTTAGCACTACCTTGAGAAAGCGTCTTTTTTGAAGAAGGGCTTTGCTTCAGTAGCAAAGCCCTTCTTCGACAAGATAGTCTGGATGAGGGCGAACAAATTGAAATTGAATCCAGACAAGACAGAGGTCCTCCTGGTCAGTCGCAAGGCCGAACAGGGCATAGGGTTACAGCCTGTGTTGGACGGGGTCGCACTCCCCCTGAAGACGCAGGTTTGCAGCTTGGGTGTGATCCTGGACTCATCGCTGAGCCTGGAAACCCAGGTTTCGGTGGTGACCAGCTGTGCCCATACCCTGGGAAGTCTGACTTGGGCCATAGTGGTCCACGCTCTTATCCAGCCCGGGTTGGAGTGGGTTTCCAACCTGTTGTCGACCACAGGGAGGAGGAGGGAGCAAGCTTGTTTTCTGCTTCCTTGGAGACTAGGACGCAATGGAACAATGGCTTCAAACTACAAGAAAGGAGATTCCTTCTGAACACGAGGAAGAACTTCCTGACTGTGAGAGCCGTTCAGCAGTGGAACTCTCTGCCCCAGAGTGTGGTGGAGGCTCCTCCCTTGGAAGCTTTTAAACAGAGGCTGGGTGGCCATCTGTCAGGGGTGCTTTGAATGCAATATTCCTGCTTCTTGGCAGAATGGGGTTGGACTGGATGATGGCCCATGAGGTCTCTTCCAACTCTTTGATTCTATGATTCTACGATTGTTTATATGCTGTTATGAGTTCTATTTACTGCTTGTACTACTGTTGTTTTTGCTTTGTTATCGTTATGTTGTGGGCTTGGCTTCATGTAAGCCGCACCAAGTCCCTTGGGGAGATGGTAGCGGGGTACAAATAAAGTATTATTATTATTATTATTATTATTATTATTATTATTATTATTATTAGACATGTATAAATATGTGAGAGGAAGTAATAGGAAGGAGGGAGCAAGCTTCCTTTCTGCTTCCCTGGAGACTAGGATGCAATGAAGCCATGGCTTCAAAATACAAGAGAGGAGATTCCATCTGAACACGAGGAAGAACTTCCTGACTGTGAGAGCTTTTCAGCAGTGGAACTCTCTGCCCCGGAGGGAGTGTGGTGGAGGCTCCTTCTTTGGAAGCTTTGAAACAGAGGCTGGATGGCCATCTGTCAGGGGTGATTTGAATGCAATATTCCTGCTTCTTGGCAGAATGGGGTTGGACTGGATGGCAGAATGGGGTTGGACTGGTGTAGCCTGTTGTCGACTTTTGCAACCCGAAAGACAGTTGCATCTGTCAAGTAGGAAAATTAGGTACCACCTTAAAGTGTGGGGAGGCTAAATTAACTAATTTATGAGGCCATAAAAAAAAAAAGACTCCAGCAAGCACTCCAGCAAAAAGCATGTGGAAGTACTTCATCGGTGTCGCAGATGGACGATGAAAGCGACAGCTCCCCTGGTGGCCAGAAAAAGTTAAATGGCCTCTGTGTATGTCTGTATATGTTGTATGTCAAATTGGCATTGAATAGGTTCATGTGGGTTTTTTCGGGCTATAGGGCCATGTTCTAGAGGCATTTCTCCTGACGTTTGGCCTGCATCTATGGCAAACATCCTCAGAGGGAGTGAGGTCTGTTGGAACTAGGACAAGACCTCACTACCTCTGAGGATGCTTGCCATAGATGCAGGCGAAACGTCAGGAGAAATGCTTCTAGAACATGGCCCTATAGCCCGAAAAAACCCACAAGAACCTAGTGATTCCAGCCATGAAAGCCTTCGACAATACAATTGGCATTGAATGTTTGCCATATATGTGTACACTTTAATACGCCCTGAGTTCCCTGCGGGGTGAGAAGGGCGGAATATAAAAGCTGTAAATAAATAATAATAAATAAATTGTTACATCCCGTATAGACTACTGCAACGTGCTCTAGGTGGGGCTGGCCTTGAAGACTGCTCGAAAGCTTCAAATGCTCCAACGGGCAGCAGTCAGGTTATTAACAGGAGCGGCGCTCAGGGAGCGTACAACCCCTCTGCTGCTCCAACTCCACTGGCTGTCAGTTTGCTACTGGGCACAATTCAAAGTGCTGGCTTTAGTGCTTTAAAGGCTAAACGGTTCCGGCACAGCTTACCTGCCTGAGCGCATTTCTCCCTAGGAACCATCTAGGTCAGGGGTCGGGAACCTTTGGCCCTCCAGCTGTGGTGGACTTCAACTCCCACAATTCCTTGAGGCTCGGCATTCGCCCCAAAGGCTTACCTTGGCCCAACGAGGTTTGTTTGGCTCTTTTTCATGGAGGACGGGCAGCAAAGGGGGAGAGACGAGCGTAACGTAGCTGTGCAGATGGCGAGGAAGGATGCGGAGCCTACAGACTGGCCTCGGAGGGAGAGAGCGGGCGGAAACCCCTGCGGGCAACGCGCCTCCTCGCCGCTTCGGCCCTTAGCACCCGCCCCGCATGGACCCCCTCCCTAGCAACGACGCCGGCTGAGTGACGTCGTGCAGAGCTTGTCGGGGAAAAGGGAAGGCGAAGGCTGGAGGGAAAGGGCTCTGCGCTGTTTAAGTGGCGAGGAGGCGCGTTGCCCGCAGGGGTTTCCGCCCGCTCTCTCCCTCCGAGGCCAGTCTGTAGGCTCCGCATCCTTCCTCGCCATCTGCACAGCTACGTTACGCTCGTCTCTCCCCCTTTGCTGCCCGTCCTCCATGAAAAAGAGCCAAACAAACCTCGTTGGGCCAAGGTAAGCCTTTGGGGCGAATGCCGAGCCTCAAGGAATTGTGGGAGTTGAAGTCCACCACAGCTGGAGGGCCAAAGGTTCCCGACCCCTGCTAGTCTTTAAGATCATTTGGAGAGGCCCTGCTCTCAGTCCCACCTCCTTCGCAGATGCAACTGGCAGGAACGAGAGACAGGGCCTTCTCAACAGTGGCCCCTCAGCTATGGAACGCTCTCCCCAGGGATATAAGACTGGCTCCCTCCCTCCCTCCTAAAATTTCGAAAGCGAGTCAAAACCTGGCATTTGCAGGTGCAGTGTAATCAGAGGCGGCCCTAGGTAATTTTCAATGGTAAGCAAACAGTATTTTGGCCCCCCCCAACCAATCATTGATATATATTTTCTGTTTGTCGTGGGAGTTCTGTGTGCCATATTTGGTTCAATTCCATCATTGGTGGAGTTCAGAATGCTCTTTGATTGTAGGTGAACTATACATCCCAGTAACTACTAGGGCTGGGCAGTCGTTTCGTTAATTCGTAATTCGTTAAAAATTCGTTATTTTTTTTGTTAACGAAGCGATAACGAACCATTCTGGAGCAACTTAAAAACGAAACGAATTTTTCAATTCGTTTCGTAAATGCTTCGTATTTCGTTATGTATTCGTTTCGTTATTGGTTTGAGGTCGTTTTGTTATTATTTCCGCATGTCTGGGGCAAGTTTTATAGTTGTTTTTTGTTTAATTAGTGAAAAAAAATTATAATATCACACCAACAGTCAACAACAGAGGGAGAGGGAAGCTTCAGAAGTTTTTTTAGCGTATTGCGTGATCGCGGCCGCCATTAACGAATCGATTCGTTATTGTTTCGTTATTGTTTTGTAATTTTTTTACCATTTATGAAATTTCGTAAATACCAAACTTTTTTTAAGGAAAATTTTGTAATTATTTTAAATAATGAAACGCAAAAAACCCCAAAAAACGAATCGATTTTAGAAACAAATTTTTCCGTTGTTACCCAGGCCTAGTAACTACACTTGCCGCACTTGCTCCCTTGCCTGGCCCGCTTTGGGTCCGGAGGCGTGCCTGAAGACCCCGGCGTGTGCACCAAAAGTCACCTCTTCTCCTGACTTTCTCCTCAGCCATTGGGACCAGAGAGAGAGAGACAGAGGTGGAGATGTCCACCTTTCCTGAAGGTAGGCGCAAAAACAAAGGAGGGAGCGGAGGTGGGAGATACCTCCAGCCGGAGGGGCTCTCTCTCTCTCTCTCTCTCTCTCTTGGTCCCAATGGCTGAAGAGAAAGTCAGGAGAAGAGGTGACTTTTGGTGTGCACGCTGGGGTCTGCAGACACGCCTCTGGACCTAAAGCGGGCCAGGCGTGGTGGCTCCACCCCTTGGCCCACCCGCGGATTGGGGAGAGGAGAGGAGGCAGGTGGAGCGCTGGGGGATCGGGAAAGGGAGCTGGTCATGGGGAAGGGATCGAACGCGGAGAACGATTGAGCGCCGGCTCTGCTCGCGCACCCGGTGGCCAGGTGGAGCAGGAACGAGAGGGGCTAGGCGAGGCTCAAGGGCCCGGCCCCTTTGGGAAGAGGATCACCCGGCAGTGAGGCAAGAAAGCCGAGGCTCCCCCCGGACTGCTAGGGCTGTTGTGAGCTGAGGGGGCGCTCCTCAAGTGGCGGTTGAGGGGCAGTTACAGAGGCGCCTCTGCGCCCCTGGCAAAAAAAAAGTGTTCTGCGACCGCTTACTTCGCGTAATGGACGAGCCGCCCCTGAGTGTAATATTTATTTATTTATTTATTTATTTATTTATTTAATACACTTGTATACCGCTAATATCTCAGCCTAAATCGGCGACTCATTGCGGTTTACAGCAATTAAAAGCAATGTACAATTTAAAACAACAACACGTAAACAATACAAATTATTGGGCCACCAATAATAATACCATGCTTCTCGTCACAAAAATCACAGTCCAGAGTTCGTCATCCATAGTTAACCAGTCCTTAGTTAATTAATAGGCTATTTCAGATCCATGGAATGATTAGACAATGTGACTGGAAAAGGATTTTAGTCAGGAGACATTGAAGACTGGTGCTTTATTGTTTTTATTGCCTTTATATGATTTATATTATATGTTAATGTTTTAATTATATTTTATATTATTGGGGGCATTGAATTTTGCCGTTTGTAAACCACTCTGAGTCGCCTCCGGGCTGAGAAGGGTGGTATATAAATAAGGTAAATAAATAATAGCAAGAAGCCAGTTGTGCTCCAAGTTCTGGGTCGTTGTGAGTTTTCCGGGTTGTGTGGCCATGTTCCAGAAGCATGCTTCTGGAACATGGCCATACAGCCCGGAAAACTCACAGCAACCCAGTGATTCCAGCCATGAAAGCCTTCAACAACACAATCCCAAGTTCTCTTCTTATATCTGCTCCGTCTCCTATAGCGCATTACCATCATGCAGCCGCTCTCCTTTTGCCAGAACATGACCGATGGCTCGCCCCTCCGGATCCTGGTCTTTGGCCCAGATTTCTCTGGGAAGAGCACCTTCGCGGGGCAGCTCCTCTACACGTGTGGACGGCTCCGGCCAGAGATGTGGGAGACTCTCCGTAAACAGGTATCTACTATCTCTCTTGTAGGAGAGTGGTCATATTCTGCCTTTCCACTCAGTACTCTATTCTTCAAACTTCCAACTCACCATTGACCTTATCCTGGAGGTTATCTGGAGCTGAGAGAGAGTGACCCACTGAAAGGTCACCCAATAGTTTCCATGGCTGAGTGGGAATTTGAACCTGAGTCTTGAGAGTCCTAGTCCAAAGCTGAAATCCTAGCACTAAACTGACTCTCAAATGGTAGTCTAGGGGTCGGTCTACACTGTCTAATGAATGCAATTGGACACTACTGAATGATATAGAGTGCTGGGAGTTGTAGTTTTACAAGGACCGTAGTCTTCTCTGCCCCAAATGTCCAGTGCCTCACCAAACTTCAGCTCCCATGCTTTTAAAAGTAACTTGAACTGCCACAACCGAATGCTATGGAGTGCTGGAAGTTGTAGTTTTGCAAGGAGTGTAGCAGGGAGTTGTAGTTTTACAAGGACGATAGCCTTTTCTGCCCCAGAGGTCCGGTGCCTCACCAAACTTCATCTCAAATGCTTTTAAAAGTAACTTGAACTGCCACAACTGAATGTTATGGAGTGCTGGGAGTTGCAGTTTTGCAAGGAGTGTAGCCAGGAGTTGTAGTTTTACAAGGACAATAGCTTTCTCTGCCCCAGAGGTCTGGTGCCTCACCAAACTTCAGCTCCCATGCTTTTAAAAGTAACTTGATCTGCAACAACTGAATGCTATGGAATTCTGGTAGTTGTAGTTTTACAAGAACTATAGCCTTCTCTGCCCCAAAGGTTTGGTGCCTCACCAAACTTCAGCTCCCATGCTTTTAAAAGTAACTTGAACTGCCACAACCGAATGCTATGGAGTGCTGGAAGTTGTAGATGTGCAAGGAGTATAGCCGGGAGTTGTAGTTTTACAAGGACGATAGCCTTTTGTGCCCAAGAGGGCTGGTGCCTCACCAAACTTTAGCTCCCATGCTCTTAAAAATAACTTGAACTGCCACAACTGAATGCTATGGCAGGCTGGGAGTTGTAGTTTTGCAAGGAGTGTAGCCAGGAGTTGTAGTTTTACAAGGTTGATAGCCTTTTCTGCCAAAGAGATCTGGTGCCTCACCAAACTTCAGCTCCCAGGATTCCGATAGAAAGCGGGAGAGAAGGAAGGAAGGAGAGAAGGAGGAAGAGAAAGAGGGAAGAGAAGGAAAGAAAGAAAGGAGAAGGAAGGAAGAAAGAAGAAGGGAAAGAAAAAAGAGGGAAGGGAGGAAAGAGGAAGGGAGGGAAGGAAGGAGAGAAAGAGGGAGAGATGGAGAGAAGGAAAGAAAGGTAGAGAAGGAATGAAGGAGAGAAGGAAATAAAAAAGTGAAAGAAGGAAGGAAAGAGAGAAGGAAGGAAGGAGAGAAGGAACAAAAGATAGAAAGAGGGAGGGAAGGAAGGAAAGAGAGAAAGAAGAATGGAACCAAAGAGCAAAGGAAGGGAGGAAAGAAACAGGTAGAGAAGGAAGAAAGAAGAAGGGAAAGAAGAACGTAAAGAAAAAGAGGGAAAGGGAAAGGGGGGGGGAAGGATGGAAGGAAGGAAGGACAGAAGGAGAGAAGGGAGAAGAGAAAGAGGGAAAGAAGGAGGGAAGGAAAGAAAGAAAGGTAGAGAAGGAAGGAGAAGGAAATAAAAAAGTGAAAGATGGAAGGAAAGAGAGAAAGAAGGAAGGAGAAGGGACAAGTGCAAAGGACAATAGGACAAGTGCAAAGAAGCCAGAATGGATGTCCAAAGAACTTCTAACTGTGCTAAGACACAAAAGAGACATGCACAAGAAGTGGAAAAAGGGAGAAATCACCAAAGAAGAATTCAAACAAATAGCCAACACCTGTAGGGAAAAGGTCTGCAAGGCTAAAGCACAAAACGAGCTCAGACTTGCCAGGGACATTAAAAACAATAAAAAGGGCTTCTATTCTTATGTCAGTAGAAAAAGGAAAAACAAGGAGGCGATAGGACCTCTTCGCGGAGAAGATGGCAATGCTGACAGGGGATAGGGAAAAGGCAGAACTACTTAATGCCTTCTTTGCCTCGGTCTTCTCACAAAAAGAGAGTCTTCAACCTCAGCAAGATGGAGTGGATGAGGGATTGGAGGACATCCAACCCCAAATTGGGAAAGAAGTCGTCCAGGAATACCTGGCCGCTCTTAACGAGTTCAAGTCCCCTTTCAGGGCCAGATCAACTACACCCCAGAGTATTGAAGGAACTAGCGGAAGTCATTTCGGAACCATTGGCAACCATCTTTGAGAGTTCTTGGAGAACGGGAGAAGTTCCAGCAGATTGGAGGAGGACCAATGTGGTCCCAATCTTCAAGAAGGGAAAAAAGGATGACCCAAACAACTACCGTCCGGTCAGCCTCACGTCGATACCGGGCAAGATTCTGGAAAAGATTGTTAAGGAAGCGGTCTGCAAACACTTAGAAACAAATGCAGTCATCGCTAATAGTCAACATGGATTTATCAAAAACAAGTCATGCCAGACTCATCTGATCTCTTTCTTCGATAGAGCTACAAGCTGGGTAGATGCGGGGAATGCCGTGGATGTAGCGTACCTGGATTTCAGTAAGGCCTTCGACAAGGTCCCCCATGACCTTCTGGCAAGGAAACTAGTCCAATGTGGGCTAGGCAAAACTACGGTGAGGTGGATCTGTAATTGGTTAAATGGACGAACCCAGAGGGTGCTCACCAATGCTTCCTCTTCATCCTGGAAAGAAGTGACAAGCGGAGTGCCGCAGGGTTCCGTCCTGGGCCCGGTCCTGTTCAACATCTTTATTAATGACTTAGATGAAGGGTTAGAAGGCATGATCATCAAGTTTGCAGATGACACCAAATTGGGAGGGATAGCCAATAGTCCAGAGGACAGGAGCAGAATTCAAAACGATCTTGACAGATTAGAGAGATGGGCCAAAACTAACAAAATGAAGTTCAACAGTGACAAATGCAAGATACTCCACTGTGGCAGGAAAAACGAAATGCAAAGATACAGAATGGGGGACAATGCCTGGCTCGAGAGCAGTACGTGTGAAAAAGATCTTGGAGTCCTCGTGGACAACAAGTTAAACATGAGCCAACAATGTGATGTGGCGGCAAAAAAAGCCAATGGGATTTTGGCCTGCATCAATAGGAGCATAGTGTCTAGATCTAAGGAAGTAATGCTACCCCTCTATTCTGCTTTGGTTAGACCACATCTGGAATATTGTGTCCAATTATGGGCACCACAATTCAAGAGAGATATTGACAAGCTGGAATGTGTCCAGAGGAGGGCGACTAAAATGATCAAGGGTCTGGAGAACAAGCCCTATGAGGAGCGGCTTAGGGAACTGGGCATGTTTAGCCTGAAGAAGAGAAGGCTGAGAGGAGATATGATAGCCATGTATAAATATGTGAGAGGAAGCCACAGGGAGGAGGAGGGAGCAAGCTTGTTTTCTGCTTCCCTGGAGACTAGGACGCAATGGAACAATGGCTTCAAACGACAAGAGAGGAGATTCCATCTGAACATGAGGAAGAACTTCCTGACTGTGAGAGCCGTTCAGCAGTGGAACTCTCTGCCCCGGAGTGTGGTGGAGGCTCCTTCTTTGGAAGCTTTTAAACAGAGGCTGGATGGCCATCTGTCAGGGGTGATTTGAATGCAATATTCCTGCTTCTTGGCAGAATGGGGGTTGGACTGGATGGCCCATGAGGTCTCTTCCAACTCTTTGATTCTATGATTCTATGATTCTATGAAGGAACAAAAGATAGAAAGAGGGAGGGAGGGAGGGAGGGAGGGAGGGAGGGAAGGAAGGAAGGAAGGAAGGAAGGAAGGAAGGAAGGAAGGAAGGAAGGAAGGAAGGAAGGGAAGGAAGGGAAGGAGGGAAGGGAAGGAGGGAAGGAGAGAAGGAGGGAAGGGAGGGAAGGAGGAAGGGAGGGAAGGAGGGAAGGAGGAAGGAGAGAAAGAAGAAGGAAAGAGAAAAGGAAGAGGAAGAAAGGTAGAGAAGGAAGAAAGGAAGAAGGAAAAGGGAAGGAAAAGAAAAAAGGGGGAAGCGTTTAAGCAGAGGCTGGATGGCCATCTGTCAGGGGTGATTTGAATGCAATATTCCTGCTTCTTGGCAGAATGGGGTTGGACTGGATGGCCCATGAGGTCTCTTCCAACTCTTGATTCTATGATTCTATAAGAGGGAGGGAAGGAAAGAGAGAAAGAAGGAAAGAAAGAGGGAGGGAAGGTTAGCCACAGCAACATGTGGCGGGTACAGCTAGTACAAAATATGATGTTGTCGTCCAGTCTTGCTGTCTTGCTAGCTGCCTCCTCCGACTGAGCTTTCTCTACTCTTCCTTCCCTTTAATTCTTGCAGAAAGAAGAGGAGCACAAGGAGCCCAACCAGTGGGTAGAGTCCCTCCGCGACACGGAGCCGGGCCCCCTCTTCCTCGGACGGCGCTTCTACCGGAGCCCCAAGTACGAGGTCCTTATTGGGGACTCCGCTTCCAGCTGCTTCTTCCCAGGTGGACACAAGGTAAGTCTTTACTTTTACCTAATTGGTTCGATCACAAAAAAGGAAAAGATTTATTATAGTACTAGCCGTCCCCTGCCAGGCATTGCTGTGGCCCAGTCTGGTGATCTGGAAAATAAAGTAATGAGAAAGTGTTGGTTTCTAATATATGTCATGTCTTGATGCTTGTGGGTAAACAGTATTCCTTGCTGTTTCTTTGTCAGTGTTCTCATTACTACTCTGGAACATACAACATATAATTGTCCTTCTTTAGAGGTCCCTTCCAGAGCTATACTATATCTCCCTGTGTGCGAATCATATCTATCTATTCATATCTATGGCTGGATGGCTCTTTTTCAAGAGGGCTTTGATTACATTTTCTTGCTCTGGTGAAGGGAGTTGGACAGGATGGCCTTAAGTATTTTCTGTCATGGGAAGTTTTCCCCAATTCTGTTGTTGGTGGGATTCAGAATGCATTTTTATTGTAGGTGAACTATAAATCCCAGTAACTACAACTCCCAAATGTCAAGGTCTATTTCCCCCCAACTCCATCTGTGTTCATATTTGGGCATATGGAATATCCGTGCTAAGTTTGGTCCAGATCCATCATTATTTTAGTCCACAGTGTTCTCTGGTTGTAGGTGAACTATAACTCCCAAACTCAATGTCAATGCCCATCAAACCCTTCCAGTGTTTTCTTTTGGTTATGGGAGTCCTGTGTGCTAAGTTTGGTTCAGTTCCATCATTGGTGGAGTTCAGAATGCTCTTTGATTGTAGGTTAACTATAAATCCCAGCAACTACAACTCCCCAAATGACAAAATCAATTTTTTGAGTGATGGCCACTCCTTGGGTTAGAAAGTGTCTTGTGGCCAAATTTGGCGGCAATTCATCCAGTGGATTTTGAGTTACGTTAATCCCACAAACGAACATTACATTTTTATTTATGTAGATCATAGAATAATAGAGTTGGAAGAGACCCCATGGGCTATCTAGTCCAACCCCATTCTGCCATGCAGGAAAAGCACCATCAAACTGCAAAAACTTAGTTTCTGCGGGAAGGACATCTTGCAACACATACATTTTAGTTCTCCATACATGTCAGTCTGCTCTTGCCTCATCCTGCATTTGTTGATTAAACTCTTCTCTGTGTTGTCGAAGGCTTCCATGGCCAGAATCAGTGGGTTGCTGTGAGTTTTTCGGGCTGTCTGGCCATGTTCCAGCAGCATTCTGTCCTAATATTTCGCCTCCATCTGTGGCTAATGACATCTGCAGAGGTTCTGTTGGAAATGAGGCAAGTGGAGTGTGTATCTATCTATCTATCTATCTGTGGAATAATGTCCAGGCTGGGAGAAAGAATCCTTATCTGTTTAAAGCAAGTGTGAATGTTGCAATAAGCAAGTTTGATTAGCATTGAGTAGCCTTGCAGCTGTAAAGTCAATCAGTGAAGGTATTTGCATAGAGGTAGCCTGGCCTCTGTTGCCTGGAGGCACCCTCTGTTTGGGAGGTGCTAACTGGCACTTAATTGTTTACTGTCTGGAATTCTTCTGTTATCAAGTGCCAGTCAATGCCTCCCAAACAAAGGATGCCTCCAGGCAACAGAGGCCAGGCTATCTCCATGCAAATAATAATAATAATAATAATAATAATAATAATAATAATAATAATAATTCTCAAAGGCAAGCTCAATGGAAGCAACACCATCAAGGCCATAAACACCTGGGCCATACCTGTCATATGATATACTGCTGGCATCATAATCTGGACGCAGGCAGAACTGGACAATTTGGACAGAGAAACAAGAAAACTCATGACCATTCAGAATTCACTCCATCCTCGCAGTGATGTTGACCGGCTCTATATCTGCCTAGAAAGTCTGGTGGCAGAGGACTTTTACAAGTAAAACAAGCAGTTGAAGAAGAAAAACATGATGCCCTGGCAGAAGATGTCAAGGAAAGCCAAGAACCTGCTTTAATTGAAGTCAATAATCGGAAACTTCTCAAAACACAGCAGACAAAGAGTCAGTACAAGAAAACTGCACTCCAAACCAGAGCTGACAGCTGGCACCACAAAGACTTGCATGGGCAGTTCCTTGAGAAGATTGAAGGAAAAGTTGACAAGGAGAAGACCTAGTGATGGTTCACAAATGGAAGGAGAACACAGAAGGCCTGATTCTTGCATCCCAGGAGCAAGCCATCAGAACCAAGGCCATTAAGGCCAGGATCGAAAAATCAGCCGAGGACCCAAAATGCAGACTGTGCAAGGAAGCGGAGGAAACCATGGATCATCTCCTCAGCTGTTGCAAGAAAATTGCACAGACGGACTCCAAACAGAGGCACAACTCTGTGGCACAGATGATTCACTGGAACTTATGTCACAAGGACCACCTGCCAGCAGCAAAGGATTGGTGGGATCATTAACCCTCAAAGATCATGGAAAATGAACATGCAAAAATCCTGTGGGACTTTTGAATCCAGACTGACAAAGTTTTGGAACACAACACGCCAGACATCACGATTGTGGAAAAGAATAAAGTCTGGATGATTGATGTCGCCATACCGAGTGACAGTCGCATTGAGGAAAAACAACAGGAAAACCTCAGCCGCTATCAAGACCTCAAAATCGAACTGCAAAGGCTCTGGCATCAACCAGTACCGGTGGTCCCAGTGGTCATGGGCGCATTGGGTGCCGTGCCAAAAGATCTCAGCCGGCATTTGGAAACCATAAACATCGACAAAATCACGATCTGTCAATGACAATAGACCACCTGACTTGGATCTGCGCGCATCATTCAGAAATCCATCACACAGTCCTAGACGCTTGGGAAGGGTTCGACTTGGGATTTTGTGATAGGAAATCCATCATAGAGATCTCGTTTGCTGTGACATACTGTGCTTTTGTATCAGTAAAATAATAATAGTTTTATTTCTTGCCCACCTCTCCTCACGGCTTGAGGCAGGTTACAGCATTATTACAACATAAACAAACACAAAATCATTTGAAAATACTCCATAAAATGCACAAATTAAAATACATATCTCCATAAAATGCATATCGAAATACCCCCACTGATGGACTTTGCAGCTGTAAGGCTACTCAATGCTAATCAAGCTTGCTAATTGCAACATCCACACTTCTTGGGTTCTTCCTCCCACACTGGACATTATTCCACAGATATACAGGGTTAGTCAAAATGAATAGGCCAATAAGAAAATTAATTTTAGACGAATGTATGTTTACTGTAACCAAACCACAGCTACGTAGCGACAGATAAACTGTCAAAGTTTTTTTTGAGCAACACACATGTACGTTAATGCCGCTAGGCGTCGCTAGGGGTCGCTGTTTTCAAAATGGCGGAATCAAGCAAAGAGAAGGCGTTTTGTGTGATGACATTTGCTAAAACAATGTCAGTAATTACGGTCCAGCGAGAATTTCAAGGGTTAGGGTTAGGGTTAGGGTTAGGATGTTAGGGATAGGGTTAGGGTTAGGGTTAGGGATAGGGTTAGGGTTAGGGTTAGGGTTAGGGTTAGGGTGGGATAGGGTTAGGGATAGGGATAGGGATAGGGATAGGGATAGGGTTAGGGTTAGGGTTAGGGTTAGGGTTAGGGTTAGGGATAGGGTTAGGGATAGGAGGGTTAGGGTTAGGGTTAGGGTTAGGGTTAGGGTTAGGGTTAGGGTTAGGGTTAGGACCTCAACGAACACCTTCCCAGACGTTGCTGCATTTGATGCCATTACGTCGGATGTGCTGCAACGGATGTGGAATGAACTGGACTATCGCTTGGACATCTGCCGTGTCACACGGGGCGCCATATCGAACATCTCTGAAGGTGAGACAAAACTTTGATAGTTTATCTGTCGCTACGTAGCTGTAGTTTGGTTACAGTAAACATACATTTGTCTAAAATTAATTTTCTTATTGGCCTATTCATTTTGACTAACCCTGTATATGCACTCCCCTTGCCTCATTTCCAATAGAACTTGGAAAAGACCTTTGAAAAGACTCCACCTCAGACATCAGAAGACCTGCAAGACCAAGAACAAGCCACGAGAGTCAAGATGAAGATCCACCCAGAGGGAAAGTGTTCCTGCCATACATCAAGGGAACCACTGACCGCAGAGGGAAGCTGATGAGGAAACACAACATACAAACCATCTACAGACCCACCAAGAAAATCCAACAAATGCTCCGTTCAGCAAAGGACAAGAGGGATCCTCTCACCTCTGCAGGAGTCTCCCGTGTACCATGCAGCTGTGGACAAGTCTACATAGGGACCACCAAACGCAGCATTGCCCAAACACGAATCAAGGAACATGAAAGGCACTGCAGACTGAGTCAACCAGAGAAGTCAGCCATAGCAGAGCACCTGAGGAACCAACCTGGACACAGCATATTATTTGAGAACACCGAAATACTGGACCACTCTCACAACCACCATGTCAGGCTACACAGAGAAGCCATTGAAATCCACAAGCATGTGGACAATTTCAACAGAAAGGAGGAAACCATGAAAATGAACAAAATCTGGCTACCAGTATTAAAAAAACTCTAAAATGACAACAGCAAAACAGCAGAGAGGAAACAACCAGGCACATCTTAACACCTCTCAACAAAAGATTCCCCCAGGCTCAGCCAGGCCTTCAAATGCTAATGAAGGTGGTCAGTTGAAACATTCACACCTAGCCCCAGCAGACAAGAGTCCTTTGTCCCACTGAAATCCACAAGAAGCATGTGGACAAGTTCAACAGAAAGGAGGAAACCATGAAAAGGAATGAAATCTGGCTACCAGTATTAAAAAAAAACCTCTAAAAATTACAACAGCAAAACAGCAGAGAGGAAACAACCAGGGCACATCTTAACACCTCTCAACAAAAGATTCCCCCAGGCTCAGCCAGGCCTTCAAATGCTAATGAAGGTGGTCAGTTGAAACATTCACACCCAGCTCCAGCAGAGAAGAGCTCTTTGCCCCACCCCAGTCATTCCACAGATATATAAACCCATTTTCCTAACTCCAACAGACCTCACTACCTCTGAGGATGCTTGCCATAGATGCAGGCGAAACGTCAGGAGAAAATGCCTCTAGAACATGGCCATATAGCCCGAAAAAACCCACAAGAACCTTTGAGGATGCTTGCCACAGATGCAGGTGAAACGTCAGGAGGGAATGCTACTGGAACACAGCCATACAACTCGAAAAACTCACAGCAACTCAAACTCTTCTCTAATTCTGGGTGAGAAGCAGCTTGGAATATATCACTGGTTTAGGGTTTTGCAGGAGAATCAGGGACAGGGTTTCCTGGGGAGAAAAGAAGCCTTCTGAAAGATTCAATGACCCAAAGTGTTTGGGAACCCTTGCTAACTCTCCTCCTCCTCCTCCTCTGCAGGCGCAGTGTGTGGTGCTCCTGGTTGCTGCGTCTCACTGGGAGTACGAGACCTCCAAGGCCCTGATCCGGGAGCAGCTGCTCTTCATCCGCCGGCTGGGCGTGGGGCACCTGGCCGTCTGCGTCAACAAGATGGACCTGACCTTGCCACCCTACAGCCAGCAGCGCTACGAGTCCATCCGCCACGAGATCAACTCCTCCCTCAAGGACATGCAAAGGGACTTCTTCTGGGGTGGTGCCATGGGCTTCCTCCCCATTTCGGCCCTGGTCGGGGACAACCTGCGGGAGGCCAGTCCTCAGGTGAGGGGCAGATCTGCACAGGTATGGGCCGGGACAAGCAAAAGGCTGTGTAACACCCCCCCCCCCAGGTCTGTTCAAACACTGATGTTCAGAACGTGCATTGGAAGAACGAGCGGTCTTTGAACAAGGGTAGAAAAGGAGTAGAGATGTGTGATGGCATGTCGGATGGTGGCCCCATACCTGAGACCAGGCCTGCACAACATATGGTCCATGGGACACATTAGACCCAAACAAAACATTGGTGCAACCCATGAAGCACTGGTGGCTGCCCACTTAAGGCTTTCCCCCACATACAAACCCTTGCCTCATCCCCACCCATGGAAAGGAAGGAAGGAAGGAAGGAGGGAGAAAAGGAAAGGGAGAAAGAAAGAGATAGGAAGAAAGAGGAGGAGAGGAAAGAAGGAAGGTGGAAGGAAGAAAAAAAGGAAAGGAAGAAAAAAGGAATGGAAAATGGGAAGGAAGAAACAAAGGAGGGAGTGAGACAAGGAAGGAAGAAAGGGAAGGAAGGAAGGAAGGTAGGAGAGAGAAAGGTAGGAAAAGGAGAAGAAAGGGAGAAGGAGGGAGAGAGAAAGGAAGAAGGAGAAAGGAGAGAAGGAAAAAAAGGAAAGTAAAAAGGAAAAAAAGGTGGAAGGAAAGAAGGAAGGAGAAAAGGAAAAGGGAGAGAAAGAAAAAAGAGGTAGGAAAACAGGGAAGAAAGGGATGAAGAGGAGAGAGAGAAAGGAAGAAAGGAAACAGAAAAGGAGAGAATGAAAGAAGAAAGGAAGGGAAAAAAGAGAAGGAATAAACAAAGGAGGAGTTGAGACAAGGAAGAAAGGGGGAAGGAAGGAGTAAAGGAAAGGGAGAGAAAGAAAAAAGAAAAAGTAGGAAGAAAGGGATGAAGGAGAGAGAGAAAAAGGAAGGAAGAAAAACAGAGAAAAGGAGAGAAGGGAAAAAGAGAAGGAAGAAAGGAGGGATTGAGACAAGGAAGGAAGGGTGAAGGAAGGAAGGAAAGAAGGAAGGAAGGAGGGAAAAAAGGAAAATAAATAAAGAGATAGAAAAAAGAGAATGAAGGAGGAAGAGAGGGAGAAAAAGAAAAGGAGAAAGAAAGTAAAAGAGGGAGGTAGGAAAAAGGGAAAGAGAGGGATGAAGGAGGGAGAGAGAAAGGAAGGAAAGAAAAAAGAGGAGAGAAGGAAAAAGAAAGGAAGGGGAAAGAAAAGGAGGAAACAAAGGAGGAGAGACAAGGAAGAAAGGGGGAAGGTAGGAAAGAAGGAAGGAGAAAATAAAATAAAAAGAAAAAAGGAAGGGAAGGAGGAAGAGAGGGAGAAAGAAAAGGAGAAAGAAGAGAAGGAAGAGGAAACTTGAGTTTCTTCCTGAAGGAGAGGAGAGAAGGAAGGAAAAAGAAAAAGGAGAGAAGGAAAAAAGAAAGGAAGGGGAAAAGAAAGAAAGAAAGAAAGGAGGGATTGAGACAAGGAAGGAAGGGGGAGGGAGGGAGAAAAAAGAGAAGAAGGAGGAAGAGAGGGAGAAAAAAGAAAAGGAGAAAGAAAGTAAAAAAGGGAGGTGGGGAAAAGGGTAAGCAATGAAAGCAGGACAGTCAAGGGAGAGTCCTTGCTCCACCCTGGGAAACCATTGAGTGCTCTCAGGCAAGTGACACTCTCTCAGCCTCAGAGAAAAGCAAAGGTTGCAACTCTCCTCTGAGCAGGAGCATCCCATGAGAGGCGGCATCATACAGCAACATGGTTGACAGGTGTCTGGGAAACCAGGGTTCAAATCCTTTCCCCCAGGTGATTTGGGGTAAATCACACCCTCTGATTATAAAACCCGATCTCCTTTGCAGATGCCCTGGTTTGAGCCGCAAAGGATCCCAGGGAAGAATGGAGTGACCCTCCGATGTATCACTTTGGACCAGATTCTGTGCTCCTTTGCCGGCTGGGAGCCAAGGCGCAGGCCTTTCGGCACTCTTCCAGGTGAGTGTGTTTTTGTCCCTTTGCGCAACATCAAAGCGGGGAGACTTTATGATAATAATAATTACACTTTATTTATATTCTGCCCTTCTCCCTGAGGGGACGCAGAGCGGAGTACAGCATATAAAGGAGGCTGTCGAGGTCCTGAACCGGTGCTTGGCCGCTGTGACGGTCTGGATGGGGGCGAACAAATTGAAATTGAATCCAGACAAGACAGAGGTACTCCTGGTTAGTCGTAAGACCGAACAGGGTATAGGATTACAACCTGTGTTGGATGGGGTCGCACTCCCCCTGAAGACACAGGTTCGCAGTTTGGGTGTGATCCTGGACTCATCGCTGAGCCTGGAACCCCAGGTTTCGGCGGTGACCAGGGGAGCATTCGCACAATTAAAACTTGTGCGCCAACTGCGACCGTACCTTGGGAAGTCCGACTTAGCCACGGTAGTCCACGCTCTGGTTACATCCCGCCTTGATTACTGCAACGCTCTCTACGTGGGGTTGCCTTTGAAGACAGTCCGGAAGCTCCAACTAGTCCAACGGGCGGCAGCCATGGTACTAACAGGAGCGGGGCGCAGGGAGCACACAACTCCTCTGCTGCACCAGCTCCACTGGCTGCCGATATGCTACCGGGCTCAATTCAAAGTGCTGGTTTTGGCCTTTAAAGCCCTAAACGGTTCTGGCCCAACTTATCTATCCGAACGTATCTCAGCCTATCAGCCCACCAGGACCCTAAGATCTTCTGGAGAGTCCCTGCTCTCTATCCCACCGGCTTCCCAAGTGCGGCTGGCGGGAACGAGAGACAGGGCCTTCTCTGTGGTGGCCCCTCGGCTTTGGAACACCCTCCCTATAGAGATACGATCAGCCTCTTCGCTGATGGTCTTTCGGAAGAGATTAAAAACATGGTTGTGTAAACAAGCATTCAATTAGTTTGTTACTATTGAATTTATAGACTAAGGACTGGTTAATTATGGATGACGAACTCTGGACTGTGATTTTTGTGACGAGAAGCATGGTATTATTATTGGTGGCCCAATAATTTGTATTGTTTACGTGTTGTTGTTTTAAATTGTACATTGCTTTTAATTGATGTAAACCGCAATGAGTCGCCGATTTAGGCTGAGATATTAGCGGTATACAAGTGTATTAAATAAATAAATAAATAAATAAATAAACAGACACAGACAGGCATTCAGTGCCTTGTTACAAATGACACACAATGAGACAAATACACAGGCAAAGGGTTGTTGTAGGTTTTTCCGGGCTATATGGCCATGTTCTAGAGGCATTTCTCCTGACGTTTCGCCTGCATCTATGCCAAGCATCCTCAGAGGTAGTGAGGTCTGTTGGAACTAGGAAAATTGGGTTTATATATCTGTGGAATGACCAGGGTGGGGCAAAGGGCTCTTGTCTGCTGGAGCTAGGGGTGTCTGTAGATAGGCCATCAAATGCTAATCAAGGTGGTCAGTTGAGACATTCACACCTCGCTCCAGCATACAAGAGTTCTTTGTCCCAAACTATCTACAGACCCACCAAGAAAATCCAACAAATGCTACATTCGGCAAAGGACAAGAGGGATCCTCTCACTTCTGCAGGAGTCTACCGTGTTCCATGCAGCTGTGGACAAGTCTACATAGGGACCACCAAACGCAGCAGCATTGCCCAAACACGAATCGAGGAACATGAAAGGCACTGCAGACTACTTCAACCAGAGAAGTCAGCCATAGCAGAGCACCTGATGAAACAACCTGGACACAGCAGATTATTTGAAAACACAGAAATGCTGGACCACACCAACAACCACCATGTCAGACTACACAGAGAAGCCATGGAAATCCACAAGAAGCACGTGGACAATTTCAACAGAAAGGAAGAAACCATGAAAATGAACAAAATCTGGCTACCAGTATTAAAAAACTCTAAAATTACAACAGCACAACAACAGAGAGGAAACAAACAAGGACATCTAATCACCTCTCAACAAAAGATTGCTCCAGGCACTGTCAGGCCATTATATGCTAATCAAGGTGGTCAGTTGAAACATTCCCACCTAGCTCCAGCAGACAAGAGTCCTTTGTCCCACCCTGGTCATTCCACAGATATATAAACCCTTTTTCCTAGTTCCAACAGACCTCACTACCTCTGAGGATGCTTGCCATAGTTGCAGGCTTAACGTCAGGAGAGAATGCCTCTAGAACATGGCCATATAGCCCGAAAATACCTACAACAACCCAGTGATTCCGGCCATGAAAGCCTTCGACAATACACAGGCAAAGGCTTCTCCTTTCATTTCTGGCAGGGAACTGTTGCATTCCAGAACAGGAATAATCCTCCGACTTTAAACACCACATGTTGAATTAGGAAAAAACAATCCTTTTATTGAAGATAAGTAAAAAGCAGCGAAGTAAAAAGCACTTTAAGGAAATAGGTAAATCCAATTAGGAAAGAAGATAAGCAGGAACAAATTAGTCCAAGGTAGAGTTCAGCAACGTTCATAAAAGCAAAGTCCACACATCTCCAATACAATCCAGAAAATCAGGAATACATTGATCCAAGGCTTGGGTAAGCAATCGTGAAATCCAGGAATCAAAACCATGAAACAATATCTTAGCATGAATCTTTAAAGCAAGTCTTCCATGAACAAGGATGAGAACTTGGCGTGATTCTAAACGATGCTTCATCTGACTACACATCCAGTCCAACCCACTGCCAAGAAGCAGGAATATTGCATTCAAATCACCCCTGACAGATGGCCATCCAGCCTCTGTTCAAAAGCTTCCAAAGAAGGAGCCTCCACCACACTCTGGGGCAGAGAGTTCCACTGCTGAATGGCTCTCACAGTCAGGAAGTTCTTCCTCATGTTCAGATGGAATCTCCTCTCTTGTAGTTTGAAGCCATTGGCATGATTCTAAACAATGCTTCATCTGACTACACATCCTAAACTTGAGACTTTTATCCCTTAGTTAGCTAGGTCACTAGCAATCAGAAATTGGTTTCTCTTTAATTGAGGTGTTATTATTGTTTTCTTTCCAATCTCTTCTCACCTATCTCTTAGCTCGTTATCTACTTGCTCATTAATTTCTGCAGGTGCTGAGCTAACTTTCTGTTCTCTCTCATGGGAACCCTCTGGCAACAATTCAAGCACACCATCATCCCCACACCCCTCAGGGACATTCTCCTGGGAAACTACAGGGAACTCCTGGTCATTTTCTGCATCAATATCACTGACCAAACCATTGCCGTCTTGAAACTCATCTTGAACCTCATTGACACCATGATCCTGAAACACAATCACAGGCTGAGCTCCCACACTGACCTTCAACCTTGTCATAGTTTGGATTGTAGAAGCAGAAGTTGTCTGCCAGCTCCCTTCGGACCAGGGCCTCCTCGATGCAAACCTGCTACTGATATCGAGCTCTTTTGGGAGGGTCTCCCGGCGGAGGAGATCCCTGAGGACCGCTCAAAAGGGCCCTTGGAACCTTGGTGAGGCCAGCGAGAGCCAATCCAAAGGGTAAAAATATTATAAATAATAATGCCTCATCAAAGTGGAAGAAGTTTATCAGCAACCGAGGTTTATTTGTGATTCAGCTGAGATCAGATGCATTGCAGGAATCATTCCACTGCAAGCATAATTTTACAGAATTTCCAAGCATTTTTATAGCATGCAGACAAAGGAAAACAGTTCCAAAATTCCCGCCCGCCCTCTGCCCGCTGGCTTCGTGCTGATTGGCTGGCCGCGGAACAGCTGGGAGGAGGCTTGGCGGCATGCCTCGCCTCTGGACCAATCAGCGGGCTCCGCTGCCTCTGGGAGGCCAATCAGTGCCTTCCTAGCGCCTCGGAAGATGGACCAATCGGCAGCCAGGAGGCGGGACAAAGCCTGACAAAGACTGAGGAAATGACAGCCTTAAGGGCATCCGCCAGCTGGTATGTGAGGCTTTTGTCCTCACCTGGCGGGGTGTCTGATAGGGGAACAATAAGTTTCCTGGTCTGTGATGGGATTTGGGGGAAATATGAAAAGGCTTTTTCGGTATCGGACCTCAGGGGGGGGGGTCAACAATACCTGGGTGATTCAATCAATCTTTTCTTTCCGAGTTCCTGTTGACCCTTCTCTCCTGGCTGGCCTGCTCCGATGGCCAGGGTTGGGGGAACAACAGCTTTGTCCATGCAAATGAAACAATCAAGGGTGATTGAGGGAGAGGCTGGAGCCCTCCCCCAGGCAGTTCCTGGTCACAGCAGTTTTTGTGGGGCAAGGGTCAAGGGGACGAGGGTACAGAGGAAATTCATAAGGTTACATACATATATCAAAATCATAGGCAATAGGCATCACTGATACAGAGTTAGAGCAGAAGAGGAACCCCCATCCCACCCCATAAAGTTTATTTCAATATTTGATCTTTATTAAGGTCCAAACTGGAAATCCCATGCTCTTAGGAAGGGCGTGTGGAAGCAGAGGTTGCTAGCAGTTCAAATCAAGCATTGATAGAAAGTTCATGGCCAGGGTTGTGGCAAACAGTCCAGTCCACTCAGCAGAGAGTCATGGATTCAGGCTGGAATCAGCAGATGGGCGCTGAGTTGATCAATAACAGAATCCATCGCTCAGCCCTTGGGGAACTACAACTCCCACAAAAGGGCAGAAGTCCCAAGGTCCAGCCATTTCCCAGAAGAAAAAACCTCATGGGGTCCTTGTTGTTGTCAGTGCCTTGGCAATGTGGCCAAGACTTAACCCTTGCTGTGTAGTCTGGTGTCCTTGCCCTTGGCAGAACTATAAATACTTGGGAGGGGGGGGGGAGATGCTCGGCATCACTTCCTCAAGTAGGCCTCCATTGTAAACCTTCCCATCCAGACAATTGCATTATATTTCTAACAGAACAAAACAAACAAACAAACAGACAAAACACAAGTTTGCAAGCTTGGTAGTTGATTAAATGTCCTTTGACCAGTATCTGGCCACTTGGAGTGCCTCTGGTGTTGCCAAGGAGGTCCTCCCTTGTGCATGTGGCAGGGCTCAGGTTGCATTGCAGCAGGTGGTCAGTGGTTTGCTCTTCTCCACACTCGCATGTTGTGGATTCCACTTTGTGGCCCCATTTCTTGAGGTTGGCTCTGCATCTCGTGGGGCCAGAACGCAGTCTGTTCATCGCCTTCCAAGTTGCCCAGCCTTCTGTGTGTCCAGGGGGGAGTCTCTCATTTGGTATCAGCCATTGGTTGAGGTTCTGGGTTTGAGCCTGCCACTTTTGGACTCTCGCTTGCTGAGGTGTTCCAGCGAGTGTCTCTGTAGATCTTAGAAAACCATTTCTTGATTTAAGTCGTTGACGTGCTGGCTGATACCCAAACAGGGATGAGCTGGAGATGTCTCTGCCTTGGTCCTTTCACTATTGGCTGCTACTTCCCGGCGGATGTCAGGTGGTGCAATACAGCTAAACAGTGTAATTTCTCCAGTGGTGCTCACGTTAGCATGTTTTCGAACTGCTAGATTGGCAGGAGCTAGGGCTAACAGCAAGAACTCACCCCATCCTGTGGATTTGAACTGCTGACCTTCAGTTCAGCAGCATGGGTTTAACTTCCCACATCCAAAGCACCCTGATCCTGAAACACAATCACAGGCTGAACTCCCACACTAACTCCCCATCAGCCAATGACCATTTCCCAAGGGAACGCGGACTTTCACTTTCCCCTGTTGCTTGAGAACATGTACAGGAATCCAAAGCATCAGCCTCACCTGGTTGCAATTCTGTCCTAACACTGACAGGCTCTTGACTTTGAAACACATAAAATCCCTCACCCTCTGAAATATGAGAAAAAACAGAGAAATCCTCAGCCGCTGGCTGAGTTACAACACAACTGTTGCAACTCAGAGTAAGCTTCACCTTGCTTCCAAACACCACCACACAAGAGCTGTAGTTTTATAGTTTATTGAGGAAAAAAATCCAAGTCAAAATAAAGAATAAGCATTGCAAAGTTCCAAAGATTAAGGTTAAATGCAGAATATAGTTCCAAAGATCTTCAGGTAAAAGCAGGAGACACAATCCTATTGGCAAAGTTCAAACCAGAGTCCCAGGTACAAGCAATAACGCAATTGCCCCATGAATCACAATGCAAGAAATACCAGGCGTTCTGCTTTCCAGGCTAAGGTTATTCCATGAAGCTTTCAGGCTAATAAGCTTCATTGAACTGACGCTTTCCCTTGGTTTGCAAGAAGCCTAAATACCTTTCTAACATGAAAACATTACATGAAATCATTGCGATGACCTTTTACCAAGCTGGCTTCTCATCTGCTGGCCAGGCAAGAACGCCGCCTGACCCGCAAATCAAGACGAGCTTGCCGGGTCAGGTCACTATCAAGGCTTTCAGTACTTTCAGTATCAGCGTGGGAAGGAGGGAAATGCCTCCCCACCTGTTCACTATCTCCTTCGTTAAAATTCTTTTCTCCTCAGAACCGCTGTGTTGATGTTGACTCTGCACTGTCTGACTCTGCACTGTCTGTGCTGTCTGTGGGAGCCGCAGGCCCAGAGATCTGAGGCACAGAAAAGGAGCCATCATCCTCATAATCACAGAACATCTCAGCCACAACAACAATCTATCTGCCTATCTGTTTCTTTGATGAGGACTATAAACTTGTGTTGGATGCAGCTGTGTTCCAACAGTCAGCACAAGAGCAAAGTGACTCCTGTCTCTCTTCTCCTTCTCAGACCAGAGCAGCGTTTTGTGGAGCGGAGCTTGGACCCCTGAATGCAAGAAAGTCCGGTTGTCATCCTGCCGCTTCCAACAAGTCCAGCCACATCCCACCGGCTCCTCGTTTGGCTTGAGAGAAGAGGACCCTTCGGAGATGGGACCAGATGCAGAGTGGGGCCCAGAGGAGGCTGGAGCCGGCCCACCCCAGAACCCCCAAAGGCCCAACACACTGTGGCCCTCTCCACAGCCCTCCCAGGACCCTCTTGGAGCATCACTTCCAGGCCCCCTCCCCTCCCTTCCCCTTCCTCCCAATCAGGACCCACCTGGGCACCCCCACCACCCCCTTCCCCATCACGAATGCCCCTCAACCTCCTCCACGCTGCCCTCTCAGGTGCCACCCCCACATTGCATGCACCCCACACCCCATCCTGATCCCTACCTTCCACCCCATGCTCCAGAGCAGGATTTCCCTCGGTGTCCAAGCCATGGGCCAGAGGATGAGACCCCCATCGGGGACCCCCAGGACCCTTCATCTTCCCAGGAGGCCAAATTCCCCCCAGAGCCCGTCTTCCCAGAAAGACTGACCCCACCTTCCCCTTTTCAACAACTTCCACCTATCGCCGAGGCCGTCCGGTTATCTTAGAGCAGGCACGGGCCAAGTTGATGTCCAAAACACCTGGAGGGCCAAAGTTTGCCCATGCTTGATATAGCTCGTAGGCTGTTAGGAATGGTGGGAGTTGAAGTCCAAAACACCTGGAGGGAGGGACGAAGTTGGCCCGTGCCTGCCTTAGATTGACTCTTATCTTCCCCTGGTGTTTTGGGCTTCAACTCTCAGGAACCTCATTGCAATTGAGGATTCTGGGACCTAAGGTCCCAAACACCTGGAGGACTAGTTAGAGGGTACTATCCCTGAAAGCCAGCTACTTCCCAAAATCAGCATCTCTCTTCACCTTTCTCTCTGTGCCTTTCTTCACCTGCTGGTCAGGCCTTTGTTTTCCCAAGTCTCTAGTCTAGAGTCTATCAAACCGTGTTCCTCCAGACGTTTTGGACTTCAGCTCCCATAATTCCTAAAAGATGATAAACTGGTTGAGATTTCTGGGAGCTGGAGTCCAAAACACTTAGAGGAACACAGTTTGAGGAACACGGCTCTAACTTCTTTTCTTCATGGATGCTTTTTGGAGTCACTAAGTAGCCCTTTCCCAACTCTCTAGTCTAGAGTCCCTCAAACTGAGCTCCTCCAGATGTTTTGGACTTCAACTCCCACAATTCCTAAGCTGGTTGAGATTTCTAGGAGCCGGAGTCCAAAACACTTAGAGGAACACAGTTTGAGGAACACGGCTCTAACTTCTTTTCTTCATGGATGCTTTTCGGAGTCACGAAGTAGCCCTCTGGCCTCTCCACTCCCAGGTTTCTTATGGGATGGACCCTTTGATCTCTCCCTGTATTCCCTATGGGGCTGGACCCCCAACCCTTCCCAGCAACCCTCTCTACTGGGCCCTTCGATTTCCTAAGGGGCTGGACCCCAACCCTCCGCAGCGAGAGCCTGCCTTTGATAGATTCAGGGGAGGTCCTGAGCAGGGAGGTCGAGCTAGGAAAGAAGGCCCTTCCTAGAGAAAACCACCTTGCTTTTTACCCTTTGCAACACCAATAACCAATTTTACTACAAACAATAAACCATACTCCTGGTTTACGGTTGTGTCTCCGGAAATATTTTTGCTTTCATGTAGAGGGGCAGTTTAGTCATTCAAGAAACGCTGAGTTGTTGTAGGTTTTTTTCGGTCTATATGGCCATGTTCTAGAAGCATTCTCTCCTGATGTTTCACCTGCATCTATGGCAAGCATCCTCAGAGGTTGTGAGGTCTGTTGGAACTGAAAATTGGGTTTATATATCTTTGGAATGACCAGAGTGGGACAAAGAACTCTTGTCTGTGGAGCTAGGTGTGAATGTTTCAACTGACCACCTTGATTAGCATTTGATCCTGGCAGTGCCTGGGGAAATCTTTTGTTGAGAGGTGATTAGATGTCTCAGATTGTTTCCTCTCTGTTTTTTGCTGTTGTAATTTTAGAGTTTTTTAATACTGGTAGCCAGATTTTGTTCATTTTCATGGTTTCCTCCTTTCTGTTGAAATTGTCCACCTGCTCCTTGTGGATTTCAATGGCTTCTCTGTGTAGCCTGACATGGTGGTTGTGAGAGTGGTCCAGCATTTCTGTGTTCTCAAAAATACTATGTTGTGTCCAGGTTGGTTCACCAGGTGCTCTGCTATGGCTGACTCCTCTGGTTGACGTGGTCTGCAGTGCCTTTCATGTTCCTTGATGCGTGTTTGGGCAATGCTGCGTTTGGTGGTCCCTATGTAGACTTGTCCACAACTGCATGGTATACGGTAGACTCCTGCAGAGGTGAGAGGATCCCTCTTGTCCTTGCTGAACGTAGCATTTGTTGGATTTTCTTGGTGGATCTGTATATAAACCCTTTTTCCTAGTTCCAACAGACCTCACTACCTCTGAGGATGCTTGCCATGGATGCAGGCGAAACGTCAGGAGAGAATGCCTCTAGAACATGGCCATATAGCCCGAAAAACCTACAACAACCCAGTGATTCCGGCCATGAAAGCCTTCGACAATATGTTCAAGAATCTACAGAGAAAAGGGTGCCCCTTTCTCTATAGATCTTTGCAGGAGTCTATTGCATACCGTGCAGCTGTGGACAAAAATAATCACAATACACTGTATTTATATTCCAGGAAGGACTCAGAGCAGATTACGGTACTTCCTTTACTTACTTAGGCAATCTCTCATAGCTCGAGGATTATGGTCTTCCAGATGTGGTGTCTTGGCAGTGAGTCTCTAGGTGGCTTTGGAGCCCTGTTCTTGACCTGCATGTTCCCCTCCAATGGGGACATTGCTTTCCAGGTGGAAAGTGGTTTTGGTCAGGGTTGGCTTGATGCACCTTCCTCTTAGCACGTTTCTCTCTTTAGCCCTCCATTTGTGCCTCTTTAAATTCTACAGCACTGCTGGTCACATCTGACCTCCAACTGGAGCGCTCAAGGGCCAGGGCTTCCCAGTTCTCAGTGTCTATGCCAGAGTTTTTAAGGTTGGCTTTGAGCCCATATTTCAATCTCTTCTCCTGTCCTCCAACATTTAGTTTTCCATTCTTGAGTTCGGAGTAGAGCAACTGCTTTAGGAGACGGTGGTCAGGCATCTGGACAACGTGGCTGGTCCAGCGGAGTTGATGGCGGAGGACCATCGCTTCAATGCTGGTGGTCTTTGCTTCTTCCAGCACGCTGACATTTGTCCGCTTGTCTTCCCAAGAGATTTGCAGGATTTTCCGGAGGCAGCGCTGATGGAATCATTCCAGGAGTTGCATGTGACGTCTGTAGACAGTCCACGTCTCGCAGGCATATAGCAGGGTTGGGAGAACAATAGCTTTATAAACAAGCACCTTGGTATCCCTATGGATGTCCCGGTCCTCAAACACTCTCTGGCTTCATTTGGAAAAATGCTGCACTTGCAGAGCTCAGGCGGTGTTGAATTTCAGTGTCAATGTTGACATCTGTAGACAGTCCACGTTTCACAGGCATAGAGCAGGGTTGGGAGGACAATAGCTTTATAAACAAGCCCTTGGTATCCCTACGGATGTCCCGTCCTCAAACACTCTCTGCTTCATTTGGAAAATGCTGCACTTGCAGAGCTCAGGCAGTGTTGTATTTCAGTGTCAATGTTGACTTTGGTGGAGAGATGGCTGCCAAGGGAGCGGAAATGATCAATATTTTCTAATGTTACACCGTTAAGCTGTATTCCTGGCATTGGAGAGGGATGGGCTGGTGAGTGCTGGAGCAGCAATTTGGTTTTCTTGATGTTCAATGAGAGATATCCTTCTGCGAAGGTGTTGAGAGTGGCTTGCAGGTCTGAGAGCAGCTATAGACAATTGCAGCCAGGAGATGGTGCTGCGTCCCTTCTCCTGATTGCCTTCCAAATGATGATTCATGAGCACAAGGATCCCCAGGACTGAAAAAAGAAAGTCGTGCCACACTTTAGAAATGTTTTGTCAAGCCAACAGCTTGCTTATAGTCATGAGAATTTGTGGATTAAGCTCTCTTTGCTCAGGCGCATCTGGAGGGGCGGAACGTAGTCTGCAAAACCCATGTTTGCATGAACCTCTTTGTCTTGAAGCTGCCACATGTCATCGTAGTTTTACACAATGACAGCTTTGGAAGGCATCACTTACAAAAGGGCATGGGGTTCACATGGTGGTGGGGCTGACGAGCAGAAACGGAATGTTGCTAGGGCTATGCTTCAGCTCCAATTTAGGATGCCTCTCCAAAGAAGCCTGGGTTGCAGACTATGGAGCTGTGGTGGCGCAGCGGGTTAAAGCACTGAGCTGCTGAACTTGCTGACTAAAAGGTTGGTGATTCTAATCCGGACAGGGTGAGCTCCCATTGTTAGCTCCAGCTTCTGTCAAACTAGAAGTTCGAAAACATGCAACTATGAGTATAGAATCATAGAATCAAAGAGCTGGAAGAGGCCTCCTGGGCCCTCATCCAGTCCAACCCCATTGTGCCAAGAAGCAGGAATATCGCATTCAAATCACCCCTGACAGATGGCCATCCAGCCTCTGTTTAAAAGCTTCCAAAGAAGGAGCCACCACCACACTCCGGGGCAGAGAGTTCCCCTGCTGAACGGCTCTCACAGTCAGGAAGTTCTTCCTCATGTTCAGATGGAATCTCCTCTCTTGTAGTTTGAAGCCAATGTTCCATTGCGTCCTAGTCTTCAAGGAAGCAGAAAACAAACTTGCTCCCTCCTCCTCCCTGTGGCTTCCTCTCACATATTTATACATGGCTATCATGCCTTCTCTCAGCCTTCTCTTCTTCAGCCTAAACATGCCCAGCTCCTTAAGCCGCTCCTCATAGGGCTTGTTCTCCAGACCCTTGATCATTTTAGTCGCCCTCCTCTGGACACATTCCAGCTTGTCAATATCTCCCTTCAATTGTGGTGCCCAGAATTGGACACAATATTCCAGGTGTGGTCTAACCGAAGCAGAATAGAGTCTTACCTATTGAGTAGATCAATAGGTAATGCTCCATCAGGAAGGTAACGAGGCTCCATGCAGTCATGCTGGCCACATGACCTTGGAGGTGTCTACGGACAACACCAGCTCTATGGAGAATGCCGTACGGTGGTGAGATCCAGTCTCCGAAGTTCTATTGTGGTGGCATGTGAAGTGTGTGGTCAAGGACATCCAACTCTTTGTCACGCAAGTCAGATGTTCCCACCTCAACATCTTTAAACTTACTCACCCAACGATGCACGGTACTCACATCAACACAATCCCCATAAACAGCTTGCATTCTCTGGTGTATCTCCTTTGGGGTGACACCTTCTGCTGTCAAGAATTCAATGGTTGCACGTAGCTTAAGTTGCATTGACCGACCATCTGTGCATGGTTCCATACTTCACACTTGAACAACACAACCGTTCAATGCTAAGGCTTCCCGCCAAAATGGAACTGTAGAGGAGAGTCTACTGAACAAGCCAGTACCTGACGCATACGTTGCTTAAGTTGCATTGACCGGCCGTCTGTGCAGGGTTCCATACTTCGCACTTTAACAACACAACCGTTCAATGCTAAGGCTTCCCAACAAAACGAAACTGTAGAGGAGAGTCTACTGAACCAGCCAGTACCTGCCGCATACGTTGCTTAAGTCGCATTGACCGACCGCCTGCGCAGGGTTCCATACTTTGCACTTTAACAACACAACCGTTCAATGCTAAGGCTTCCCACCAAAATGGAACTGTAGAGGATATTTTTATTTATTTGTTGTGTCAGATCAATCAATCGATTATATTACATTTCTAACAGAACAAAGCAAACAACAGATAAAATACAGCATTTGTGAGTTTGGTAGTTGATTAAATGTCCTTTGACCAGTATCTGGCCACTTGGAGTGCCTCTGGTGTTGCCGCAAGAAGGTTCTCCATTGTGCATGTGGCAGGGCTCAAGCTGCATTGCAGCAGGTGGTCAGTGGTTTGCTCCTCTCCACACTCGCATGCCGAGGATTCCACTTTGTGGCCCCATTTCTGAAGGTTGGCTCTGCATCTCGTGGTGCCAGAGCGCAGTCTGTTCAGCGCCTTCCAAGTCGCCCAGTCTTCTGTGTGCCCAGGGGGGTCTCTCATTTGGTATCAGCCATTGGTTGAGGTTCTGGGTTTGAGCCTGCCACTTTTGGACTCTCGCTTGCTGAGGTGTTCCAGCGAGTGTCTCTGTAGATCTTAGAAAACTATTTCTTGATTTAAGTCGTTGACGTGCTGGCTGATACCCAAACAGAGGGATGAGCTGGAGATGTCTCTGCCTTGGTCCTTTCACTATTGGCTGCTACTTCCTGGCGATGTCAGGTGGTGCAATGCTGGCTAAGCAGTGTAGTTTCTCCAGTGGTGTAGGGCGCAGACACCCCGTGATAATGGGGCATGTCTCATTAAGAGCCACATCCACTGTTTTAGCGTGGTGAGATGTGTCCCACACTGGTCATGCGTACTCAGCAACAGAGTAGCACAGCGCAAGGGCAGATGTCTTCACTGTGTCTGGTTGTGATCCCCAGGTTGTGCCAGTCAGCTTTCGTATGATATTGTTTCTAGCACCCACTTTTTGCTTGATGTTCAAGCAGTGCTTCTTGTAGGTAAGAGCACGATCCAGAGTGACTCCCAGGTATTTGGGTGCGCTGCAATGCTCCAGTGGGATTCCTTCCCAGGTAATAATCCTCAGATACTTGTCTGTTCTTAAGGTGAAAGGCACGTGTCTGTGTTTTAGATGGGTTGGGGACCACCTGGTTTTCACTGTAATAGGCAGTAAGAGCACCTAGAGCTTCGGAGAGCTTCTGTTCAACCATCTCAAAGCTCCCTGCTTGAGCGGTGATGGCACGATCATCAGCATAGATGAAGCTCTCTGTCCCTTCTGGCAGTGGCTGGTCATTGGTGTAAATGTTGAACATGGATGGAGCAAGCACGCTCCCCTGAGGCAGGCCATTCTTCTGTTTCCGCCATCTGCTTCTCTGGCCCTGGAACTCAACAAAAAAGCTCCTGTTTTGTAGCAGGTTTCCTATGAGGCGGGTGAGGTGGTAGTCCTTTGTGATATTATACATTTTTCTCAGGAGGAGGCGGTGGCATACCAGTACTGCCATCTGTTGAGGAGTTACGAAGGTGGAGGCATTACTTTTCACTCAACCCCCATAGTATATGAGACCCTACATCAGGCTTATGGGGTGTCAATCTGTGCAGAGTTATAGTACCTTGACTGGGCAGCTCAATCCCTGTGCTGAACCGCATCATTGTGCAATTGCAAAGATGCTCAAATTCACATTACATCTATGTGCAATGCCTCCACGTGTGCTACAAATCTGTGATTATATATTTACATCTCTGCGTAATGGCTCTACTTAGAGTTAATAATATCTGCTTCCATTGGAGTGAATGATATTCTGCCTTGGACAAGAATGCTCAATGACACTCACAGTGGGACTTTCACCGAAGCAAAACAGGCCCAGCATTGGGGCCAAAAGTGCCGCTGGGTTTGTTTCCGGTGTCGTAGGAGCAAGCCGCTGAAGCCACAATGGAAAGGGAGGGAAACCTTGTGGGGGCCACATGATTAATGCATAAACAGCCATTAAGCTAATAGGAGGGTTGAGAAGGGATGGAGGGTTCTGGCAAAAGCCAGGAAGGCGTGAGCAAAAGGTTGCCAGAGTTGAGAAGGAGCGCATGCAAGGAGGACGTGTTCAAGCCATGCACAGGGAAGACTGGCCCATTGAAGGGTGGGGGTGCAAGGCAGCATGACACACAATAAAGTTCCACACTATATTATGCAGATTATCATGCAAATTGTGTTAATTATAGCAGTGGCATGCTACGTAATGTACTGTACGTGCTTCATATTTCCAAAGGGTATGTTTCTGGACATGCCATGTAAATGCAAAATCGTGAATAACAGCTAACCGAATGGGGAAAAAACCACCTCCAGTGTGTTGCCAAAACCTTGGGATCCCAAAAAACCCCAAGAAAGATGCCACGTAGGATCCCAAAGGTAATTTTTAGTCGCCCTCCTCTGGACACATTCCAGCTTAGAGTCAATATCTCTCTTGAATTGTGGTGCCCAGAATTGAACACAATAGTCCAGGTGTGGTCTAACCAAGGCAGAAGAGAGCATGGGGAGCAGGACTTCCCTGGACCTAGACACTAGGCTCCTCTTGATGCAGGCCAAAATCCCATTGGCTTTTTTTGCCACCACATCACATAGAATCATAGAATCATAGAATACAAGATTTGGAAGAGACCTCCTGGGCCATCCAGTCCAACCCCATTCTGCCAAGAAGCAGGAATATTGCATTCAAATCACCCCTGACAGATGGCCATCCAGACTCTGTTCAAAAGCCTCCAAAGAAGGAGCCTCCACCACACTCCGGGGCAGAGAGTTCCACTGCTGAACGGCTCTCACAGTCAGGAAGTTTTTCCTCATGTTCAGATGGAATCTCCTTTCTTGTAGTTTGAAGCCATTGTTCCACGTCCTAGTCTCCAAGGAAGCAGAAAACACGCTTGCTCCCTCCTCCCTGTGGCTTCCTCTCACATATTTATACACGGCTATCGTATCTCCTCTCAGCCTTCTCTTCTTCAGGCTAAACATGCCCAGCTCCTTAAGCCACTCCTCATAGGGCTTGTTCTCCAGACCCTTGATCATTTTAGTCGCCCTCCTCTGGACACATTCCAGCTTGTCAATATCTCTCTTCAGTTGTGGTGCCCAGAATTGGACACAATATTCCAGGTGTGTTCTAACCAAAGTGGAATAGAGCATGGGGAGCATGACTTCCCTAGATCTAGACTCCTCTTGATGCAGGCCAAAATCCCATTGGCTTTTTTTGCCGCCACATCACATTGTTGGCTCATGTTTAACTTGTTGTCCACTAGGACTCCAAGATCTTTTTCATGCGTACTGCTCTCGAGCCAGGCATCCCCAGTTCTGTATCTTTGCATTTCGTTTTTTCTGCCAAAGTGGAGTATCTTGCATTTGTCACTGTTGAACTTCATTTTGTTCATTTTGGCCCATCTCTCTAATCTGTCAAGATCATTTTGAATTCTGCTCCTGTCCTCTGGAGTATTAGCTATTGCTCCGGGGTGGCATGACTTCCCTGATCTAGACACTATGCTCCTATTGATGCAGGCCAAAATCCCATTGGCTTTTTTTGCCGCCACATCACATTGTTGGCTCATGTTTAACTTGTTGTCCACGAGGACTCCAAGATCTTTTTCAGACGTACTGCTCTCGAGCCAGGCATTCCCCCATTCTGTATCTTTGCATTTCGTTTTTCCTGCCAAAGTGGAGTATCTTGCATTTGTCCCTGTTGAACTTCATTGTGTTAGATTTGGCCCATCTCTCCAATCTGTCAAGATCGTTTTGAATCCTTTTAAACAGAGGCTGGATGGCCATCTGTCAGGGATGCTTTGAATGCAATTTTCCTGCTTCTTGGCAGAATGGAGTTGGACTGGATGGTCCATGAGGTCTCCTCCAACTCTAGGATTCTATGATTCTAAGAGACAAAAAAGCCAGGGTCTTTAGGGTCTTTTCCCATCTAGGGTCACTCTGCCTTGTGTTTTGGAGTCACAGGCTCAGAGCTGGCCTTTCCCAAATGGAGAAGAGGGCAAGTAAGGATGCTGCGTGATGGGGAAGAGGGAAGACTTGCAAGAAGGGATGGAGCTGGACCGGTTGGGCATCCCAGCAGGAGAGAGCGGACCGAAGCCCCTTTGCACGCAGGCCGTAGAGTCCTCCTTTGCTCTTTCCTCCCTTCTTTGCCCCCATCCTTGCTTGGCTGCTCTGCTGCGGCTGCCCTATATCTCCTCCTGTCTCCATTAAGAGCTGCTCAAAGAGAAGCTGTCACTGAAATATTGAAGTGCATCAAGCCGCCACGCTCAAGAGGGTCCCCGGTGAGAAGCAGCAGAGCCGGCTGCCTCTTGTCCTCCGCAACAACCGCGTTCTGCCTTGGTGCCAGATGCTAACATGGCTTTCTGGAGGCTTCCATTCAGCAATAGACACAGACTCTTGGAGGCCAGGGATGGAATCGTAAACTCATAGCATTGGGAGGGAGCACAAGGGTCATCTAGTCCCACCCCATTGTGCAGGAAAAGATATTCCACCGAAGACATTGGGAAGACATTCATTCCTGATGGTATGACAGTGCTGCTGACTCAGAGTCCAAGGTGGTCTCCTTCTCTGGAGGTAGGAATGGATGGCCTTTAGGGTCCCCTTCCAATTTTATGTTTCTGGGATTCTGACCTGAATGAAGGAGGTTGGGATGGATGGCCTTTAGGGACCCCTTCCAACTCTACATGTTTGTAATTCTGACCTGGCACCAGGAGGTTGGAATGGATGGCCTTTAGGGGCCCCTTCCAACTCTATGAGTCTGTAATTCTGACCTGGGAGAAGGAGGATGGAATTGATGGCCTTTAGGGGCCCCTTCCAACTTTACGATTCTGTGATTCTGACCTAGCAGAAGGAGGTTGGAATGGATGGCCTTTAGGGGCCCCTTCCAACTCTATGAGTCCGTGATTCTGTCCTGGTAGAAGGAGGTTGGAATGGGTGGCCTTTAGGGCCCCCTTCCAACTCTATAATACTGTGATTCTGACCTGGTAGAAGGAAGCTGGAATAGATGGCCTTTAGGAGCCCCTTCCAACTTTATGATTCTGGGACTCTGACCTGATTGAAGGAGACTGGAATGGATGGCCTTTAGGGGCCCCTTCCAACTCTATGAGTCTATGAGTCAGACCTGGCAGAAGGAGGTTGGGATGGATGGCCTTTAGGGACCCCTTCCAACTCTACAAGTGTGTAATTCTGACCTGGCAGAAGGAGGCTGGAATGGATGGCCTTTAGGGGCCCCTTCTAGCTCTACGAGTCTGTGATTCTGACCTGGCAGAAGGAGGTTGGAATGGATGGCCTTTAGGGACCCCTTCCAACTCTATAATTCTGTGATTCTGACGTGATCAAAGGAAGTTGGAATGGATGGCCTTTACGAACCCCTTCCAATTCTACAATTCTGGGATTCTGACCTGATCGAAGCAGGCTGGAATGGTAACCTTTAGGGGCCCCTTCCAACTTTATGATTTTGGGATCCTGACCTGATAGAAGGAGGCTGGAATGGTAGCCTTGAGGTGCCCCTTCCAACTCTATGAATCTGTGATTCTGACCTGGCACCAAGAGGTTGGAATGGATGGCCTTTAGGGGACCCTTCCAACTCTATAGATATGTGATTCTGACCTGGCAGAAGGAGGCTGGAATGAATGGCCTTTAAGGGCACCTTCCAACTCTATGAATCTGAGATTCTGACCTGGTAGAAGGAGGATGACATGGATAGCCTTTAGGGGTCCCTTCCAACTTTATGATTTTGGGATTCTGACCTGATTGAATGAGGTTGGCATGGATGGCCTTCAGGGCCCCCTTCCAATTCTACAATTCTGGGATTCTGACCTGATCGAAGGAGGTTGGAATGGATGACCTTTAGGGGCCCCTTCCAACTTTATGATTCTGGGATCCTGACCTGATAGAAGGAGGCTGGAATGATAGCCTTGAGGTGTCCCTTCCAACTCTATGAGTCTGTGATTCTGACCTGGCACCAAGAGAATCATAGAATCATAGAATCATAGAATCAGAGTTGGAAGAGACCTCATGGGCCATCCAGTCCAACCCCCTGCCAAGAAGCAGGAATATTGCATTCAAATCACCCCTGACAGATGGCCATCCAGCCTCTGTTTAAAAGCTTCCAAAGAAGGAGCCTCCACCACCCTCCGGGGCAGAGAGTTCCACTGCTGAACGGCTCTCACAGTCAGGAAGTTCTTCCTCATGTTCAGATGGAATCTCCTCTCTTGTAGTTTGAAGCCATTGTTCCGCGTCCTAGTCTCCAAGGAAACAGAAAACAAGCTTGCTCCCTCCTCCCTGTGGCTTCCTCTCATATATTTATACATGGCTATCATATCTCCTCTCAGCCTTCTCTTCTTCAGGCTAAACATGCCCAGTTCCCTAAGCCGCTCCTCATAGGGCTTGTTCTCCAGACCCTTGATCATTTTAGTCGCCCTCCTCTGGACACATTCCAGCTTGTCAATATCTCTCTTGAATTGTGGTGCCCAGAATTGGACACAATATTCCAGCTGTGGTCTAACCAAAGCAGAATAGAGGGGTAGCATGACTTCCCTAGATCTAGACACTATGCTCCTATTGATGCAGGCCAAAATCCCATTGGCTTTTTTTGCCGCCACATCACATTGTTGGCTCATGTTTAACTTGTCCATGAGGACTCCAAGATCTTTTTCACACGTACTGCTCTCGAGCCAGGCATCCCCCATTCTGTATCTTTGCATTTCATTTTTTCTGCCAAAGTGGAGTATCTTGCATTTGTCACTGTTGAACTTCATTTTGTTAGTTTTGGCCATTCATCTCTCTAATCTGTCAAGATCGTTTTGAATCCTGCTCCTGTCCTCTGGACTATTGGCTATCCCTCCCAATTTGGTGTCGTCTGCAAACTTGATGATCATGACTTCTAGCCCTTCATCTAAGTCATTAATAAAGATGTTGAACAGGACCGGGCCCAGGGGGGAACCCTGCTTGTGGCACTCCACTCGTCACTTCTTTCCAGGATGAAGAGGAAGCATTGGTGAGCACCCTCTGGGTTCGTCCATTTAACCAATTACAGATCCACCTCACCGTAGTTTTGCCTAGCCCACATTGGACTAGTTTCCTTGCCAGAAGGTCATGGGGGACCTTGTCGAAGGCCTTACTGAAATCCAGGTACGCTACATCCACGCCATTCCCTGCATCTACCCAGCTTGTAACTCTATCGGAAAAAGAGATCAGAATAGTCTGGCATGACTTGTTTTTGATAAATCCATGTTGACTATTAGCGATGACCGCATTTGTTTCTAAGTGTTTGCAGACCGCTTCCTTAACAATCTTTTCCAGAATCTTGCCCGGTATCGACGTGAGGCTGACCGGACGGTAGTTGTTTGGGTCATCCTTTTTTCCCTTCTTGAAGATTGGGACCACATTGGCCCTCCTCCAATCTGCTGGAACTTCTCCCGTTCTCCAAGAACTCTCAAAGATGGTTGCCAATGGTTCCCAAATGACTTCCGCTAGTTCCTTCAATACTCTGGGGTGTAGTTGATCTGGCCCTGGGGACTTGAACTCATTAAGAGCGGCCAGGTATTCCTGGACGACTTCTTTCCCAATTTGGGGTTGGATGTCCTCCAATCCCTCATCCACTCCATCTTGCTGAGGTTGAAGATGACTTTCTTTTTGTGAGAAGACCGAGGCAAAGAAGGCATTAAGTAGTTCTGCCTTTTCCCTATCCCCTGTCAGCATTGCCCCATCTTCTCCTCGAAGAGGTCCTATCGCCTCCTTGTTTTTCCTTTTTCTACTGACATAATAGAAGCCCTTTTTATTGTTTTTAATGTCCCTGGCAAGTCTGAGCTCGTTTTGTGCTTTAGCCTTGCGGACCTTTTCCCTACAGGTGTTGGCTATTTGTTTGAATTCTTCTTTGGTGATTTCTCCCTTTTTCCACTTCTTGTGCATGTCTCTTTTGTGTTTTAGCACAGTTAGAAGTTCTTTGGACATCCATTCTGGCTTCTTTGCACTTGTCCTATTTTTTCTCTTTGTTGGCACGGTTTGCAATTGCGCCTTGAGTATTTCACTCTTGAGAAATTCCCATCCATCCGTAACTCCCTTGTCTTTTAGTATCTGTGTCCACGGAATGCTACTCAGCGTTTCCTTCATTTTTTGGAAATCAGCTCTCCTAAAGTCCAAAATGCGGGTTTGACTTGTCTTAGTTTCAGCCTTCCTTTGTTCCTCAAATTGCAGGAGCACATTGTCACTTGCCCCTAAGGATCCTACCACTTCGACCGCATCGATCAGGTCCTCCGCATTTGTTAGGATGAGATCAAGAGTAGCCAATCCCTTTGTTGCCTCTTCTACCTTCTGGACCATGAAATTGTCTGCCAGGCAAGCGAGGAATTTGTTGGACCTTGTACTCTTGGCCGAGTTTGTTTTCCAGCAAATATCAGGATAGTTGAAATCGCCCATGACTACTACATCTCTTCTCTGTGCCTGTTTGGTCAACTGTTGGCAGAAGACTTCATCAAGTTCTTCCTCCTGGCTTGGGGGTCTGTAGTAGACGCCTACAACGACATCTTTTTGAGTCCCAGTTCCCTTGATTCTTATCCAGATGATTTCAAGCTGGTTTCCCAGATTGCTGTCTTGAATCTCTTCTGCAGCATAAGAGTTTTTGACATATAAGGCTACTCCGCCTCCTCTCCCCTTTGTTCGGTTTCTGTGAAAGAGGTTATACCCCTCGATATCTACATTCCAGCGATAGGAGTCATCCCACCAGGTTTCAGTGATCCCTATGATATCATATTTGTGGTGTTTTGCTAAAAGTTGGAGTTCGTCTTGTTTATTTCCCATGCTCTGTGCATTAGTGTAAAGACATGTGAGCCCCTGAGATCTCCTTGAGCTGTTTAATTGGGATTATTGTGCTTTTGGTACTTGGTCCTTGTTGTGTTTGTGCAGCCCTCCGTTTAGCCTTCTGGCGATTCCCAGACATTATGGGTAAAGTAGTGTTCGCAAGGCTGTTGTCCCCCTCCCCCGGTGGACCTAGTTTAAAGTGCGTCTAATGAGGTTTGCGAGTCTGTGAGCAAAAAGGTGTTTTCCTACTTGTGTGAGATGCACCCCATCCCTTGCCAGTAGGCCATCCTCCTGGAAAAGCAGGCCATGGTCGAGGAAGCCAAAGCGTTCCTCCTGACACCATTTTCTAAGCCAGTCATTGACCTGTACTATTTTTCTGGCTCTTGTGGGTCCGTGTCTTACAACAGGGAGGAGGGATGAAAAGACCACCTGTACATTACATTCTTTTAGCTTTGCTCCTAGAGCTCGAAAATCATTTGTGATCTTTTGAAACGTATGCCTTGAAACGTAAGAGGTTGGAATGGATAGCCTTTAGGGGCCCCTTCCAACTTTATGATTCTGGGACTCTGAACTGATCGAAGGAGACTGGAATGGATGGCCTTTAGGGGCCCCTTCCAACTTTATGATTCTGGGATTCTGACCTGGCAGAAGGATGCTAGAATGGATGGTCTTCAGGGGCATCTTGCAACTCTATGATTCTGGGATTCTGACCTAGCCGAAGGAGGTTGGAATGGATAGCCTTTAGGGGCCCCTTCCAACTTTATGATTCCGAGACTCTGACCTGGCAGAAGGAGGCCCGAATGGATGGCCTTTAGGGGTCCCTTCCAACTATGATTCTGGGATTCTGACTTCGAAGAAGGATGCTAGAATGGCTGGTCTTCAGGGGCATCTTGCAACTCTATGAGTCTGTGATTCCCACTGGGCACCAGGAGGTTGGAATGGATAGCCTTTAGGGACCCCTTCCAACTCTACGATTCTGAGATTCTGACCTGCTTGCATACTTCATAAAACTGGGGCGGGGGAATGGGAATGACAGGTGTCCACTTCAGTTTGCTTTGTTTGCTTCTCCAGTTTATATCTCTTGGAAGTCCCTCTGGTGAGGGTCCTGTACCAACCTTGGACAGTTCCAGAATGGCACAGCAGCCAAAGACGACGGAGAAGGAAGACATGGCCACCCACAAACAATATCTTTCTTTCTGCGCTTGTAGAAACAACTGAATGACATGCCGCTGGCGTTAACCTGGTGTGACTTTCCTTTCCATTGTGCTGTGGAACCATATGTCACTGCAGGCTGCATGCTTGGATGGACGAGTGGAAAGATGGGCCCGAGAGAAGGCGCTTTCTGGGCCAAGAAGAAGCCTTGGGCTCCGTTCCAGGAAGGCGGAGAGCATCTCTGCCACACCAGGACGTCCCTTGGAGGCTGCCGGCAGAGTCCTGGCCCCCTCTTAAGGGAACCCTGGGATTTGTAGCTTGGCGAGGCTCTTACAGCCCTCTCCTCCTCCTTTTGTTCAGCAGGGAATCCTAAGTACTGCAAACTGCGTAAACAACACATCTCAAGATGTCAGAAGACGGTGTCCTGGGAAGACAAATGCTATCATAACGGCGCATGAGATAGGACTCTGAAGAAGAAGGATCGAAAGAGCAGGCTGATGACCAGGAGTGCAGAACGCTCTTTATGTGAGGGAAATAGGTCCGGGCGGTGCATTCCAGAGGCCCACAAAGCCATTCAGGGTGCAAGGCATTCCTGTTTTTGGATAACCGCTTGTGGCTGGAGGGGCGTTTGTGGAGCAGCCAGCCAATGAGAACAAACAACAACAACAATTCTTCCCAACCTGTGCAGTAATTCTCTTTCCTGGCGCTAATTCCTTTTGCACATGGAGAGGGAATGAACAAATATTTGGCTGGACTAGAATCATAGAATCCTAGAATTGGAAGAGACCTCGTGGGCCATCCAGTCCAACCCCATTCTGCCAAGAAGCAGGAAAATTTCATTCAAAGCTCTCCTGACAGTCTAAACACACCCAACTCTCTCTGCCACTCTTCAAAGGAATTCATGGCTTCCCGAACTTTGGCCCTTTTGGTCTGACTTCTCTGGACAGTTCCATCTTGTCAATCATCTTCTTGAATTTTGGTGCCCAGAACTGCACCCTGGGCTATTATTCCAGGTGATGCTTTATAGCAGTGTTTCTCAACCTTCCACATGCCGCGACCCCTTAATACAGTTCGTCATGTTGTGGTGACCCCCAACCATAACATTATGTTCATTGCTACTTCACAACTGAAACTTTTCCACTGTTATGAATCGCTCTGGTGGGAAGGTAATGGCACTCCATGCAGTCATGCTGGCCACATGATCTTGGAGACATCTATGGACAACGCCGGCTCTTCGGCTTAGAAATGGAGATGAGCACCAAACCCCAGATTTGGACACGACTGGACTTAATGTCAAGGGGAAACCTTTACCTTTATCTAGAGCAGCGTTTCTCAACTTTCCTAATGCCGCGACCCCTTAATACAATTCCTCATGTTGTGGTGACCCCCAACCATAACATTATTTTCATTGCTACTTCATAACTGTAACTTTTCCACTGTTATGAAACCTAACATAAATATCCGATATGCAGGATGGACCAAATTTGGCACAAATACTCAATACACCCAAATATGGTGGAGTTGAGGGGGGAGAGAGAGAGACTGATTTTGTCATTTGGGAGTTGCTGGGATTTATAGTTAACCTTCAACCAAAAGAGCATTCTGAGCTCTACCGACGATGGAACTGAACCAAACTTGGCACACAGAACTCCCATAACTAACAGAAAATACTGGAAGGGTTTGGTGGGCATTGACCTTAAGTTTGGGAGTTGTAGTTCACCTACATCCAGAGAGCTCTGTGGACTCAAGCATTGATGGATCTGGACCAAACATGGTATGAATACTCAATATGCCCAAATGTGAAGACTGGTAGAGTTTGGGGAAAATTTACCTTGACATTTGGGAGTTGTAGTTGCTGGGATTTATAATCCACCGACAATCAAAGAACATTCTGAACCCAACCAACTATAGAATTGGGCTCAACTTCCCACACAGAACCCCAGCAATCAACAGAAAATGCGGTGTTTTGTGATGGTCTTTGGCGACCCCTCTGACACCCCCTTGTGACCCCCCGAGGGGTCCCGACCCACAGGTTGAGAAACACTGCTTTATAGAATCATAGAATCATAGAATCGGAAGACACCTCCTGGGCCATCCAGTCCAACCCCATTCTGCCAAGAAGCAGGAAAATTGCATTCAAAGCACCCCCGACAGATGACCATCCAGCCTCTGTTTCAAAGCCTCCACAGAAGGAGCCTCCACCACACTCCGGGGAAGGCAGAGAGTTCCACTGCTAAACAGCTCTCACAGTCAGGAAGTTCTTCCTAATGTTCAGATGGAATGTCCTTTCTTTAGTTTGAAGCCATTGATCACATCCTAGTCTCCAGGGAAGCAGAAAATAAGCTTGCTCCCTCCTCCCTAGGACCTCCTCTCACGTATTTATACATGGCTATCATCTTCTCAACCTTCTCTTCTGAGGCTAAACAGATCCAGTTCCTTAAGCCGCTCCTCAGAGGGATTATTCATGGTCTCCAAACCTTTCATCTTTTTAGTTGCCCTCCCCTCTTCACCTTCCAGCTTAGAGTCAATCTCTCTTCTCTCAGCTGCCTCTTCTTCAGTCTAAACATACCCAACTCTCTCTGCCGCTCTTCAGAGGAATTTGGCCCTTTTGGTCTCACTTCTCTGGACAGTTCCATCTTGTCAATCACCTTCTTGAATTTTGGTGCCCGGAACTGGACCCTGGGTTCTTATTCCAGGTGATGGGTTGTTGTAGGTTTTTTCGGGCTATATGGCCATGGTCTAGAGGCATTCTCTCCTGATGTTTCGCCTGCATCAATGGCAAGCATCCTACCTCTGAGGATGCTTGCCATAGATGCAGGCGAAACGTCAGGAGGGAATGCCTCTAGACCATGGCCATATAGCCAGAAAAAACCTACAACAACCCAGGATTCAGCCATGAAGCTTCGACAATCCATTCCAGTGAGCACAGACTGAATCAAGGATCTCATAGCGTTGGAAGAGACCTCGTGGGCCTCATCCAGTCAACCAGACATTCGCCAAGAGGCCAAGGGTGGGGGGGTGGGGGGGGGGGGGGGGAATTATTGCATTCAAATCACCCCTGACAGATGGCCATCCAGCCTCTGTTCAAAAGCTTCCAAAGTAGGAGCCTCCACCACACTCCGGGGCAGAGAGTTCCACTGCTGAACGGCTCTCACAGTCAGGAAGTTCTTCCTCATGTTCAGATGGAATCTCCTCTCTTGTAGTTTGAAGCCATTGTTCCGCGTCCTAGTCTCCAAGGAAGCAGAAAACACGCTTGCTCCCTCCTCCCTGTGGCTTCCTCTCACATATTTATACATGGCTATCTTTTCTCCTCTCAGCCTTCAGGCTAAACATGCCCAGCTCTTTAAGCCGCTCCTCATGGGGCTTGTTCTCCAGACCCTTGATCATTTTAGTCACCCTCCTCTGGACACATTCCAGCTTGTCAGCATCTCCCTTCAGTTGTGGTGCCCAGAATTGGACACAGTATTCCAGGTAATGTGGTCTGACCAAGGCAAAATTGGTAGCATGACTTCCCTGAATCTAGACATTTTCTTGCATTTGTCCCTGTTGAACTTCATTGTGTTAGTTTTGGCAAAATTTGGGTTTCAGCAATGCTTAAGAGCCCAGAGAGAAGTCTCAATTTCGGGGAGAGCTCTGTGCCATTCTTTTCCATTCTCCCTCATAAGAGACAATGCTATTCCTCCCAAGGAAATCAGTACGACCCCATGGACAATATTGCCCAAATGGGATAAGAAAACTCAAGACCAGAAATGCCCCATTTACATCTTTTATTCAGACCACGCAATCCAGGTTGCCTCGGGACACAATGAAGCAGGAGCTGCCAGGAGGCTGGGGAAGGGGTTCCAGAGTTTCCAGAGTCTCCTGGGTTTATGGATCTCTTTAGAGTCCAAGGGAAAAGGCCACCTCTAGATCACAGGCTCTGTGCACCTTGCAAAAGACAAGCTAAGTGGTCCTTTCCAGCTCCTGGTCACCTTGTTGCATTGCCGCAGGACGTCTTGTTGCACTGGAGTGATGCACAGTTTGGGATGTGGTCAAGTCCAATCCTACAGTTGGGTCCTTAACTTCTGTGAAAACTGAGCTGGACAAGGCAACCAACAGTTTGTCCTGATCCAGCCTGTTTTTACCCCCCATCTGAACTGGGGTGCATCTACACTGTTGAGTTAACACAGTTTGACACCACTTGAGTTGCCACGGCTCAATGCTATGGAATTGTGAGAGTTATAGTTTGTGGACAAGGCAACCAACAGCTTGTCCTGATCCAGGCCGTTTTCCCCCCATCTGAACTGGGGTGCATCTACATTGTTGAGTTAACACAGTTTGACACCAATTGAGCTTCCATGGTTCAATGCCACGGAAACGTGGGACTTATAGTTTGTGGACAAGGCAACTGACAGCTTGATCCAGGCTGTTTTTTCCCATCTGAACTGGGGTGCATCTACACTGTCGAGTTAACACAGTTTGACGCCACATGAGCTGCCAGTTTGGGATGCAGTCAAGTCCAATCCTACAGTTGGGTCCTTAACTTCTATGAAAACTGAGCTGGACAAGGCAACCGACAGCTTGTCCTGACCCAGGCTGTTTTTTTCCCATCTGAACTGGGGTGCATCTACACTGTTGAATTAACACAGTTTGACGCCACGTGAGCTGCCATAGCTTGATGCCAAGGAATCGTGAGAGTTATCGTTTGTGGGCAAGGCAACCAACAGCTTCTCCCGACCCAGGCTGTTTTTTCCCATCTGAACGGGAGTGGATCTACACTGTTGAGTTAACACATTTTGACATCACTTGAGCTGCCATGGCTCAATGCTATGGAGCCATGAGAGTTATAGTTTGCTGAGGCACCATAGAATCATAGAATCCTAGAGTTGGAAGAGACCTCGTGGGCCAAGAAGCAGGGATATTGCATTCAAATCACCCCTGACAGATGGCCATCCAGCCCCTGTTTCAAAGCTTCCAAAGAAGGAGCCTCCACCACACTCCGGGGCAGAGAGTTCCACTGCTGAACGGCTCTCACAGTCAGGAAGTTCTTCCTATGGCTTCAAACTACAAGAGAGGAGATTCCATCTGAACATTAGGAAGAGTTTCCTGACTGTGAGAGCTGTTCAGCAGTGGAACTCTCTGCCCCGGAGTGTGGTGGAGGCTCCTTCTTTGGAAGCTTTTAAGCAGAGGCTGGATGGCCATGTCAGGGGTGCTTTGAATGCAATGGTCTATAGAGATACCATTCTTCTGACCAGGGCCCCCATCCCGCAGTCAACAAAATTTGAATGCGTCCACCTGAGGGTGGGAGACCGGGACAGATTAGGGATTCTGTTAGTGTACCGTCCACCTCGCTGCACTACAGACTCCCTGACTGAGCTAGCGGGGGTGGTCTCGGACCTGGTGTTGGAGTCCCAACGGCTGCTTGTGCTGGGGGACTTCAATATCCACGCCGAGTCCGCCTCATCGGGAGCGGCTCAGGACTTCATGTCTACCATGGCAACCATGGGGCTGTCCCAACAAGTATCTGGCCCCACCCACAGTGCTGGACATACATTGGACTTGGTTTTCTGCCAGGGATGGGAGGAAGGTGGCGCTGTTGAGGAGTTATCCATCTCTCCGTTGCCATGGACCGACCACCACCTGGTCAGTTTTAGACTTGCTGCACCCCCTAACCTCCGCAGAGGTGGAGGACCCATTAAATTGGTCCGCCCTAGGAGGCTTATGGATCCGGATGGTTTCCTGATGGCTCTTGGGGATTTTCCCGCCACCGCGGTTGGTGATCCTGTTGATGCCCTGGTCGCTCTCTGGAATGGGGAGATGACCAGGGCAATAGACACGATCGCTCCAGAACGTCCCCTCTCAAGTAGCCGAGCCAAACCAGCTCCTTGGTTTACTGAGGAGCTGGCAGCGTTGAAGCGAAAGAAGAGGGAACTAGAGAGCGTGTGGCGTTCGGATCCGAGCGAGCCAAACCGAACACGGTTTTGTGTCCTTTTTAAGGGCATATACCGCGGCAATAAAGGCCGCAAAGAAAATTTTCTTCGCGGCCACTATTGCGTCTGCGAAGAACCGTCCGGCTGAACTGTTCCGAGTTGTCAGAGGCTTATTAAAACCCACCACTCAGGACGGGTGCCCTGATGACTCGGCGGCTCGCTGCGAAGCTTTTGCTCGGTTCTTCGCAGACAAAGTCGCTTTGATCCGCTCTGGACTGGATACCATATTAACGGCAGTATCTGAGGATGTAACCGAGCACCTGCTTGTCCGGTTTTGATGGATTCATTTCAATTGGTTCAATCCGAGGATGTGGACAAGGTGCTTGGAGGAATGAGAGCTACCACATGCATCCTAGACCCCTGCCCATCCTGGCTTCTAAAGGAGGCCAGAGGGGGTTTGGCCGAGTGGGTGAAGGTGGTGGTGAATGCCTCCCTTCGGGAAGGCAAAATTCCAGCCAGCTTAAAGCAAGCTGTAATAAAACCGCTGTTGAAGAAGCCATCATTGGACCCCACTCAATTCGTCAACTATCGGCCTGTTTCCAATCTCCCCTTCTTGGGCAAAGTCATGGAACGTGTGGTGGCCTCACAACTCCAGGCATTCTTGGTAGACACGGATTATCTAGATCCCGGCACAGTCTGGCTTTAGGCCGGGGCATGGTACCGAGACAGCCTTGGTCGCCTTAGTGGATGATCTGCGTCGGGAGCTCGACAGGGGGAGTGTGTCCCTGTTGGTGCTGCTCGACCTCTTAGCGGCCTTCGATACCGTCGACCACGGTATCCTTCTGGGACGCCTCGGGGATGGGTCTTGGAGGTACTGTTTTGCAGTGGCTCCGCTCATTCCTTGAGGGTCGGTCTCAGAAGGTGTTACTGGGAGACTCCTGTTCAACCCCACAACCTTTGTCTTGTGGGGTTCCTCAGGGTTCAATACTGTCTCCCATGTTGTTTAACATCTACATGAAGCCGCTGGGCGAGATCATCCGGAGTTTCGGAGTGCGATGTCATTGGTACGCAGATGATGTCCAACTCTGTCACTCCTTTTCACCTGCTACTAAGGAGGCTGTCGAGGTCCTGAACCGGTGCTTGGCCGCTGTGACGGTCTGGATGGGGGCGAACAAATTGAAATTGAATCCAGACAAGACAGAGGTACTCCTGGTTAGTCGTAAGGCCGAACAGGGTATAGGTTTACAGCCTGTGTTAGACGGGGTCGCACTCCCCCTGAAGACACAGGTTCGCAGTTTGGGGGTGATCCTGGATTCATCGCTGAGCCTGGAACCCCAGGTTTCGGTGGTGACCAGGGGAGCCTTCGCACAGTTAAAACTTGTGCGCCAACTGCGACCGTACCTTGGGAAGTCTGACTTGGCCACGGTAGTCCACGCTCTGGTTACATCCCGCCTTGATTACTGCAACGCTCTCTACGTGGGGTTGCCTTTGAAGACAGTCCGGAAGCTCCAGTTAGTCCAACGGGCGGCAGCCATGATTCTAACAGGAGCGGGGTGCAGGGAGCATACAACTCCCTTGCTGAACCAGCTCCACTGGCTGCCGATATGCTACCGGGCTCAATTCAAAGTGCTGGCATTGGCCTTTAAAGCCCTAAACGGTTCTGGCCCAACTTATCTATCCGAACGTATCTCAGCCTATCAGCCCACCAGGACCCTAAGATCTTCTGGAGAGTCCCTTCTCTCTATCCCTCCAGCTTCAGAAGTGCGGCTGGCGGGAACGAGAGATAGGGCCTTCTCTGTGGTGGCCCCCCGGCTTTGGAACACCCTCCCTATAGAGGTACGATCAGCCTCTTCGCTGATGGTGTTTAGGAAGAGACTCAAAACTTGGCTGTTCAAACAAGCATTCGGCTAATCTGTGGCAATCGAATATTGATGACTAAGGACAGGAAACATGGACAACGAATTCTGGATTGCGATTTCAACTCGAGATATAGGGGATTATTATTGGTGGCCCAATAATTTGTTATTGAATTTGTTATTATATGTGTATATGTTTTTAAATTGTAGATTGTTTTAACTGTTGTAAACCGCAATGAGTCGCCGTTCTAGGCTGAGATATTAGCGGTATACAAGTGTATCAAATAAATAAATAAATATTCCTGCTTCTTGGCAGAATGGGGTTGGGCTGGATGGCCCATGAGGTCTCTTCTAACTCTTTGATTCTATGATTCTATCCTCATTTTCAGATGGAATCTCCTCACTTGTAGTTTGAAGCCATTGTTCCATTGCGTCCTAGTCTCCAGGGAAGCAGAAAACAAGCTTGCTCCCTCCTCCCTGTGACTTCCTCTCATATATTTATACATGGCTCTCATCATATCTCCTCTCAGCCTTCTCTTCTTCAGGCTAAACATGCCGAGTTCCCTAAGCCGCTCCTCATAGGACTTGTTCTCCAGACCCTTGATCCTTTGAGTCGCCCTCCTCTGGACACATTCCAGCTTGTCAATATCTCTCTTGAATTGTGGTGCCCAGAATTGGACACAATATTCCAGGTGTGGTCTAACCAAGGCAGAAGAGAGCATGGGGAGTATGACGTCCCTAGATCTAGACACTAGGCTCCTCTTGATGCAGGCCAAATCTCATTGCAAGCCTTCTTTGGCAGAGAAGGCTAAAGACCTTGTAAAGCTACAACTCCCATGATCACATAGCATTGAGCCATGGCAACTCAAGTGGTGTCCAACTGCACTGATCCTACAGTGGTCTTGTTGGGCATGCATCGTTCTTCTCCATTGAACGCAACTGAGACTCTACTGCAATCCCAATTAAACCGGAGCATCAAGGTTTGGCCTCTGGAGTCCTTAGGGTGAGAGGGAGAGATCTGAAAGAGTGTTGCCTTATGTCTTTATTCCACTCCTTCAAGTTCTTTTGATTTCTCATTAGTGGTAAATTTTGGAAGAGAAAGATCATTTTTGGTAGAACGTTCATTTTTACACTCAAGAGTCTACCTAAGAGGGATAAATTTAATTTTTTTTCCATTTTTCCAAATCTCTTTAATCTTACTCCATACTTTTCCATAATTGTTCTGTAGTAGTTGAGCATTCTTAGGTGTCATTGTGATGCCGAGATATTTTATCTTGTAGACTATCCGCATATTCCAATTCTCTTTTAATCTTTCCAATTTCTTTTGTGGTATATATATATATATATATATTTCCATATTCATTTTAAATCCAACCAAATCTCCAAATTCTTTGGTTGTCTCCAGTCATTATTCTATATTTTTGTTTGGTTCTTCAATTATGCACATTATATCATTGGCAAAAGCCCTAATTTTATAAGATTGCCCATTTATTTTTGCCCCTTTCAGTTCTTTGTCCTCTCTTATTTTGTTTAGTAACACTTCCAATGTCAATATGAAGATCAAGGGTGATAATGGGCAGCCCTGTCTTGTCCCTTTTTGAATTTGTATGGTTTTGGTTTCCAGTCCGTTTATTATTATCTTTGCTTCTTGATTTTTGTATATGGTTTCAATTATATTTTGAAAATAATATCCAATATCCATTCTCTTCATAAGTAATTTTTTTTAAAAAAATCCCAATTAACGTTATCGAATGCTTTTTCAGCATCCAGGGCCAGGAACATTACCTCTTTCTGAATTTTCCTTTCGTAATATTCTATAAGGTCGGTTTAAGGGAATAGTTAATGCACCAAGTCGAATTGCATCCCCAGGTGTTTGTATCACCCCCCTCCTGACATCACTAAGAGTTCTCCTGAAATTTCAGATTTTTGCCCCCAAGCCCCAGCACCTGAGATATCCCCATTTTGGCAAATGGACCACACGTTTTCTTACTTGTAACTTTGCCTCCCAAATCAAGAAAGGGATAAGGAAGAGGGAATGAAATGCAACTCTTGGGAGTCTGGCTGTACAGTGAGGCAGGCTGCATTTGCTCCAGGAGTTGCAAACATGGCTTCTTTTTTGGGAGGGGAGGAAACAACGTTGGTTGCAGCAAGGAACCCAGGTGCCCCTCTTTGGAGGGATGGCAGCGAGGCACAAAGGGACCTCTCCATGCGCCCAGGGAGTCTCAGAAACCGGTCATCAAAAACACATACACACAAGTCCATAACCTTGCAATACCTGAACGGGCCATCACGGATGAGGATGCTGACTAGATACCACCAAAGTGTGATGAACTCCCCCACCAATTAACCCAATGGACATGAAAAGAGGCCGGTTGGGAACCAGAATGGGTCTGAGATGGGGCCAGAAGCAAGGGATCGGCTGTGGCGCATAAGCTCTGCAGAAGAACACTCTGCATCTTCATCAGCAAAGCAGGAGATGGAGAAGAGCTGGGATATTTGGGTCCTGTTTGCCCTCAACCAGTCAGTGACCAAATGGGGAAGAGAAGAGGTCCTTTGGCCAGCTGGACCACTGAGAATGACTGTGTCTTGACCACCCAGCCGTGGTTTGGCTTCTTGAAGTCCAGTAGGAGAAGAGATGAGGCAATGCTCATGGCCATGGGTCCAAGCAGCCCACCACTGCTCTCTGGCAGCCAGTCGGTCTCGGCAGTGTTTTGGCATGAAGGGCGGAAGGGATCCCTTGCGGCTCATCTCTGGCAATGAAGTGAGTCCCGGGGAGGCCAAGAGGGCAAGGCAGGGCCAGCGGCTGCTCCTCAGTCCCTTGCCAAGGGGCAGCTCTCTTGGTCTTCCAGCCCATCACTGGGCAAAGGGCCCTCTTATGCAGATGGCTTCAGGTGGATGGCGGGGCTGTTGGGCCGGGCGGCTAAGATGTAGATGGTGCTCTCCCTCAGGAAAGTGGACCAGTTGATGGTTCGGCTGCAGAGAGAGAAGAGGGAGCAGAAGGTCAGCAAGATGGCTCTGCAGCTCAGCAGACGGGTCCAGTAAGACCACGGGAGGGCAGACTACCTGTCTGTCTTATCTATCTATCTATCTATCTATCTATCTATCTATCTATCTATCTATCTATCTGTCATCTATCTACTGATCTACCTATCTATCTATCATGTATCTATCTATTATATATCTATCATAGATCTATCTACTGATCTATCTATCTTTTAGGGGTTGAACTGGATATTCTTTGGGAGTCTCTTCTATCTATCTATCTATCTATCTATCTATCTATCTATCTATCTTTCTATCTACTGATCTATCTATCTCTTAGGGGTTGGACTGAATATTCTTTGGGAGTCTCATCTCTCTCTCTCTCTCTCTCTCTCTCTTAAGCGTTTGGACTGGATATGCTTCGGTAGTCTCTTCTAGCCTTAAGAATCAATCAATCAATCAATCAATCTATCTATCTATCTATTTATTTATCGATCATCTATCTATTTATCTATCTATCTATCATCTTAGGAGGTGGATTGGATGACCCTTGGGGGTCTCTTCCTACCCCATGAATCAATTTATTGATCTATCGATCTATCTGTCTATCATCTATCTATCTACCTATCTATCTATCTATCTATCTATCTATCTATCTATCTATCTATCTATATCATCTTAGGGGTTGGACTGGATCACTCTTAGGATCTCTTCCAACCCTATGATGCTACCTACCTACGAAGATAAACTGGATTGGATGACCCTTGGGGTCTCTTCCTACTCAACGAATCTATCTATCTATCTATCTATCTATCTATCTATCTATCTATCTATCTATCTGCTTGATGACCCTGGGTACAATTAGTGCATGAGCTCTCTATATATATGGGGTGGTAGTGGTGGTCATAAAAGATATGTCATACATAAAACACAGAGATATATGATTGTAATCAAACACATGATCTATCTATGTGTTTGATTACTCTGAAGACAATTACTGCATTGGCTCTATATAGAGGGGGATTATAAAACACACAGAGATAGATAGATAGATTGAGATATAGCTATAGATATACATACACAGACACATACAGAGAAAATACACAGAGAAATATCATGTCGTATCTATCCATCTATCCATCCATCTACCTATCCATCCATCCATCCATCCATCAATCCACCCAGGGGCGGCTCGTCCATTATGCGAAGTAAGCGGTCGCAGAACACTTTTGTTTGCCAGGGGCAGAGGTGCCTCTGTAAATGCCCCTCGACCGCCACTTGAGGAGCCCCCCCTCAGCTCACAACAGCCCTAGCAGTCCGGGGGGAGCCTCGGCTTTCTTGCCTCGCTGCTGGGCGATCCTCTTCCCAAAGGGGCCGGGCCCTTGAGCCTCGCCTAGCCCCTCTCGTTCCTGCTCCACCCGGCCACCGGGTGCGCGAGCAGAGCCGGCGCTCAATCGTTCTCCGCGTTCGATCCCTTCCCCATGACCGGCTCCCTTTCCCGATCCCCCGGCACTCCACCCGCCTCCTCTCCTCTCCCCAATCCGCGGGTGGGCCAAGGGGCGGAGCCACGCCTGGCCCGCTTCGGGTCCGGAGGCGTGTCTGAAGACCCCAGCGTGCGCACCAAAAGTTGCCTCTTCTCCTGACTTTCTCTTCAGCCATTGGGACCAAGAGAGAGAGAGAGAGAGAGAGCCCCTCCGGCTGGAGGTATCTCCCACCTCCGCTCCCTCCTTTGTTTTTGCGCCTACCTTCAGGAAAGGTGGGCATCTCCACCTCTCTCTCTCTCTCTCTCTCTCTTGGTCCCAATGGCTGAGGAGAAAGTCAGGAGAAGAGGTGACTTTTGGTGCACATGCCGGGGTCTTCAGGCACGCCTCCGGACCCAAAGTGGGCCAGGCAAGAGAGCAAGTGCGGCAAGTGTAGTTACTGGGATGTATAGTTCACCTACAATCAAAGAGCATTCTGAACTCCACCAATGATGGAATTGAACCAAATATGGCACACAGAACTCCCACGACGAACAGAAAATATATATCAAGGATTGGTTGGGGGGGGGGCGCCAAAATACTGTTTGCTTACCTTTGAAAATTACCTAGGGCCACCTCTGCACCCACCCACCCTACTTGCCTAAGTAAGTAGTAAGTAAGTACTGCAAAGAGCTTTATCCCTTCTGTTCTTGTGTCACTCAAACCCATTTGAGATAAAGCTAGAAAGAATCTCAGGAAATGAAGCTAGTTTTCTTGATGGCCCAGAAATCCCCACAGGAAGGAATTTTGCGCAGTGTTTTCTGCACAGAAAAATAGTCATTTCCTGCTGGGTTTGGTGCAAACATTGTGTTATAACTATAGCATTCTCTGAAACAATAAATCACCTTCTATACTGTAAGAAATATCTCTGAGCAGAAAGTGAGCACAGAAACTGCTTTGCCCTGCACAGAAAATGCTGTTTCCTGTGCAAAAACACCACATGTGAATGTTGTGCTATTTCCAAACACTTCCAGACAACAGGTGCACCAAGGATGACTTCTGTGCACAATGAGTCCCAAACAGTGCAATTCTCGAAGACAGGCAGCAAAGTGCCAAAATGACTTGTTGCTTCTGCAAAGGATGGAATGAGGAGAGCACGGGACCCAGCTCCCTCTCCAGCCCATCCGCTTGCCAGTGGTCATCCGGTCACTTGGCAAAGGCCTGGCCTTCTTGGCTCTCCTGCCAATCTGCTCCGGGGCTGAGTGGCAGCTCGTTGGCAACCCAGGAGAGGGAGAGTGAAGGAAGGAAGGAAGGAAAGAAGGAGCAGATGGCTGGAGGAAGAGGCGGGTGGCACGGTGCCCGGCCCATTTGGATCCTCCGTTTCACAAGCGCCTGCCTCTCCCTCTGTTGCCCACCCGATGAACCCACATCATCATCATCATCATCATCATTGTCTCCTCCTGACAGGAAGCATCCTTTGGGGTCCTGTCTTGCTGCCAGCGGTTGCTGTGGAAACGCAGGTGCCTCGTCTCCGCTTCTAATGAGGCTGAGCCGATTCCAAGCCTTGGCACATCTCCCCAGCACTTAGCAAGTCAGGCACAGCAGGGCTGCCATGGGGAAACCGAGGCAGGAAAAGCAGGGCTGCGTGGGCAGGGCAGGGGAGAAGGGGACAGGTGTCATACATTCATGGGGTTGGAAGAGACCCCAAGGGCCATCCAGTCCACCCCTGTAGGTAGGTAGGTAGGTAGGTAGGTAGGTAGGTAGGTTGGTTCATGGAGTTGGAAGAGATCACAAAGGCCATCCAGTCCAACCCCTTAGGTAGGTAGGTAGGTAGGTAGGTAGGTAGATTGATTCATGGGGTAGGAAGAGACCCCAAGGGTCATCCAGTCCATCCCTGTAGGTAGGTAGGTAGGTAGGTAGGTAGGTAGGTAGGTAGGTAGGTAGGTTCATGGAGTTGGAAGAGATCCCAAAGGCCATCCAGTCGAACCCCTTAGGTAGGTAGGTAGGTAGGTAGGTAGGTAGGTAGGTAGGTAGGTAAATAGATTGATTCATGGGGTAGGAACAGACCTCAAGGGTCATCCAGTCCAACTCCTAAGATGGTAGATGGATGGATGGATAAATAGATGGATAGATAGATAATAGACAGAATCATGGGGCTAGAAGAGATCCCCAAGGACCATCCATTTCAACCCTCAAGAAGATAGATAGATGATAGATAGATAGATAGATAGATAGATAGATAGATAGATAGATAGATAGGCAGACCACCAGCCATCTAGTCCAACTCCTAAGAAGACTGACTGACAGACAGACTGACAGATAGATGATTGGTGGATTCATGGGGTTGGAAGAGATCGCAAAGGCCATCCAGTCCAACCCCTTAGGTAGGTAGGTAGGTAGGTAGGTAGGTAGGTAGGTAGGTAGGTAGATTGATTGATTGATTCATGGGGTAGGAAGAGACCCCAAGGGTCACCCAGTCCAACCCCTATGTTGAAAGATAGATAGATAGATAGATAGATAGATAGATAGATAGATAGATAGATAGATAGATAGATAGATAGATAGATAGATGGACAGAATCATCTATCTATCTATCTATAACTCAATAGCTCAGTTCCCATTCTATCTCAATTATACTCAATTGTACTCACAATGGGTTTTTCAGAGCTCCCTGCCTGACCAACAGCACATCTGAGGTTCTTTTCTCTACTAAGGGAGGCAGGGAAGATTCCAAAATGGAGATCTCATCCCCAGGAAAAAGGGCGGACTCCAAATCCAAAGAGATACTTTCTAAACCAGGGGTCCACAAACTTTTTAAACAGAGGGCCAGGTCACAGTCCCTCAAACAGTTGAAGGGACGGATTATAATTTGAAAAAAACATGGATTCCTATGCACACTGCACATTTCTTATTTGTAGTGCAAAAACCACTTTAAAAATACAATAATTAAAATGAAGAACAATTTTAACAAATATAAATTTATTAGTATTTCAATGGGAAGTGTGGGCCTGTTTTTGGGTGGTGAGATAGGATTGTTGTTGTTGTTGTTGTGTACTTTCAAGTCGTTACAGACTTAGGTTGACTCTAAGTGAGGGCCGGGTAAATGACCTTGGAGGGCTGCATTCGGCCCCCGGACCTTAGTTTGAGGACCCCTGTTCTAAACCAATAAAAGGCATGGCCGACTTACCGGGCCAAGAAGTTGCGGTGCAGGGTGTCCCCCACCGCCATTCTTGCCTTAGGGGGGCTTCTTCTTCCCAGAAGCCCCCTCTATTGGCGGGAAGGTTCCCGCTGGCGGGTCAATGGGCCAATGGCCAACTGACCACGCCCACCGCGGGAGAGGCCTGAGATGGCCTCTCCCACCTTTGTGGGCAGCCTTCATAAGGCTGCCCCAGGCTCCCCAGCAGGCATTGGGCCTGCAACAGCTGATCCATCCCACCCACCCACCCTGCATGCGGTTCATGTTTTCATTGGCAGTTACTTTTGTTGGTGTTTACCTTGTCATGGTTACCTGTTAACAGTTACTTGTTTGTTTTATGCTCCTTGTCACAACTCTTTGTTGGCGTGGGGCATGGGCCCTGGATCTGGTTTGGTACCCCCCCCCCCAGCAGAAAGGGGGGATGCCCGGTGGTCCCAGGGGTGCCGAGTTGCGTTTGCCCGGTATTGTGCCAGCGGCACCCTGGTGTGTGCAGGATCGGGCAGTATTGGGCTGCCCGATCGTGATCCAGGACCCATGCTTGGCTGCCAACCCTTGTTCCTGTTATCAATAAATGAGTTTTGGCCATGGTTTATCCCAACAACATGTGTGAGCGTACTTCTTGGGTCGGCTGTGGGAGGTGTATCGCACTTGCACACGCAACTGCAGAGAGCCTGCAGCCTGGCTTTCCAGACTCTGATACTGTTTAACTTCCAGGGTGCTGCTGGGTCTATAGCAACCCTGGAGAAATGCAAAGGAATGCTATCCCATGCAACTAAAAAGCAATGCAAACCAAGCTCCTGGAAGACGGAACAGGAATCACCTTTCTTGTAGTTTAAAGCCATTCCTCCATTGCGTCCTAGTCTCCAGGGAAGCAGAAAACAAGCTTGCTCCCTCCTCCTCCCTGTGGCTTCCTCTCACATATTTATACATGGCTATCATATCTCCTCTCAGCCTTCTCTTCTTCAGGCTAAACATGCCCAGCTCCTTAAGCCGCTCCTCATAGGGCTTGTTCTCCAGACCCTTGATCATTTTAGTCACCCCCCTCTGGACACATTCCAGCTTGTCAACATCTCCCAAGAATTTGGTTGGGAAATGGGGAAATATCATCTGTTATACTTACTTACTTACTTACTTAGGCGATCCCTCGTTGGACGAGTAAGATGGTCTTCCATGATGGGTTTCCTTGTGGATTCGTAGGTGGCTGTGGAGCCCTATTCTTGACCCGCATCTTCTCCCACAGTGAGGGCATTGGTTTCCAGGTGGAAGGCGGTCCCGGTCAGGGTTGGCTTGACACGCCTTCCTCCTGGCACGTTTCTCTCTTTCACCCTCCACTCGTGCCTCCTCGAATTCTGCAGCACTGCTGGTCACAGCTGACCTCCAGCTGGAGCACTCAAGGGCCAGGGCTTCCCAGTTCTCAGTGTCTATGCCAGAGTTTTTAAGGTTGGCTTTGAGCCCATCTTTAAATCTCTTTTCCTGTCCACCAACGTTCCGTTTTCCCGTTCTTAAGTTCAGAGTAGAGCAACTGCTTTGGGAGACGGTGGTCAGGCATCCAGACAACGTGGCCGGTCCAGCGGAGTTGATGGCGGAGGACCATCGCTTCAATGCTGATGGTCTTTGCTTCTTCCAGCACGCTGGTGTTTGTCCGCTTGTCTTCCCAAGAGATTTGCAGGATTTTCCGGAGGCAGCGCTGATGGAATTGTTCCAGGAGTTGCATGTGACATCTGTAGACAGTCCATGTTTTGAGGGCATATAGCAGGGTTGGGAGGACAATAGCTTTATAGACAAGCACCTTGGTCTCCCTACGGATGTCCCGGTCCTCAAACACTCTCTGCTTTATTTGGGAAAATGCTGCACTCGCAGAGCTCAGGCGGTGTTGTATTTCGGTGTCGATGTTGACTTTGGTGGAGAGGTGGCTGCCAAGGTAGTGGAAATGGTCCACATTTTCTAATGTGACACCATTAAGCTGTATCTCTGGCATTGGAGAGGGGTTGGCTGGTGACTGCTGGAACAGCACTTTGGTTTTATATCCATATACAGATAGATAGATAAAGATCTGCACTCCAGTAGGATTGCCAGAGTGAAAACAGGAGAGGGCTGCTTGTGTCATTTTAATGTGTATTTTTAACATTTGTTTTCAATTATTTTACAAAATGACAGCAGCCAGGTTTCATTTTTTCTGCAAGATACTCCACTTTGGCAGAAAAAATGAAATGCAAAGATACAGAATGGGGGACAATGCCTGGCTCGAGAGCAGTACGTGTGAAAAAGATCTTGGAGTCCTCGTGGACAACAAGTTAAACATGAGCCAACAATGTGATGTGGCGGCAAAAAAAGCCATTGGGATTTTGGCCTGCATCAATAGGAGCATAGTGTCTAGATCTAGGGAAGTAATGCTACCCCTCTATTCTGCTTTGGTTAGACCACATCTGGAATATTGTGTCCAATTCTGGGCACCACAATTCAAGAGAGATATTGACAAGCTGGAATGTGTCCAGAGGAGAGCGACTAAAATGATCAAGGGTCTGGAGAACAAGCCCTATGAGGAGCGGCTTAAGGAGCTGGGCATGCTTAGCCTGAAGAAGAGAAGGCTGAGAGGGGATATGATAGCCATGTATAAATATGTGAGAGGAAGCCACAGGGAGGAGGGAGCAAGCTTGTTTTCTGCTTCCTGGAGACTAGGACGCGGAACAATGGCTTCAAACTACAAGAGAGGAGATTCCATCTGAAAATGAGGAAGAACTTCCTGACTGTGAGAGCCGTTCAGCAGTGGAACTCTCTGCCCTGGAGTGTAGTGGAGGCTCCTTCTTTGGAAGCTTTTAAGCAGAGGCTGGATGGCCATCTGTCAGGGGTGATTTGAATGCAATATTCCTGCTTCTTGGCAGAATGGGGTTGGACTGGATGGCCCATGAGGTCTCTTCCAACTCTTTGATTCTATGATTCTATGAAAACAGGAGAGGGCTGCTTGTCATTTTAATGTGTATTTTTAACCTTTGTTTTCAATTATTTTACAAAATGACAGCAGGCAGGTTGATGAGGAAACAGCCTTCCTCAACCGACAGTATTTAAGCCCACCCATCGAAGCACAGAACGCTCTGCTAAGGAGGGAAGGAGCCAAGGCAGGCCTCTCCCCGCTTGTCAAGAAGCATCAATCACCCGGCGGATCGGATGGTCTCCCTTCCTTCTTTCCTCCCTTGCAGCATCTGAAATGCTGAGCCGCCGTTGCAAATTGTTGTTGACGCAGACAATAAAGGGAAGTCATCTTTCAGCAAAAGGGTTTTGGATTTACGTTTCCTTATTTTTGAGTCTTCGAATAACAAATAGCGTCTCCGGTCGCCTGGATCCACAAATTCTCTGCTGCAAGGTCACCTTTCATCCAGTTTTTGGTGAAATCGGTCTTTTTAATAAGATGGCATGCTTAATGTTTGCATAAATAGCTTATGACCTTGGCTCCTCTGGGATATTAATGGCAGCTGTTTTCGAAAGCTATATTTTGGTTTAAATATATACAAACCACCTTGGATCCCATCTTGGGAGGGGGTGGTGGAAGAGGCTGGAAAGCCAGTCTGCAGGCCTCCTTTTGCAGCTATTGGTTTAGAAAGTATCTCTTTGGGTCTAGAGACCGCCTTTTTTCCTAGGTTGAGATCTCCATTTTTGAATCTCCCCTGCCTCCTTCAGTTGAGAAAGAAAGCTTCAGATGTGCTGTTGGTCAGCAGGTAACTCTGAAAAAACCATTGTAAGAACTAATTGTGTTCTGGTACAGCTGTACCAGGAGCTCCGATTTTGTTTGCTTTGCATTGAATGTTTGTTTGCAGTCCTAAGTTTCAGGGACTCTGCAGATAGGTGGCTTCTTTTGGCTGCAGTCATAGGGCAAGCCACCTGTCCATCATCATTAAGTTTTGGTCCCGTCCCTTGCTCAGGGCAATTGGGAAGGGAAGGGAGCCATTTTTTTAGTTAGTCTCAGCAAGGAAAGCTAATGTACAGGATGTGTGCAAGGTTCCGATGTAAAACAGTCTTAAGAGTCTCCAAAGATTTCCAGGAAAACAGCCCTAAAGACCAAAGAACTCCAGCTGGAGAACATCTACTGCCTTACTGGTAGGTCCACTCGGCGTTCGAGATGCAGTTCAACCCGGTAGCGGAGCTCACATCAGTAAGGGTTAGATTACAGTCAGCCTGGGAGAAGTTAAAAAGGGGATTTTCCTTTAAAAAAGAAGTTATTGAAGACAGTTGCCTGTCCTTCGTGGGCAAGATTAGGAATTCACCAGTTGCCTAAAAGCTTGGAATCATTTGCTTAACTTTACTGAAGACAAGAGAAGTTTGTTTGATTGTTCATTAATAAAAGACTTTGTTGTACTTCTCAAGCCATCTAAAGACTGTTTGTGGTGGAAACCTCTGAGAACTTCGCTTTAGGCCCCCTGGCTTCCCGCTGGGCAAAGGTTGCACATCCTGTTCTAAAGACAATTATTTACAGGCCCAGCGCGTGACAGAACAAATTGAGTTATATAGAAGCATATTGAGATTTAGATAGAGAAGTTATTGAGTACTATAGAGATAGATAGATAGATAGGATAGGTATTGAATTATATATTAAGCATTACTTCATCTCCAAAGGTAACCTTGAGCTATAGATAGGGGAAAAACCTGCTTTTTTCCTAACCATAGCAGCTCAGGGTTAGGGTGAAAAGGTCCCAGGAACTTCTTCTGACATTTTGGGGAAAAGTTGCCTCAGTAACTCAAGAAAAAGAAAGAAAGATCATCTCTATTGTTTCACCAGTTGACTGTTTTGTTTGAAATTTTGCCAAGCTGTGCCAAGTCTGCAAGGACTTTGAGAAAAAAAATTCTGTTTTGATGTTCAAACCTGTAGTAGCCTCAGTTGCTGGAAATCTCAAGCTTCTAAAGAAAGACCCCCGCAGTCCGCCCAGACAAAGAGAAAAGCACATCTTAGTTTATTTTTATAGGGTCTGGGTGTGACAGCACAAGTGGTGTTTTGGCCTTCAACTCCCAGAAATCCTATCTGCTAGTAAACAATAAATGCTATCAGCCCTGCACATTTGCTGGGGCTGGTCCTCCAGCATGACCAGAGGAAGTTGACCATAGAAGCGCATTGGAGAACCTACACCAGGGGTCCTCAAACTAAGGCCCGGGGGCCGGATGCGGCCCTCCAAGCTCATTTACCCGGCCCTCACTCAGGGTCAATTTAAGTCTGAAATTATTTGAAAGCACAAAACAACAACAACAATCCTATCTCATCAGCCAAAAGCAGGCCCACCGTTCCCATTGAAATACCAATACGTTCATATTTGTCAAAATTATTATTCATTTTAATTATTGTATTGTTTTTAAGTGTTTTTTGCATTGCAAATAAGATACGTGCAGTGTGCATAGGAATTCATTCATGTTTTTTCAAATTATAATCCGGCCCTCCAACAGTTTGAGGGACTATGATCTGGCCCTCTGTTTAAAAGGTTTGTAGACCCCTGACCTACACCTTCCTAAGGAGTTGTTCTCTCCAGAAATCTCTAGGCTCTCTTGCAGGACTGGAGAAAGTTTGCCTCAGAGCTGCACTGGAGGACTAGGAGATTTACATTTCCACATCTCCATCCCCATCCATATCTATATTTCCATATCCATTTCTCCATATCTCATCCCCATCCTTATCCATATCTCCATCTCCATCTCCGTCCATTGTTGTTGTTCATTCGTTCAGTCGTCTCCGACTCTTCGTGACCTCATGGACCAGCCCACGCCAGAGCTCCCTGTCGGCCGTCACCACCCCCAGCTCCTTCAAGGTCAGTCCAGTCACTTCAAGGATGCCATCCATCCATCTTGCCCTTGGTCGGCCCCTCTTCCTTTTGCCTTCCACTTTTCCCAGCATAATTGTCTCCTCTAGGCTTTGCTGTCTCCTCATGATGTGGCCAAAGGACTTCCACTTTGTCTCTAGTCTCCTTCCCTCCAGTGAGCAGTCGGGCTTTATTTCCTGGAGGATGGACTGGTTGGATCTTCTCGCAGTCCAAGGCACTCTCAGAACTTTCCTCCAACACCACAGCTCAAAAGCATCGATCTTCCTTCGCTCAGCCTTCCCTAAGGTCCAGCTCTCACATCCGTAGGTGACTACAGGGAATACCATGGCTTTGACTAGGCAATGGATCTTGGTTGCCAGTCTGATGTCTCTACTCTTCACTATTTCATTGAGACTGGACATTGCTCTCCTCCCAAGAAGTAAGCGTCTCCTGATTTCCTGGCCACAGTCTGCATCTGCAGTCATCTTTGCACCTAGAAATACAAAGTCTGTCACGGCCTCCACATTTTCTCCCTCTATTTCCAGTTGTCAATCATTCTTGTTGCCATAATCTTGGTTTTTTTGATGTTTAGCTGCAACCCGGCTTTTGCGCTTTCTTCTTTCACCTTGATTAGAAGGCTCCTCAGCTCCTCCTCGCTTTCGCCCATCAGAGTGGTGTCATCTGCATATCTGAGGTTGTTAATGTTTCTTCCAGCAATTTTCACCCCAGCTTTGCATTCATCAAGCCCCGCACATCGCATGATGTGTTCTGCATACAAGTTAAAAAGGTTGGGTGAGAGGATGCAGCCTTGCCGGACGCCTTTCCCAATCTTGAACCAGTCTGTTGTTCCGTGGTCAGTTCTGACTGTTGCTCCTTGGTCCTTGTCCAGATTCCTCAGGAGAGAGGGAAGGGGGCTTGGGATGCCCATCCCACCAAGAACTCCGTCCATATCTATATCTATATTTCCATCTCCATCTCTCCATCCCTTCCATATCCATATCTCCATCTCCATATTTATATCTATGTTTCCATCTCCATAACTCCTCCCTGTTCATATCCATATCTTGGCTTTATGTAATTATATGATTGCTTTTAAAGTATTTTATTTATTAGTGTGTTATATGGTGTGAGGTTTTTAAACTACTGTTATGAATCTGAGTCCCTCTCGAGGTCGAGAAGACCAGTATATAAAAGTTCTAAACACATAAATAAATAAATAAATAAATAAATAAATAAATAAATAACATCTATATCTCCATTCATATCTATATCTATATTTCCTTCTCCATATCTCCATCCCCATTCATATCCATACCTCCTATATCCCCATCTCCATAGCTATATCTATATTTCCATCTCCATAACTCCACCCCATTCATATCCATATCTATATCTCCATCTCCATCCATATCTATATCTATATTTCCATCTCCATATCTCCATCTCCATTCATTTCTATACCTATATATCTCCATCCTTATCCTTATCTATATCTCCATCTCCATCCATATCCATATTTGTATTTCCATCTCCATATCTCCCTTCATATTCATATCTCCATTCATATCTATATCTATCTATATTTGTATCTATATTTCCATCTTCATACCTCCATCCCCATCCATACCTATATCTATCTAGATCTACATCTCCATCTCCATCCATATCCATATCTCCATGTCCATCCATATCTATATCTACATTTTCATCTCCATATCCCCATCCATATCCATATCTGCATCTCCATCAAATACCAGATAATACACACACACACACACACACGGAAATACATCGGATCCAAGGATATAAATATATAGGCTCCATCTATATATGAGAGCTGAGATATAAACTCAATCAAGACATAGAGTAAGGGCACTGATGGGACTGGGGAGGGGTCTGCCCACCTGTGTCCCCCTGGTGAGGGCTTACCTGGGCTTCTCTGGCTCTGGGTTCAAGAGGAGCTTCTCCTGGCTCTTACTGCTGCTGGTGCTGGTGGTGGGGCTGCCCTCGGAGATGGGCCCCACATGGCTGATGCTGTGGGAGGAAGGGAGGCCCAAGGTGGGTTAGACCAGACCCAGGTTTGTCCTCTCTAGGGATGTTCTAGGTCAGAAATGGGCAAACTCGGGTCCTCCAGATGTTTGGACTTCAACTCCCACAATTCTAACAATTCTAATTGTGGGAGTTGAAGTCCAAAGCACTTGGAGGGCCCAAGTTTGCCCATGTTTGTTCTAGGTTCAATAGGGATCCTGTTTCTACAGTAAGTTATGGAAGGAACTTTTTTGGGTTTCAGTCTGGACTTCCAAAGAGCTATCTGCATTCTATCCAAGGAGAACTAGCATCACCAGCCCCCTCGACACCACGTTATGTGGTCAGTATAAACTCATATAATGGAGTTGGAGCCTTGGAGAGCTCTTTTGAAGTTCAGATTGAAACCCAGAGCAGATCTGTAGCTCCATTCACACAGAAGCCATGACATCTACCAACTGGATGGGTCTGCAATCTGGGGCACTTCCAGACAGCGTCAAAATGTGGGACAAATAAGTGGACAAAAAAATCCTGGGACCTGACAGCAAATCCAAACACAGAGCTGGTAAATGCTCCCCCACCGTCCCGACACCTTCCTTTGTAGTGGATTTCAGAAATCCACAAGATGCCGGGGGGACACTTGATGGAAGTTAACTTTAATTTCTTTAATTGACTCTCTGAGATATGCTAATTTGGATATCTAAGTGTAAACACAACCAGATTTCTTACTATCTCTCCTCACCCTACTGTAAATTCAAGCTGTGTTTAATTTCATAAACATCAAAACAAAGGAACAGTTGCAGAAAGTTCTCATGGGAATTGCTTTCCAATTGTGCTTCCATTTAGCCACTTTTGTATCCATTTGTTTACAGCCCTCATGAGTTGTTTCGGGATTGTAAAATGTGCTCATGTGCTGGAGCAGTCCACACCAGCATATCGCAATGAAGTCCCATGTTTCCCTTGACTGCAGGGATATATAGTCGTGTGAATATGCACATGTTTTGGCAAAATTGAGTTTTAAGCACACCTTTACAGCATGTGTTTTTCAGCTGTTAGTTAGAATCAGTGTGCATTTTTCTTAAATGTCCTTTAGCCACCCATTCCCTTTAATCTCAGTTTCTTGCATGTTTTAGGGCCTGTGTAGAAGAGCTCACAGATGGTGTCTCGCCTAGCTGTTTTGTGTGACACGTATTTCCAGATCTATATTGGAGGGATCTGTGGCTTGCAAGGGAGACACCTGGCTCCAGGGAACACCTCACCTGACGTTGCAGGAGGGCATCTCCTTGTGCCGCTTACGAAACCATGAGTGTTGGGTGCGCTGGCTCTCTCCTTCGCTGACCAAGCCGTCCTCAGGTGGATCCAAGGCCAGGAATGCAGCTCGAGCCCTCTCCCTCTCCTTCCCGGTCAGAAGGCGCAGAAGAGCGTTCTGTGGAAAGAAGCCAGAGGTCACCGGTGGACATCTCAAAGGGAGGATCAGTGGATTAATGTAACACTATAACTGTTGCACTCCAGGACAGGAAAAGCCCTCTGACTTTAAACACCACAACATTGGCTAGGCAAACAATCCTTTTATTGAAGATGATTAAAAAGCAGGAAAGTAAAAACCACTTTAAAGAAATAGGTAAATCCAATTAGGTAAGAAGATAAGCAGGAACAAAGTAGTCCAGAGTAAAAGTCCAGCAAAGTCCATAAAAACAAAGTCAAAACTTCCCAAACAATATGCAAGAAATCAGGAATCATGAACCTAAGGCATGAATATGAAAGCATAAAAGCTGGAAAAGGGACCTCAAAGGTCATCTAGTCCTGCCCCCTCCAGCCAGGCAGGAGGATATTACCCCTGTTTAGAGACCCCCAAAGGAAGGGAGCCCACCACCCTCCAAGGCAAGATGTTCTTCAGCCTGCCAGGTCTCACAGGGGGAAAGGTCTTCCTCCTGTTGAGGTCATGTCGTGTCAGGAGCGACTTGAGAAACTGCAAGTCGCTTCTGGTGTGAGAGAATTGGCTGGAATCCCTTCTTTCTCATTTGCACCCACTCCGTTTTCCCCGTCACCCACCTGCGTGCGCCTCCTTTGCAAGAGCAGGATGGACTCGTGGGAAAGAAAGTCCCCCCATTCGACACAGCCCTTCTTTTCGGGGTCCAGCGCTGCAAAGTCGAGGGTAAACAGTTCTTCGGGGCCCTCGCCTTCATTGCTGGTGTTCGGACCCTCGGCCTCTTGCTGACCGGCCAGGCGTTTGTAGTTCAGAAACTCCTCCAGGCTGAGTGGGCTCTCTGCAAAAACAAAAAGCAGGCAAGAAGAAGCAAACACTGGGTCCCCTTTTCCTGTGCGGCCAAGACAGTTTGCCACCCATTGGATTTGGAGGCCTGGATTGTATTTTTAAACATTTGACCCAATTTATTGTTGAAGGCTTTCATGGCCGGAATCACTGGGTTGTTGTAGGTTTTTCTGGGCTATATGGCCATGTTCTGGAGGCAATTTTTCTCCTGACGTTTTGCCTGCATCTATGGCAAGCATCCTCAGAGGTAGTGAGGTCTGTTGGAAGTAGGAAAAATGGGTTTATATATCTGTGGAAATGAACAGGGTGGGGCAAAGGACTCTTGTCTGCTGGAGCTAGGTGTGAATGTTTCAGCTGATCACCTTGATTAGCTGATCACTTCAATGGCTGCTCTGTGTAATCTGACATGGTGGTTGTGAGAATGGCTGTGAGAAAACAACAGAGGGGAAACAAACAGGCACATAAAATCACTCTCAACAAAAGATTCCCTCCAGGCACTTCCAAGCCATTGAATGCTAATCAAGGTGATCAGCTGAAACATTCACACCTAGCTCCAGCAGACAAGAGTCCTTTGTCCCACCCTGGTCATTCCACAGATTTCCTACTTCCAACAGACCTCACTACCTCTGAGGATGCTTGCCATAGATGCAGGCGAAACGTCAGGAGAAAAATTGCCTCCAGAACATGGTCATATAAGCCCGGAAAAACCTACAACAACCCATTCAACCCAATTGTTAAAAGTTCCTGCAGGAAAGTTTCCTTTTGGATAAGTAGAATCCCTACTGATTTGGTCCTACACATTTGGCCCCCATCCCAAGCATTACACCCCTGAAAAGGCATTTCCAGTGAGGTTTTAGCTGACTTACCAGGGGAGAGTTTGCATTTCTTGAAGGATTCAGACAAGAGGCCCATTTCCTCGTCTGTGAGAAGCAGGTTAAGATTGTCCTGGAGGGGGGAAGAAGAGAGTCGGGGTCAGCCCTGCCAAAAAGACGGGATGAATGTATGATTTATAGTTTTCTCCTTCCTCAATCACGCCCTCCCTACGGTGCACACCAGACTGATTGTCTCAGAGGCAAGCTAGAAAAATAACCCATACATAGCAGAGTCCTTATCAGTCGTCAGCAGAGTTTTTACTGCACAGCCAGATCTTGTGCCATTCACTGTTTAAGAAAACTCTTTGACTCAGTTTTCATCCAAACTCACAGGGAAGGCTTTTAATCTGGACACACTGCTCTATGCACAGCTATATACACACACACACATCAGAATCCCTGAATCTCCTACCAGTCAATGACCTGTACAGAGATATGCTCATGACGGTAACAGATATCAGCAACAGATGTACAGCAAGAAGCAAGAGAATCATGGCAAGAGAGAGAACATATTCTTCCTGCCCGCTTTTCTGCCCATCTAAAAACTGTCGGGCCATCAAATGCTAATCAAGGTGGCCAGTTGAAGAATGCAGGCCTAGCTCCAACAGACAAGAGTTCTTTCTCCCACCCTGGACTTTCCACAGACATATAAACCCAATTTTCCTAGTTGCCAACGTGGACTGTCTACAGACATCACATGCAACTCCTGGAACGATTCCATCAGCGCTGCCTAAAGAAAATCCTGCAAATGCCTTGGGACGACAAGCGGGGAAATGTCAGCGTGCTGGAAGAAGCAAAGACCACCAGCATTGAAGCGATGGTCCTCCACCATCAATTCCGCTGGACCGGCCACGTTGTCCGGATGCCCAAAGCAGTTGCTCTACTCTGAACTCAAGAATGGAAAACGGAATGTTGTTGGGCAGGAAAAGAGATTTAAAGATGGGCTCAAAGCCAACCTTCAAAACTCTGGCATAGACACTGAGAACTGGGAAGCCCTGGCCTTTGAGCGCTCCAGCTGGAGGTCAGCTGTGACCGGCAGTGCTGTACAATTTGAAGAGGCACGAATGGAGGGTGAAAGAGAGAAACGTGCCAAGAGGAAGGCGTGTCAAGCCAACCTCGACCAGGACCGCCTTCCACCTGGAAACCGATGCTCTCACTGTGGGAGAAGATGCAGGTCAAGAAGAGGGCTCCACAGTCACAGACACACCGCCAGAACACCAACCTTGGAGGACCATCATCCTCTGACTACGAGGGATCGCCTAAGTAAGTAGTTGCCAACAAACCTCACAACCTCTGAGGATGCTTACCACAGATGCAGGCGAAACCTCAGAAGAGAATGCTTCTGGAACACAGCCAGACACCCCAAAAAACCTTAACAAAATCTAGTTAGTGGTATTAAAAACCACCAGAATCAAGACAGTTAATAAAGAATGCCGCTCAGAAACAGGGGAACTCCAGACAGCAAGCAGTCAAGGGCCAATTAACACCTCCTAAGCAGATGATATCTCCAGGCAACAACAGCCAGGCCACCTCTATGCAGATACCCTCACTGATTGGCTTTGCAAACTTCATGGCTACTCAATGCTATTCAAGCTTGCTAATTGCAACATTCACGCTTGCTCACACAGACAAGGGTCCTGTCGCAACTCAAGATAGATTCACCTTGCTCAAGACACCACCACACACCAAGGCTGTAGGTTTTGTAGTTTATTGAGAAAAAGCAAAATCAAGTAGAGAAGTAAAGATGCAAAAGTTCAATAGGCAAAACAGAGTCTTAAATGCAAAGGCAAAGTTCCCAAGATCCAAAGGCAAATATCATGAAGCATAGTCCTTTAGCATTGGTTAAACAAGAGTCCATGGTAGCAAGACAAGGTCTCCAAAAATCAGGATCAAAATCAAAGTCCCAAGGAGCCAGAAGCTTTCCGCAAAAGCCAAGGCATTTCCACAGAAGTTAACAGGGTATAAGCAACATTGGACTGACAAAGAAGGCCCTTCAATCAAATAATTAAATACGTTTCTCCAACATGAAAGCATTACGTTGACCTCTAGCTTCACGTTTGTTGGCAAGGCATTCGCTTCTGCAAACTCTTAATTGTAAATGGTCCTGTCTAATCAAGTCTCCACTATCTTCAAGGCCAAATAGCTCATTATCTTTGCCCTGTTGGGCCTGGTCACCCTGGGAACCAAGAGGCCCTGAGCTCCCAGAAGGAGATCTGAAGTTTCACTATCTTGATCTAAAACTGCATTCTTTTCTCTGGGGAACAGAAATGCCATCTCTTCTTCAGAATCACCACTGTCTGCTTCATTTGTCTCACTAACCGGAACATGTTCAGAAATCTATAACCCATCATCCTCCTCATCCTGAGGAAACTCAGGCTCAGAAAGCTCAGACTGAACCACAACAGGTCCTTTCTCCCACCCTGGACATTATTCCATAGGCATATATACACTCCACTTGCCTCACTGCCAACCGACCTCTGAAGATGCCATTAGACACAGATGCAGGCGAAACATCAGGAAAAAATACTACTGGAACATGGCCATACAGTCTGGAAAACTCACAGCAATGCACTCCTATATCCCTTTCACGTGTACTGTTTTCAAGCCAGGTGTCACTTCCTTATGCAACTCGACCTTCTATCACCCGCCTTCCACATATCCAGCCCCACGGCTTACACAACAGTGGCAGCTCCACCCGGTCTCCGTATGGGCAGTCTCCAGGACTTCGGTGGCATTGCCGTCGGGTAGGAAGCCCATCCGGCGCAGGCAGCCGTCGTGGTAGACCCTGGTGCAGACGCGGCAGGGGAGCAGGGTTTCCGCCGTCCAGACCTCGCACACTTCACACATCTCGTCATTGGTCACCTTGCAGGGGGAAAGGGAGAGGAAAGTGTTGGAGAAGGTGGAAACACAAGGAGGACATTCTCTGAAGCCCTGGGCCCAGTCCTGTTCAACATCTTTATTAATGACTGAGATGAAGGGTTAGAAGGCAGGATCATCAAGTTTGCAGACGGGACCAAATTGGGAGGGAGAGCCAATACTCCAGAGGACAGGAGCAAGATTCAAAATGATCTTCACAGATTAGAGAGATGATGGGCCAAAACTAACAAAATGAAGTTCAACAGGGACAAATGCAAGATACTCCACTTTGGCAGGAAAAACAAAATGCAAAGAGACAGAATGGGGGACGATGAGGCCTGGCTCGAGAGCAGTACGTGTGAAAAAGATCTTGGAGTCCTCGTGGACAACAAGTTAAACATGAGCCAACAATGTGATGTGGCGGGAAAAAAAGCCAATGGGATTTTGGCCTGCATCAATAGGAGTCTAGTGTCTAGATCCAGGGAAGTTATGCTCCCCATGCTCTACTCTGCCTTGGTTAGACCACATCTGGAATATTGTGTCCAATTCTGGGCACCACAATTCAAGAGAGATATTGACAAGCTGGAATGTGTCCAGAGGAGGGCGACTGAAATGATCAAGGGTCTGGAGAACAAGCCCTATGAGGAGCGGCTTAAGGAGCTGGGCATGTTTAGCCTGAAGAAGAGAAGGATGAGAGGAGATATGATAGCCATGTATAAATATGTGAGAGGAAGCCACAGGGAGGAGGAGGGAGCAAGCTTGTATATAAATATTTGAAATAATATCACAAGGAAGAAGGGACAGGATTGTTTTCTGCTTCCCTGGAGAATAGGATGCAATGGAGCAATGGCTTCAAACTACAAGAAAAGAAATTCCATCTGAACATGAGGAAGAACTTCCTGACTGTGAGAGCTGTTCAGCAGTGGAACTCTCTGCCCCGGAGTGTGGTGGAGGCTCCTTCTTTGGAAGCTTTTAAACAGAGGCTGGATGGCCATCTGTCAGGGGTGCTTTGAATGCAATATTCCTGCTTCTTGGCAGAAGGGGGTTGGACTGGATGATGGCCCAGGAAGTCTCTTCCAACTCTAGGATTCTATGATTCTATGAAGCTTTTCTCTTGAGATAACTGCTGGAATAGATTATGGGTAAGCTTGGGCCCTCCAGGTGTTTTGGACTTCAACTCCCACCATTCCTGTGTGCTGTGTGGTGTTTAAAGTCAGAAGGGATCCTGTTCTGGAGTGCAACAAATATGAGCATTCAGTTCCTGGTTGCAAACACAGAGGTGGGCACAATATACCTTTCTGCATACCAAGGCACACATTCACACAGATGAGCATGCACACGTATGTGCTATAGCCATGTGCACACAAGTGGAGGCACATGCCTGCATAATCAGCTATGCCTTGGTTTGCACTCTTGGGCATGCATTCAGCTCAACAGCTCTGCCATCCAATTTGGTGTAATCAGAATGACTCATAAATCCTAGAGTTGGAAGAGACTCCAAGGACCATCCAGTCCAACCCCCTGCTATGCAAGCAAAGTACAATCAAAGCACCCCCAACAGATGTTTTCTTAGATCAGCTGAGAAATGATCATTAATCAAGCAGCAGTGAGATCTTGAGATATAAAGCTCTCAGTAGTACTGCGTCTCCCTCCCTGCAGACAACACCATTATCTGGCTGGAGTCGCTTTGCTCTTGACCAAGGACCTGACTCTGCTCCTTCTCAGTTTGTTATCAAAATACTTCTGTAAATTTGAGTCATAGAATCCTAGACTTCGAAGAGAGCTGGTGAGCCATCTAGTCCAACCCCATTCTGCCAAGAAGCATTTAAAGCACCTCTGACAGATGGCCATCCAGCCTCTGCTTCGAAGCCTCCAAAGAAGGAGCCTCCACCACATTCCCTTTGGTGCAAAGAGAGTTCCACTGCTGAACACTACAGCTCTCCTTACAGTCAGGAAGTCCTTCCTCATGTTCAGGTGGGATCTCCTTTCCTGCAGTTTGAAGCCATGGCTCCATTGCGTCCTAGTCTCCAGGGCAGCCGAAAACAATCCTGCCCCCTCTTCCTTGTGACATTCTTTCACATATTTATATACGGATTTCATGTCTCCTCTCGACCTTCTCTTCTGCAGGCTAAACAAACCTAGCTTGTGCTGGTACGGCCGTACTGAGAGCTCCAACTTTATTTTCTTTCTGTTATCTGTTTTGCAGTTATAGGACAGGCCTCCTGTCCATCATAATTAAGCTTTGGTTCCGCCCCTTGTTCTGGGCTCTGGGAGGGAAAGGAGCCATTTTTTGGGCAGTCTCACACAAGTAAGCTGAGCTATAGGACGTAGACCAGCTCGTCCCGTAGAAAAGCTTCCTTTCTCAAGGGCATCCTGGGGAAAATAACCATCCAGGGAAAAAGTAACATCCAGGGATACAGAAGCAGAAATCCCAGGAGAAAGGTCCCAAAAGCTCTGGCTGAGAGCTCACAGCCTCTCAGCCTCACAGAATCAGAGGGAATAGTCTTGAAGTTTCTAAGAATTCTCAAAGGGAGAACAGCATTACAGATCCACGGAACTCCAGCTGAAATATCTCCAAGCCTCGGCTGGTAGGTCTACTCGATACCCAGACGCATTTGGAATCGGTAGTAGGACCCACACCGATGAGGCATAGATAGTAAACAGCCTGGGAGAGGTTAAAAATTTATTTATTTATTTATTTGCTTTATTTTTATACCGCATTTTTCAGCCTAATTCGGCGACTCAAAAGGGTTTTTCCTACAGAGAAAGTTTAGTTGATCAAAGTCAGGTGCCAGCCCATTGAGGACTAGACTAAGAAAGCCGTGAAGTGTTGTTTGAACCATTGAAGATTTGTTGTTTGTTCCATAATAAAGACTTTGTTGTATCATTAAAGACTCTAAAGACCATCACTTCAGAAAAATCCCTGAGAACCTCTCTTTGAGGCCCCCTAGCTTCCCGCTGGACTTAAAGTATACGTCTTATAGAAAAGTACAGCTGTTACAGGCCCAGCACGCGACAGAACATACTCTTTAAGATGTTCCTCAGAGGGATTAATGGTCTCCAGACCTTTGATCATTTTAGTTGGCTTAGCCAGGCACCTTCAAGCTTAGAGTCAATATCTCTTTTGAACTGTTGGGTATAGAAAGGGACACAGTGTGATTCCAGGTAAAGAGGACTGACCAAAGCAGAAGAGAGAAGGACCAGGACTTCCTCTCATAGAATCATAGAATCAAAGAGTTGGAAGAGACCTCATGGGCCATCCAGTCCAACCCCATTCTGCCAAGAAGCAGGAACATTGCATTCAAATCACCCCGGACAGATGGCCATCCAGCCTCTGCTTAAAAGCCTCCAAAGAAGGAGCCTCCACCACCCTCTGGGGCAGAGAGTTCCACTGCTGAACGGCTCTCACAGTCAGGAAGTTCTTCCTAATGTTCAGATGGAATCTCCTCTCTTGTAGTTTGAAGCCATTGTTCCATTGCGTCCTAGTCTCCAGGGAAGCAGAAAGGAAGCTGGCTCCCTCATCCTTGTGACTTCTTCTCACATACTTGTACATGGCTATCATATCTCCTCTCAGCCTTCTCTTCTTCAGGCTAAACATGCCCAGCTCCTTAAGCCGCTCCTCATAGGGCTTGTTCTCCAGACCCTTGATCATTTTAGTCACCTTCCTCTGGACACATTCCAGCTTGTCAATATCTCTCTTGAATTGTGTTGCCCAGAATTGGACACAGTATTCCAGGTAAAGTGGTCTAACCAAAGCAGAATAGAGCATGGGGAGCATGACTTCCCTAGATCTAGGCACTATGCTCCTCTTGATGCAGGCCAAAATCCCATTGGCTTTTTTTCTTTTGAACTGTTGGGTATAGAAAGGGACACAGTTTGATTCCAGGTAAAGAGGTCTGACCAAAGCAGAAGAGAGAGGGACCAGGACTTCCTCTCACATATTTATAACCAGCTATCATGTCTCTTCTCAGCCTTCTCTGAGTCCTGGTGTCGATGTCTTGCTTTGTTTGCATATTGTGTTTGTGACTTCAGACCAGACTTCTGGATATGCCACTCTTTTCCAAAGACTATTTTATCTCAAGTTAGTGACAGTGGACTATTGACTTTGGATCACTTCCCGCTTCAGTGTCTTTGCTTGGGCTTCGGTCCTACTTGGTGGCTGTGTTTACAACTTTACAGCCAGACCTCACTTGGAAGAATCAATAAACTGTGTCTACTTTGGGACATGACTTGCATCACAGAACAGAAGGCATACTCATCCAATTTGCAGGTGGGACCAAATTGGGAGAGGTAGCTAATACCCAAAGGAGAGGATCAGGATCGTTGTTGTTGTTGTTGTTGTTATTATTATTATTATTATTATTATTATTATTATTATTATTATTATTATTTGAAACACCACAAGATGAGTCCACAGCAGACACTCTGCTGGCTGTTGAATTGGATCACATGTCGGACACTTCCCAAGTGTATGAAAAGATACAGAATGGGGGACGATGCCTGGCTCGAGAGCAGTACGTGTGAAAAAGATCTTGGAGTCCTCGTGGACAACAAGTTAAACATGAGCCAACAATGTGATGTGGCGGCAAAAAAAGCCAATGGGATTTTGGCCTGCATCAAGAGGAGCTAGTGTCTAGATCTAGGGAAGTCATGCTCCCCATGCTCTATTCCGCTTTGGTTAGACCACTTTACCTGGAATATTGTGTCCAATTCTGGGCACCACAATTCAAGAGAGATATTGACAAGCTGGAATGTGTCCAGAGGAGGGCGACTAAAATGATCAAGGGTCTGGAGAACAAGCCCTATGAGGAGCGGCTTAAGGAGCTGGGCATGTTTAGCCTGAAGAAGAGAAGGCTGAGAGGAGATATTAGCCATGTATAAATATGTGAGAGGAAGCCACAGGGAGGAGGGAGCAAGCTTGTTTTCTGCTTCCCTGGAGACTAGGACGCAAGGGAACAATGGCTTCAAACTACAAGAGGAGATTCCATCTGAACATGAGGAAGAACTTCCTGACTGTGAGAGCCGTTCAGCAGTGGAACTCTCTGCCCCGTAGTGTGGTGGAGGCTCCTTCTTTGGAAGCTTTTAAACAGAGGCTGGATGGCCATCTGTCAGGGGTGATTTGAATGCAATATTCCTGCTTCTTGGCAGAATGGGGTTGGACTGGATGGCCCATGAGGTCTCTTCCAACTCTTTGATTCTATGATTCTATAAGTATGAGAAAGGTCTCAGTGGCTCTCTCTGAATCCACTTCGGTACAACTCTATTGGTCATTGGTAGCAATATGTCCCGTTGCAGCCTATATCTTCATACAACGACGATGTGGCAGCTATTTTGCCTAGGTCTGCTCACCTGCTCTCTTTCCTCCAAGCTGATCTCGATGGGGTCGTCATCCTGCTCCCCTCGTTTGGGGCGGACAAAGGCCGGCGGTGAGAAGAACCTGTTCCGAGCAAACTCCTCTGGCTCAATGCCTTTGCCGTCTCGCAGCCTCTCCCAGGCCGCTTTGGCCGCTGCTCTGGCCGCCGCACGTGAGGATCCGGCCGAAGAAGACCCTGCTTCCGAATCCTCCTCCTCGTCCTCCTCTTTCAGCTCCTGGACGGTGTCCTCCAGGGTCCCTCGGCGGGTGATGATGGTGCCTTCCGACTTGCGCTTGGCGGCCGGACGCTCCCGCAGGCCGTCCTTGAAGGCCGAGACTGCCAGGCTGACCTTCTGGACCTGCTCCACCGTCTGACGCTTGGACATCAGGACCCCCATGGCTCTGCGGAGGACAAGGAAAGAGAGAGAGGGAGAAACACAGGTTAGCACAGTGCTCAAACCACCATGCCATACTGGTCTCAGTGGGCCAGGCATGGGAAAACTTGGGCCCTCCCGGTGTTTTGGAGTTCAACTCTGACAATTTCTAACAGCCTAACAGAACTGATGGAGTCAGCATGTTTGAGCTGGGAAATAACTTGTCATTCATTTGCAACAATTTGGAACAACATCAGCAAGAAATCTATATATATAAAAATGGAAAGGGTGTTCAACGGGACAGCAAAACGCGGAAACCCCCTGACGAAAACTCACTAAATTTGCCGTGCACATACCTCAACCCACAAGGTATGCATAACGTGAATCAAAATTCCAAACAACATTTGGAATTCAACAAACTCACAATTACAAAAACCAACTGAGCATGCGCAGTGCCCAGGGGAGGAAGTACACATGCAATGCACTCTGGGAACTGTAGTTCTAGAACGCAGCCTGCTCGCTGGGGGCCAGGATGCTGCACGAATGGAGGAAGGAAGGAAGGAAGGAAGGAAGGGAGGGAAGTTGAAAAGGTATATGAAAGAAGAAAGGTAGGAAAGAAAGAATACAGAGAGAGAAGGAGGATGGGAAAGGAGGGAGAAAGGAAGGAAGGAGGAAAGGAAAGAAAGATAGAAAAAAGAAGAAAGGGAAGGTCTCAAAAGGAAGGAAGGAAGGAAGGAAGGAAGGAAGGAAGGAAGGAAGGAAGGAAGGAAGGAAAAAGAAAGAAAGAAAGAAAGAAAGGAAGAAAGGAAGAAAGGAAGAAAGGAAGAAAGGAAGAAAGGAAGAAAGGAAGAAAGGAAGAAAAGAAGAAAAGAAGAAAAGAAGAAAAGAAGAAAAGAAGAAAAGAAGAAAAGAAGAAAAGAAGAAAAGAAGAAAAGAAGAAAAGAAGAAAAGAAGAAAGGAAGAAAGGAAGAAAGGAAGAAAGGAAGAAAGGAAGGGGAATTTGGGAAGGGGAAGAGAGGAAAAAAGCAAAGGAAGAAGAGAAAGGGAGGGAAAAAAAGAAAGAAAGAAAAGGAAGTCTGGAAGTCAAGAGCGAAGGAAGGAAGGAAAGAGATAGAGGGAAGAAAGGAGAGAAAGAGGAAGGAAAAAAGGGGGAGGAAGGAAAGAGGAAGAGAAGGAAGGGAGAGAAGGAAAGAAAAAGGGAAGGGAGGAAAGAAGGAAAGGAAGAAAGAAAGAAGGAGAGAAAGAGGGAGGGAAGGAAAGAAATAAAGAGAAGGAAGGATGGGAGCAAAAAGCTAAGGAAGGAAGTAAACAGGTAGAGAAGGAAGAAAGGAAAGAAGAAAAGGAAATGAAGGAAGGAGTGAAAGAAGGAGAGAAAGAGGGAGAGAAGGTTGGCCACAGCAACGCGTGGCAGGTAAAGCTAGTATGTTATATAAGAGACACTTTACAATCCAAAAATTGTGGCAAACTAGAGGAGTCTGGTCCACCCGCCATCTTCTCCAAGGGACAGAGGAAGGTGGTGTATTCACAGAATGGCAGATTTGCTGGGAACACAATCTGGCCTATGTGCGGTTCTCTTTTCCAGGAGAAGGAAGAATAATACCTTTATTTATGTTCTGCTTTATCTCTCTAGAGGGACTTAGAGCAGATGGGTGAACTACAACTCCCAAACTCAAGGTCAATGCCCACCAAACCCTTCCCATGTTGGTCATGGGGATTCTGAGTGCCAAGTTTGGCCTAATCCCGTCGTTGGGGGAGTTCTGAATGCTCTTTGATTGCAGGTGAACTATAAATCCTGGCAACTACAACTCCAAAATGTCAAGGTCTATTTTCCCCAAACTCCGGCAGTGTTCACATTTTGCATATTGAGTATTCATGACAAGTTTGGTCCAGATCCATCATTGTTTGAGTCCACAGTGCTCTCTGGATGTAGGTGAACTACAACTCCCAAACTCAAGGTCAATGCCCACCAAACATTTCCCATGTTGGTCATGGGAATTCTGAGTGCCCAATCTCATCGTTGGTTGGGTTCAGAATGCTCTTTGATTGTAGGTGAACTATAAATCCCAGCAACTACAACTCCCAAATGACAAAATCTATCCCCCACCCCAACCCCACCATTATTCAAATTTGGGCATATCGGGTATTTGTGCCAAATTTGGTCCAGTGAATGAAATTGATGAGGGTTGAATGTAAAGTAATGCCTCCACCTTCGTTACTTGGGTTTGGATGGGAATATTTTAATAAAGCAAACGCAGAAATAATCCTTAGAATGTGCTCTTTAAGTACCACGAACCACTTTTCCCCATAATCACGAGACAATTGGATACATTTCTGCCAACAATGGAAGGCAAAAGGAAGAGGGGCCGACCAAGGGCAAGATGGATGGATGGCATCCTTGAAGTGACTGGACTGACCTTGAGGGAGTTGGGGGTGGTAACGGCCGACAGGGAGCTCTGGCGTGGGCTGGTCCATGAGGTCACGAAGAGTCGGAGACGACTGAACGAATGAACAACAACGGCCAACAATGAACAAGTTTTCTGAACCCATCACAGAAGAAGTCTGTGTGTTTCCATTTCAGGTGTCAGCATCCTGGGTACCCATTGTGCACAGATCTTCCGATAGCCAAGCCAAGCAATAATGTGACTCACACATTCTTGTGCAATGCTGATTATGCTCGAAATTTCTCTCTGATTGATACGCCGATCGTCCTGAATCAATCTGTCAACCTTTTGCTTGTGAGACTCGGTGGTTGCCGTCACAGGACGTCCAACTCTTTGTTTGTCACGCAAGTCAGATGTTCCCACCTCAACATCTTTAAACTTACTCGCCCAATGACACACAGTACTCACATCAACACCATCACCATAAACAGCTTGCATTCTCTGATAAATCTCCTTTGGGGTGACACCTTCTGCTGTCAAGAATTCAATGACTGCATGTTGCTTAAGTCGCATTGACCGACCATCTGCACAGGGTTCCATACTGTGCACTTTAACAACATGACCATTCATAGAATCATAGAATCATAGATCATAGAATCATAGAATCAAAGAGTTGGAAGAGACCTCCTGGGCCATCCAGTCCAACCCCATTCTGCCAAGAAGCAGGAATATTGCATTCAAATCACCCCTGACAGATGGCCATCCAGCCTCTGTTTAAAAGGTTCCAAAGAAGGCGCCTCCACCACACTCCGGGGCAGAGAGTTCCACTGCTGAACGGCTCTCACTGTCAGGATGTTCTTCCTCATGTTCAGGTGGAATCTCCTTTCTTGTAGTTTGAAGCCATTGTTCCGTGTCCTATTTTATTTAATTATTTATTTAAAAGTTTTGTATACCGGCCTTCTCACCTCTCTTGAGGGACTCAGACTGGTTTCCAACCATAATATCACAGACAATCAATAAAACATCATAATAAATATTACAGTAAAACATTAAAACAGCAATTACAATCAATAACTATAATGGTCAGTCGTCACACTAAAATCATTGCTCATCATCCTCCATCCATGTCTCAGGGTGTTGGCTCACTCGTCGAATGCCTGTCTCCATAACCAAGTCTTCACCTGTTTCCTAAATGTCAGGATAGAAGGGGCGGTTCTGATCTCAAGTGGGAGAGAATTCCAGAGTCGAGGGGCCACCACCGAGAAGGCCCTGTCCCTCGTCCCCACCAGACGCGCTTGCGATGCTGGTGGGACCGAGAGCAGGGCCCCTCCAGACAATCTTAGTAATCTTGGTGGTTCATAGGGGAGAATCCGTTCGGAGAGGTAAACAGGGCCGGAGTCGTTAGGGCTTTATACGTTAACACAAGCACTTTGAATTGTGCTTGGAAGCTAATTGGCAGCCAGTGGAGCTGGTGTAACAGCGGAGTGGTGTGCTCCCTGGACCCAGCACCCGTTAGTAGTCCTAGTCTCCAGGGAAGCAGAAAACAAGCTTGCTCCTTCCTCCCTGTGGCTTCCTCTCACATATTTATACATGGCTATCATATCTCCTCTCAGCCTTCTCTTCAATGCTAAGGCTTCACGCCTAAATGGAACTGTAGAGGAGAGCCTACTAAACAAGCCAGTTCCTGCCACATACCAGTACTGCCATCTGTTGAGGAGTTACGAAGGGGGAGGCATTACTTTTCATTCAACCGTCGTACATCACGAGAGAATGAGAAACTGTATTAAGGGGCCGCGGCATTAGGAAGGCTGAGAAACACTGGATTAAATAACTAAGGTGCTTTAGTTGAATGTTCCTGCCTGGCAGAAGGGGGTAGGACTAGATGGGCTTTGGAGTCCCTTTCAATTCTAAGATCCCATGATCCTGCCTTCAAAGAAGACAATATTACCTTGACTGAATCTTGACTATTTTTGGCCAAATCCCACTCTTCTGAGTTGCAGGAAAACTGGGACAGTTTGCCAGCCTGTTTCAAATTTCTGGATGCGCGGACCTTTGCTAACCTCCCTTCCTACTCTGAGATCTTGCTAGGATGTCCTCCATCGCAAGACGTCTTGGGCCTTCAACACTCCCTCGCTCTTGTCAGGGAGGATTCGGCAAGAGGGCAGGGATGCGCCCCCTTTGCCCCCCTGTTCTGGGTTCGAGAGGCGCCTTCCTCGCTCACAGCATGTTCTCGCCTGTCTAGGGATGGCAAGCGTCTATTTGCAGACTCTCCGCTGTGCCGCAAACTGCTCTACAACTTTCGCTTGAGTTGTTTCAATATAGGGCAAGATATAAATATTTTCGTCGTCATGAAAATAAAGCAAGGCATGTTCCAAAGTGGAAGGGACCGCCTTGGAAAGTGGTCGATTTTCCTTCCTTAGAGGTTTTGAAAGCAGAGGTTGGGTAGCCACTGGCCTAGGATGATTATTATAATCAGGCATGGGCAAACTTGGGCCCTCCAGGTGTTTTGGACTCCAACTCCCACAATTCCTAACAGCCGGTAGGCTTTCCTGGTCTTTGGTTTTTCCAATCTTCGTGTGTCTTCAAACAGTTTCTCCCCATAGAGATGTTTAATGTATTGTCGAAGGTTTTCATGGCCGGAATCACTAGGTTCTTGTGGGTTTTTTCGGGCTATATGGCCATGTTCTAGAGGCATTTTCTCCTGACATTTCGCCTGCATCTATGGCAAGCATCCTCAGAGGTAGTGAGGTCTGTTGGAACTAGGAAAATGGGTTTATATATCTGTGGAATGACCAGGGTGGGACAAAGGACTCTTGTCTGCTGAAGCTAGGTTTGATTGTATTGTCGAAGGCTTTCATGGCTGGAATCACTGGGTTCTTGTAGGTTTTTTCGGGCTATATGGCCATGTTCTAGAGGCATTTTCTCCTGACGTTTCGCCTGCATCTATGGCAAGCATCCTCAGAGGTAGTGAGGTCTGTTGGAACTAGGAAAATTGGGTTTATATATCTGTGGAATGACCAGGATGGGACAAAGGACTCTTGTCTGTTGGAGCTAGGTGTGAATGTATTGTCGAAGGCTTTCATGGCTGGAATCACTAGGTTCTTGTGGGTTTTTTCGAGCTATATGGCCATGTTCTAGAGGCATTTTCTCCTGACATTTCGCCTGCATCTATGGCAAGTATCCTCAGAGGTAGTGAGGTCTGTTGGAACTAGGAAAATGGGTTTATATATCTGTGGAATGACCAGGATGGGACAAAGGACTCTTGTCTGTTGGAGCTAGGTGTGAATGTTTCAACTGACCACCTTGATTAGCATTTGATGGCCTGGCTGGGTTCTTGTGGGTTTTTTCGAGCTATATGGCCATGTTCTAGAGGCATTTCTCCTGACGTTTCGCCTGCATCTATGGCAAGCATTCTCAGAGGTGGCTTTTCCCAGTTCCAACAGACCTCACCTCTGAGGATGCTTGCCATAGATGCAGGCGAAACGCCTCTAGAACATGGCCATATAGCCCGAAAAAACCCACAAGAAACCTAGGTGTGAATGTTTCAACTGACCACCTTGATTAGCATTTGATTGCCTGGCAGTGCCTGGAGCAATCTTTTGTTGAGAGGTGATTAGATGTCCTTGTTTGTTTCCTCTCTGTTGTTGTGCTGTTGTGATTTTAAAGTTTGTTTAATACTGGTAGCCAGATCTTTGTCTTGACTCTCAAAAAAGAAGCATGATTAAGAGTCCAACAGACAAGAGTCCTTTGTCCCACCCTGGTCATTCCACAGATATATAAAGCCTTTTTTCCTAGTTCCAACAGACCTCACTAGAATCATAGAATCAAAGAGTTAGAAGAGACCTCATGGGCCATCCAGTCCAACCCCATTCTGCCAAGAAGCAGGAATATTGCATTCAAATCACTCCTGACAGATGGCCATCCAGCCTCTGTTTAAAAGCTTCCAAAGAAGGCGCCTCCACCACACTCCGGGGCAGAGAGTTCCACTGCTGAACAGCTCTTACAGTCACCTCTCACACCTCTGAGGATGCTTGCCATAGATGCAGGCAAAACCTCAGGAGAAAATGCCCCTAGAACATGACCATATAGCCTGAAAAAACCTATAACAACCCAGCCGGTAGGCTGTTAGGAATTGTGGGAGTTGGAGTCCAAAACACCTGGAGGGCCCAAGTTTGCCCATGCCTAGTTATGATGATGAACGAGACCATTATTGTTGTGTTGTCAAAGGCTTTCGTGGCCAGAATCACTGGGTTGCTGTGAGTTTTTCCAGCTGTCTGTCCATGTTCCCGCTGCATTCTCTCCTGACGTTTCACTTGCATCCATGGCTAATACCATCTTCAGAGGTTTGTTCAGAGGTCTGTTGGAATGAGGCAAATGGGGTGTGTGTGTATATATATATATATATATATAGTCAAGGTAAAGGTTTTCCACTGACATTAAGTCCAGTCGTGTCCAACTCTGGGAGGTTGGTGCTCATCTCCATTTTTAAGCCAAAGAGCGCACCAAGACTGTAGACACCTCCAAGGTCATTTACCCAAAGGCATGACTGCATGGAGTGCCGTTAACTTCCCGCAAAAGTGGTACCTATTCATCTACTCACATTTGCATGTTTTCGAACTACTAGGTTGGCAGAAGCTGGGGCTGACAGCGGAAGCTCACGCTGCTCCTCAGATTTAAAACCTGCGACCTTTCAGTCAACAAGCTCAGCAGCTCAGCCATTATTATGTGCCGTCGCGCTTGGGGGCTATTAGTCTTAAAAGGAGGATGGACGTGGCATCTTTCCCCCAAGGGATTGCTTCTTGCCCTCCTTTAGGAAACTGGAACTCCCAAGAACCCAAAACGATGTAAATAACTCAAAATAAGTTTTATTTGTCACAAAGTCATTTCTTCAATGCAATAAACTGGAAAACCCTAGAGGGGTGAAGGAAAACACACTTTACAGTCTCTATTAGTCCTGGGTCCAAGGGGTTTGAAGCTGAGAAGCCTCACCAGGTTTCCTCTTCCTCAATGGTTGTGAGTGCCGGAGCAAAACCACAACCCCAATTCAAATGGCCTATTTTGAAGATTCAGGATCTTCCACTGGTGCCAAAAGAACTGGCTTGAAGGCGCCTGGGTCTCCTCAGTATCGTCCAGGATGATCTGGACATAAAGCATGAGTCCCAGGGGAAAAAACCTCAGAATTGGTGCTAAGAGGTGACTTAAAACAGGGTCCTTTAAGAATGAAGTCTCTTACTCACGTCCATGTTGCAGGAACTCTCATGGCAGAATGAAAAGAAAAGGAAGTTCTCCCCTCTTGCAGGAAGAGGTGGAGCCAAACAGTGCTGATTGACAGCTACAAGTAACCAATCCATACAAATATACAGAAACATGGCAAAAGGGGCAGGATTAAGCATGATACAACAGTTTAAATCTTACAACTAACAGTTCTATACATAGGTGGCGCCACTCGCGCCGTCACAATTATCTAATGTTTATTGCTATTGTTTTAATGTTTATGGTTTGTTTTATGAGTTTATTTATTGTTGTATTTGTTATGCTGTTGTTTTTACTGATGTATTTGGGCCTCGGCCTCTTGTAAGCCGCACCGAGTCCTTCAGGAGATGTTAGCGGGGTATAAATAAAGGATTATTATTATTATTATTATTATTATTATTATTATTATTATTTAACCCACTATGTCAGTGTTTCTCAACCTGGGGGTCAGGACACCTGGAGGGGTCGCGAGGGGATGTCAGAGGGGTCACCAAAGACCACCAGAAAACACAGTATTTTCTGTTGGTCATGAAGGTTCTGTGTGGGAAGTTTGGCCCAATTCAAGCGTTGGTAGGGTTCAGAATGCTCTTTGATTGTAGGTGAACTATAAATCCCAGCATTTACAACTCCCAAATGTCAAGGTCTATTTCCCCCAAACTCCACCAGTGTTTACATTTGGGAATATTAAGAATTTGTGCCAAGTTTGGTCCAGATCCATCATTGTTTGAGTCCACAGTGCTCTCTGGATGTAGGTGAACTACAACTCTCACACTCAAGGTCAATGCCCACCAAACCCTTCCAGTATTTTCTGTTGGTCAGGGGAGTTCTGTGTGCCAAGTTTGATCCAATTCCATCGTTGGTGGAGTTCGGAATGCGCTTTGATTGTAGGTGAACTATAAATCCCAGCAACTACAACTCCCACAGGACAAAATCAATCCTCCCATCCCAACCCCACCAGTATTCAAATTTGGGTGTATTGAGTATTTGTGCCAAATTTGGTCCAGTGAACTAAAATACATCCTGCATCTCAGATATTTACATTACGATTCATAACAGCAGCAAAATGACAGTTATGACAGTAGCAATGAAATTAATTTTATGGTTGGGGGTCACCATCACACGAGGAAGCGGATTAAGGGGTCGTAGCATTAGGAAGGTTGAGAACCACTGCACTATGTGTATATATGTGTGTGTGATGTTAGTTTGTGGAATTAACATAACTCAAAAACCACTGGATGCATTGACACCAAATTTGGATACAAGACACCTCTCAGGCCAACGAGTGACCATCACTCATAAAAACACTGAAAAACACAGCGGAAGGGACTTAAAAACGAAAAAACAAAAAAAATTACAACACATGAGCAAAACCACATATATATATATTCAAACACATATATACACACACAAAACACATATATACACACACAAAACACAAGCATGTGGACAATTTCAACAGAAAGGAGGAAAACATGAAAATGAACAAAATCTGGCTACCAGTATTAAAAAAACCTCTAAAATTAGAACAGCACAACAACAGAGAGGAAACAAACAAGGACATCTTAACACCTCTCAACAAAAGATTTTCCCAGGCACTGCCAGGCCATCAAATGCTAATCAAGGTGGTCCAGTTGAAACATTCCCACCTAGCTCCAGCAGACAAGAGTCCTTTGTCCCACCCTGGTCATTCCACAGATATATAAACCCACTTTCCTAGTTCCAACAGACCTCACTACCTCTGAGGATGCTTGCCACAGATGCAGGCGAAACATCAAGAGAAAATGCCTCTAGAACATAGCCATATAGCCCGAAAAAACCTACAACCCAGAGAGGAAACAAACAAGGACATCTAATCACCTCTCAACAAAAGATTTGCTCCAGGCACTGCCAGGCCATCATAGAATCATAGAATCAAAGAGTTGGAGAGACCTCCTGGGCCATCCAGTCCAACCCCTTTCTGCCAAGAAGCAGGAATATTGCATTCAAATCACCCCTGACAGATGGCCATCCAGCCTCTGTTTAAAAGTTTCCAAAGAAGGAGCCTCCACCACACTCCGGGGCAGAGAGTTCCACTGCTGAACGGCTCTCGCAGTCAGGAAGTTCTTCCTGCTAATCAACTGCTAATCAAGATGGTCATTTGAGACATTCACACCTAGCTCCAGCAGACAAGAGTCCTTTGTCCCACCCTGGTCATTCCACAGATATATAAACCCTTTTTCCTACTTCCAACAGACCTCACTACCTCTGAGGATGCTTGCCACAGATGCAGGCGAAATGTCAGGAGAGAATGCCTCTAGAACATGGCCATATAGCCCGAAAAAACCTACAACAACCCAGTGATTCCGGCCATGAAAGCCTTCGACAATACATTAAAACACATATATACAGCAACTTGTGGCAGGGGAGGCTATATCTGTGGCAATGCCTGGCTATTCTTTCTTGGGTAAATTGACTGGGTAGCTGTGGATTTCCTGCATGGGTCAGGGTCAGACTATATGGCTTTTGGGGTCCTCCCCTTCCAATGACATGATTTGTTTCATCCCTGGTTCATCGCTCCCTTCTTTACTCATTTGGAAAGTATGTACTGTACTTCCCATTAATCTCTTCCCATTTGTTGGAAACTCTATTCTACTCGCTCGGGGTTCCTTATTATTGGCCTTCCATTATGCTTGTTATAGCCCCCAAGGCAATAACTGTGTGTATTTGGAGCCTTGTGCTTTCAAAACTATTCCCCGGCTGAGGAATTGCTATGTTATGAGCACAGCTTACTGGAATCAGTTTACCCAAATGGGCCCCTGCCAAGTTAGGGTCAAACCTCTCTTGTCGAAGAGTCTTTGTGGAGCCTGGAGGGAGCCATCCATGCGCCAGGAGAGCGCACCAATTATCCACATGTTTTGCAAGCCCCGCCTGAGTTGCCCAGAGTGGAACTGCACTGATTTCTAGTTAAGCTGACTTTTGTATTGATTTATGATCTAAGCTTAACCTCCATTTCCTTTGGATACATGTTTATCATCTAAGGCAGTGGTTCTCAACCTGGGGGTCGGGACCCCCCGAGGGGTCGCGAGAGGGTGTTGGGTCACCAAAGACCATCAGAAAACACAGTATTTTCTGTTGGTCATGGGGGTTCTGTGTGGGAAGTTTGGCCTAATTCTATCGTTGGTGGGCTTCAGAAGGCTCTTTGGTTGTAGTGAACTATAAATCCCAGCAACTACAACTCCCAAATGTCAAGGTCTATTTTCCCAAACTTCACCAGAGTTCAATTTGGGCATATTGAGGTTCGTGCCAGTTTGGTCCAGATCCATCATTGTTTGAGTCCACAGTGCTCTCTGGATGTAGTGAACTACAATTCCAAAACTCAAGGTCAATGCCCACCAAAGCCTTTCAGTATTTTCTGTTGGTCAGGGGAGTCCTGGTTGCCAAGTTTGGTTCAATTCCATCGTTGGTGGAGTTCAGAATGCTCTTTGATGTAGGTGAACTATAAATCCCAGCAACTACAACTCCCAAATGACAAAATCAATCCTCCCATCCCAACCCCACCAGTATTCAAATTTGGGCATATTGGGTATTTGTGCCAAATTTGGTCCAGTGAATGAGAATACATCCTGCACATCAGATATTTACATAACGATTCATAACAGTAGCAAAATTACAATTATGAAGTAGCAATGAAAATAATGTAATGGTTGGGGGTCACCACAACATGAGGAACTGTGTTAAGGGGTCACGCCATTAGGAACGTTGAGAACCCCTGATCTAAGGGCAATCTGCCCAGAACTGGACAGTCTTATTCCAGGTGAGGGCAGAATTCAAAACGATCTTATTTATTTATTTATTTATTTATTTACCTTACTTATATACCGCTGTTCTCAGCCCTAAGGCTAGTCTAATGTCCGTAGGAAGGGCGTTCCACAGCCGAGGAGCCACCACCGAGAAGGCCCTATCTCTCGTCCCCGCCAGCCGAGCTTGAGAAGCAGGCGGGATCGAGAGCAGGGTCTCCCCGGAAGATCTCAAAGTCCTGGTGGGTTCATAGGCAGAGATGCGGTCGGATAGGTAGCTTGGGCCCGAACCGTTTAGGGCTTTAAAGGCCAACGCCAGCACTTTGAATTCAGCCCGGTAGCAGATCGGTAGCCAGTGGAGTTGGCGCAACAGGGGGTTGTATGCTCCCTGCGCTCCGCTCCTGTTAAAATCATGGCTGCCGAGCGTTGGACTAGTTGGAGCTTCCGAGCTGTCTTCAAAGGCAACCCCACGTAGAGAGCGTTGCAGTAGTCTAAACGGGATGTAACCAGAGCGTGGACTACCGTGGCCAAGTCAGACTTCCCAAGGTACGGGCGCAGCTGGCGCACAAGCTTTAGCTGTGCAAATGCTCCCCTGGTCACCGCCGAAACCTGGGGTTCCAGGCTCAGCGATGAGTCTTGACAGATTAGAGAGATGATGGGCCAAAACTAACAAAATGAAGTTCAACAGTGACAAATGCAAAAGACTCTACTTAGGCAGAAAAAACGAAATGCAAAGATACAGAATGGGGGACGATGAGGCCTGGCTCGAGAGCAGGACGTGTGAAAAAGATCTTGGAGTCCTCGTGGACAACAAGTTAAACATGAGCCAGGAATGTGATGGGGCGGCAAAAAAAGCCAATGGGATTTCGGCCTGCATCAATAGGAGCATAGTGTCTAGATCTAGGGAAGTCATGCTCCCCATGCTCTATTCTGCTTTGGTTAGACCACATTCCCTGGAATATTGTGTCCAATTCTGGGCACCACAATTCAAGAGAGATATTGACAAGCTGGAATGTGTCCAGAGGAGGGCGACTCAAATGATACAAGGTCTGGAGAACAAGCCCTATGAGGAGCGGCTTAAGGAGCTGGGCATGTTTAGCCTGAAGAAGAGAAGGCTGAGAGGAGATATGATAGCCGTGTATAAATATGTGAGAGGAAGCCACAGGGAGGAGGGAGCAAGCTTGTTTTCTGCTTCCTTGGAAACTAGGATGCAATGGAACAATGGCTTCAAGCTACAAGAGAGGAGATTCCATCTGAACATGAGAAAGAACTTCCTAACTGTGAGAGCTGTTCAGCAGTGGAACTCTCTGCCCCAGAGGGTGGTGGAGGCTCCTTCTTTGGAAGCTTTTAAACAGAGGCTGGATGGCCATCTGTCAGGGGTGATTTGAATGCAATATTCCTACTTCTTGGCAGAATGGGGTTGGACTGGATGAAGGCCCATGAGGTCTCTTCCAACTCTTTGAGTCTATGATTCTATGATTCAAGGCCCATGCCCACCAAAACCTTCCAGTATTTTCTGTTGGTCACGGGAGTTCTGTGTGCCAAGTTTGGTTCAATTCCATCATTTTTGGAGTTCAGAATGCTCTTTGATTGTAGGTGAACGACAAATCCCAGCAACTACAACTCCCAAATGACAAATTCTATCCCCCCCCCCACCCCACCCCACTAATATTCAAATTTGGTCATATTGGGTATTTGTGCCAAATTTGGTCCAGTGAATGAAAATACATTCTGCATATCAGAGATTTACATTATAATCCATAACAGGAGCAAAATTCTGGTTCCGAAGTAGCAATGGATATAATGTTATGGTTGGGGGGTCACCAAAACATGAGGAACTGAATTAAAGGGTCATAGAATCATAGAATCATAGATTTGGAGGAGACCTCCTGGGCCATCCAGTCCAATCCCATTCTGCCAAGTAGCACGAATATTGCATTCAAATCACCCCTGACAGATGGCCATCCAGCCTCTATTTAAAAGCTTCCAAAGAAGGAGCCTCCACCACACTCCAGGGCAGAGAGTTCCACTGTTGAACGGCTCTCACAGTCAGCTTGTGGTCTATTAAGACTCCTAGACCCTTTTTGCATGGAGTGTTTTCAATCCTGGTGTCTGCGCACTCCAGTTGTTATTGCCAAAGTGTGGCACGACACATTCTCCCTGTTGAAGCATCTTGGTCCAGCTCTCTAGTCTTCTCAGGCCATTTTGGATCCCGATGTTCTCCTCTACAGCATTAGCTCTCCGTCTGAATTGGGTGCCATCTACACATTCAATGAGCCTGCCCTCCATTCCATCATCCCAGTTGCTGATCAAGTTGATGGAAGACCCTCCGCAGACATCCTAGAAATACATTGCCATGAAGATGGAATTAAGCCTGGCGAAGAAGTCCCTTCTGGAGTGCCGACACGTTGTTATCAGTGCCCTCTGCTCCCCAGATGGTGGAAATGTCTCTGCTCCTCAAGCTCTCCTCTTTAGAGATTTATCGCCCGGGAACGTCTCCGTCTTTGAATTATCCCTACCTTCCAGACAGCGCAGAGCTTAATGAGGCTTCCTGAAATCCAGGCAACTAAGCCGCAAAGAGCCGAAAAAAAGGAGGGCGCTTTCCTTCCTGGCAGCATCGGGAGATTAAGAATCCAACCCAGATGCCAAAAAAGAAAACGTGTGCCATTGTCAAGCTGCCCTTCTTTGACCAGCCAGAAATATCTCTTCCTTGAGATCCCTCCAATCTCTATTGCAGCACTTTGCCTGCCAGGCAATTCATGGAAATGGAAATTCAGACTGCAGATCTGACCTCTTTTTGAGAAAACTGGCTCCAAAACACAGGGAGCACATTTCCAAAGGCAAGCAGGGGCCAACTGGCATGAGGATGGCCAAACCTCAGATCCTGATCCTGAATCTCCTGTTTTCATCAGAAGGCACGCAAGAGAGCCAGTCGCCCAGTTTTTGAAGATTGACTTCCCTGCAAGAGGGAAGTGCTGGGTGCCAATCTCTATTTCACTAAAGCAGAACAGTACCAGGTTTCAGCAACTGTAGTGTACTGTAGTGTAGTGGATTTCAGGAAGGCCTTCAACAAAGTCCCCCATCACCTTCTGGCAAAGAAACTAGTCTAATGTGGACTAGGCAAAACTACGGTGAGGTGGATCTGTAATTGGTTAAGCAGATGAACCCAGAGGGTGATTCTCCTCAAGACTTCCTTCTCTTCATCCTGGAAAGAAGTGATGAGTGGAGTGCCATTGGCAGGGTTCCATCCTGGGCCCAGTCCTGCTCAGGATCTTGAGGTCAGCTCTGACCAGCAGTGCTGCAGAATTTGAAGAGGCATGAATGGAGGGTGAAAGAGAAAAATGTGCCAAGAGGTAGGTGCATCAAGCCAACCCCGACCGGGACTGCCTTCCATCTGGAAACCAATGCCCTCACTGCGGGAGATGATACAGATCAAGAATAGGGCTCCATAGTCACCTACGGACCCACCTGGAGGATTATCCTACTCAGACGACGAGGGATCGCCTAAGTAAGTAAGTAATGACTTATGAAGGGTTAGAAGGCACAATCATCAAGTTTGCAGACGACACCAAATGGGGAGGGAGAGCCAAGACTCCAGAGGACAGGAGCAGGATTCAAAACGACCTTGACAGATTGGAGAGATGAAGGGCCAAAACTAAAACAATGAAGTTGAACAGGGAAAAATGCAAGAGACTCCACTTAGGCAGAAAAAACAAAATGCAAAGTGACAGAATGGGGGACACGTGGCTCAAGAGCAGAACGTGTGGAAAAGATCTCATGGACAACAAGTTAAACATGAGCCAACAATGTGATGCTGCAGCTTAAAAAGCCAATGGGATTTTGGCCTGCATCAATAGGAGTCTAGTGTCTGGATCCAGGGAAGTCCTGCTCCCCATGCTCTATTCTGCCTTGGCCAGACCACACCTGGAATCACACTGTGTCCAATTCTGGGCATCACAATTGAAGGGAGATGTTGACAAGCTGGAACCATTGGGGTTCTTCTTCAGGGAAGCTACCACCGGTGTGGAAATCACCTATTGGACAGATGGCAAGCTATCTCATCTCAGCAGACTGAAAGCCAAAATGAAGGTCACAACAACATTTGTTATAGATAGAACTCCAATATGCTGATGGTAACGTCGTCTGTGCCCGTTCAGAAGAAGATCTACAAGCCACTCTAAACACCTTTGTAGAAGCATACAAGAAGCTCGGCCTGTCATTGAACATGGAGAAAACCAAAGTGCTCTTCCAGCAGTCACCAGCCAACCCCTCTCCAATGCCAGAGATACATCTTAATGGTGGAACATTAGAAAATGTGGACCATTTCCGCTAGTTTGGCAGCCACCTCTCCACCAAAGTCAACATTGACACCAAAATACAACACCACCTGAGCTCTGTGAGTGCAGCATTTTTCCAAATGAAGCAGAGAGTGTTTGAGGACCGGGACATCCGTAGGGAGACCAAGGGGCTTGTTTATAAAGCCATTGTCCTCCCAACCCTGCTATACGCCTGTGAAACGTGGACTGTCTACAGACGTCACATGCAACTCCTGGAACAATTCCATCAGCGCTGCCTCCGGAAAATCCTGCAAATCTCTTGGGAAAATAGGTGAACAAATGTCAGCGTGCTGGAAGCAAAGACTACCAGCATTGAAGTCATGATCTTCTGCTATCAACTGTGCTGGACTGAATGCCACATTGTCTGAATGCCCAAAGATCATTGTCTCCCAAAGCAGTTACTATACTCTCAAGTCAAGAATGGAAAACGGAATGCTGGAGGACAGGAAAAGAAATGCTTGACATAGATGCAGGCGAAATGTCAGGAGAGATTGCTTCTAGAACATGGTCATTTAGCCCAAACACCTACAACAACCAAATTTTCCTGATTCTTGGCAGAATGGGGTTGGACTGGATGGCCCACCACGTCTCTTCCAACTCTAGGATTCTATGATTCTATGACCAAAGCAGAAGAGAGTGGGAACAGGACTTCTCTAATCTAACCTGTGAAGGTCATTGTGGACCCTGATCCTGTCCTGTCACCCAGAAATGTGACCTGGATGCCATTGTCCTCGTGCTTTCTCCGATTCCATCTGCCTTTCTGTCGGCCCATTGATTTCCCCACTTCCTCCATCTGCACGGCTTTGGCTTTGCACCCACCTTGTTCTTGAAGCGAGTGAAGGGCTGCACACTAAATTTAGCCCTTCCAGGAGAAAGAGAAGGCAGGGCCAATTAAGAGGAGTCCCCGAGGGCGTTTTGTGTAATTACGCAGATATAATGATGCTAAGGCTGTCCTTGCTGCACTCTGCGCTACACAATAAATAAGGAGATTTGGGGCTGAACGGACCGAATTTAGATTTCTGAACAGAATAACAATGATCATTAACACTGACTGAGTTTTTAAAGACCGAGGTCTTAAGGAGGTCGTGCGTTAAGGTCCTATATTAAGGAGATGGGAATGTAATTTCACATGTTACACAGGCCCACGATGGAAAGGAAATGGCTCAGCCATCCATGCTTGCAAAGAACCTTGGGACGATTGCTGATCGTAAACTGGATTTGATCCAGGAGTGTGATGCTTGTTGGGAATCAGCCTGTGTTTGTGTTTCAGGATCCTGATGAGGGAAATGATGAGGGCAATGATGAGGGCAATGATGGTGCTGAGGCTGAGGTCCAAGATGGAGATGGTTTGGTCAATGATTTTCAGGCAGACAGTGACAGAGAGGCCCCAGTGCAAAGGGCAGTTTCTCATGAGAATATCCCTGCTGGGCCTAGAAATGATAGTTCACTCCCTCTCTCTGTGAGCTCTCAAGATTTGGGTTTGGAAAACAATCTGACACCTGGGAATTTTTATGAGCAAAAGACAAAAGGTCCCCAAGACCAAGAGTGAAACAATTATGTATATTATGTCTTTGCTTCATTGCTACAACGTTCAACGTATATGAATCTAGTACAAGTTATACAGCATACAGTTCTCTAAACCAAAAATTATTTATCTTATGTGGTATAAACAACAAATTCTTACAGCAAGATATACAGCTGTTTTAAAGTTCTTTTGAAAATAAAATTGTCAATAACAATACACAGTTTTTGAACCTTTTTACAAGTCTCTTAATCCAGAGCTTCTTGATTTAGGCAAAGTTTGTCCTCAGCAACACACAGTTTATCAGTCCTTTTTCTTTCTTTCAAAATCACAGTTTGTCAAGCAAAGTTTACCAGTCCTTTTTCAAAATCAATATTTGTCAACCACAACCGGTTTCGACTATAAGCAAGGACATAATATACATAATTGTTTCACTCTTGGTCTTAGGGACCTTTTGCCTTTTGCATTTCAGGGAACACTTGCTCTCATTTTTTATGAGCAGCCAGATAGGGAGCTGAAGAATAGGTGGCTGGAGATTAGCCAGGATCGACAGCAAACTCAGTGTTTACGTCACTCTGAAAGGCTTCGTCTGATAAGGGGAAAATGTGGGGGAAAGCGAAACCAATTTCTGAGTTTGGGGATATAAGGTATGCCTCAAGGGGACACCTGTGTTGTGACTCAGCAGCTTGACTCTGAAGCCGAGCCCTGTGGGTCTTGTGAGCCAGAGTTCCCTGATGAGGAGGATGATGAGTTACAGATTTCTGTTCATGTCTCAAACAGGGTTGACGGTGAGGCTGCAGAAGGGGAAACAGCAAGTCAGTTCTCAGGGGGAAAGAATGTCAGTGAGACTTGATAACGAGAGTGAATTCCCACATTATTATTATTATTATTATTATTATTATTATTATTATTATTATTATTTCCGTCACTTTTACCCCGCCCTTCTCACCCCCAAGGGGGGACTCAGGGCGGCTTACAGAGGAAGGCACAATTCGATGCCTTTATCACATATACATACATATATAAAAGCAATTAAAACAGTTACAAATTAAATTAAATCATCAATACAAAACAGTGCAATAAACAGTAGTAGGCTAATCCTGAGCTCAGCGTTCGGAGTTCCGTAAATCCATTCCGTCTCGACAAATTCCAGCTCGTCATCAAATCTTTCTTTAACTGCCAGAATGTCCAAATGCCTGGTCCCATATCCAGGTTTTCAACTTTTTCCTAAATGAAAGAAGGGACGTTGCCGATCTAATCTCCCCGGGGAGTGAATTCCACAGGCGGGGGGCCACCACCGAGAAGGCCCTGCTCCTCGTCCCCGCCAATCTCACTTGTGATAGAGGCGGGGTCGAGAGCAGGGCCTCCCCAGAAGATCTTAGACTCCGAGGTGGGACGTAGAGGGAGATCCGTTCGGACAGATACACTGGGCCGGAACCGTATAGGGTTTTGTAGGTCAAAACCAGCACTTTGAATTGTGCTCGGAATTGGATCGGCAGCCAGTGGAGCTGACACAACAGGGGGGTGGTGTGCTCCCTGTATGACGCTCCAGTGAGCAATCTGGCTGCCTCTCGCTGGACCAGTTGGAGTTTCCGAGCAGTCTTCAAAGGCAACCCCACGTAGAGTGCGTTGCAGTAATCCAATCGGGATGTAACAAGAGCGTGGACCACATGGCCAGGTGGAGATGTCTTCACCTCCTTTGCCTTCCCACGGTGATCCAGCCCAGCTGGTAAACCAAGATAAGGGGTTAGAGAGCCTTGAAGATAATGAATTAATGAGCAGGCAGGATCGCCTGCAATTAAGGATCCGGAGAAGTTCTCGTTTAGCTAGTAAACGTGAAGCCAAGTCTGCCAAAGGTCATCGCAATGTGTTCATGACTGCAAAGGGTATTTAGCCTTCTGGCTGACAAACAGGCGTCATCAGTTCAATATGGCTCTTTCCATGCTGTTGTATCTCAGGCTAAGATTCACCTTGCTCTCTCTGACAAACCAGCCAAACTTGTGAAGAAAGAAGTTTATTGTGAGGTTTTTCAAACAAATCAGAGTATAAGCAGTAAAAAGTTCAGTAGTACAAGGTAGAAGTCCAATAGATTCCCTTTGAGTCAAAGCAGGAAACTTGAAGCAAAGAAGCAGCATAAAATCCAGGAAATAGCATAAGGTTACATGAAGCAGGCTTTCCCCAAGGCCCAAGCCCAGAGCCGGAGACAAAGCGAGCCATTTTTGCAACGTTGGAACTGACGCCGAATCAGCTCCCAGGCAGTTTACTTATAGGTAAAACATCAAAACATTGAACATTAAACAGACAGCTAACAAGCAGTTTTCCCACCAACGGATGGGCTCAAGACTTGGCCGCAATTCGTAAACTCCTTCTTAACACCTATGGAGCAGCCTGACCTTCACCAGCTGTCTTATCAGCCACATTCCGTTCCTGTGAGAAAAGTGGTTTCTCTCTAGCTACAGACTGTGGCTGAGAAAACTGAGAAAACTGAAATCCCACACCTGCATCTGTATTCCCATTCCCATCATGCTCATCTGCACTCACAGTCCCATCATGCTGTTGCTGCTGAACCACAACACATGCAAACTTCTATGGATTAACCTTGGCTTTAAGCAGCACACTTTTGGCTTCCTGATTCTGGGATTTTGAGTATCGTGTTCAACTGTTTTACAATGGACTCTTGTTTGACCATTGCTTAAAAGATTATGCTTCATGTTTTTGCCTTTGGACTTCGCAGATTCTTTTCGCACGGTCTGCCAGGGCTTTAATGGGGCTTCTTTCTTGACTTGGGTGATGGTTGGAGTTTTTATGTAGATATCTATCTGTGTGTGAGGGTTTTCTGTAAATGGTGTGACCCAATTGTTGGTCTGGTTTGTGGTGACTAGGATATCTAGAAAAGGCAGCCTTCCTCCATTTTCTTTTTCCATGGTGAACTGGATGTTTGGGTGGATACTCCACCTCGGACACTAGAAGAGCTGCAAGACCAAAAACCTAAAACAACAAAGTAATTCCGGCCATGAAAGCCTTCGACAATGGATAGAGAAGCGTTGGGGCCTCCTTCTCTGGACCTCTCCAAAAGGAGATGTACTGCCAGGAAATCCTGTACTGAGCAAAACGAGGTTGGACTAGATGGCCTCAGAGGGACCCTTCCAACTCTGTGATTCATGCTCAGGCTGTTCTGCATCTTTCTCTTTGAGCCTGCCAAGCTTTAAGATCTTGGGGAGGTTGTTCTTTTTCCCCTTTTGTATCTCATCACTTTCACAGACACAGTCGGCGGGGATGTGGGCGTCTTTGGCACCACACTTTGGAAACCAGAAAAGTTCCTTCTTTGCTCTCTTTGAGGCAGCAAGTTAAGCCCCTTCTTCTCTGGTGAAACTTTGGGCGCAGATTCTAACAAAAGGGACTTTGTATTGGAGCTGTTTCTGCTTTCTTAATTTTTCTTTTCAAGTCAGATGTTCAATTGGTTCTATTTCCGTTTCTCCTTTCTCTCCACCTGGACAAGGACTGGCTAAAAATCTCCCAAAACTCTGCTTTCATTCCTTTGCCGCCCCACCACCTTGCCTCCGATGAGGTCAAAAGTAGTTATTTTTGGATTCAAATGGCAGAAACAGAGATTTCACTTAAACATTTGGCAGAACTTTCTGACGAAAAGAGTTTTTCAACAGGGGAATCTGGTGTGCCATGAAGTTTGGTGAAGTCTCCTTCTCTGGAAGTCTATAAACAGAAACTGGATGGGCATTTGTTGGGAGGGCTTTGATTGTGTCTTCCTTTATGGGAGAATAGAGTTGGTCTGGATGGCCTTTGAGGTTCCCATCCCATTCAAATGGAATGCAGACTGCCTTGCATTCTGGTGGAGTCTCCTTCTCTGGAATTTTCTAAACAGAAACTGGATGGGCATCTGTTGGGAGGGCTTTGATGGTGTCTTCCTTTATAGAAGAATGGAGTTGTGCTGCATGGCCTTTGAGGGTCCCATCCCATTTGAATGGAATACCCATCACATTAGAATGGAGACTTCTGGTGGAGTCTCCTTCTCTGGAAGTCTATAAACAGAAACTGGATGGACATCTGTTGGGAGGGCTTTGATGGTGTCTTCCTTTGTGGAAGAATGGAGTTGGGCTGGGTGGCCTTTGAGGTTCCCATCCCATTCAAATGGAATGCAGACTGCCTTGCATTCTGGTGGAGTCTCCTTCTCTGGAATTTTCTAAACAGAAACTGGATGGGCATCTGTTGGGAGGGCTTTGATGGTGTCTTCCTTTATAGAAGAATGGAGTTGTGCTGCATGGCCTTTGAGGGTCCCATCCCATTTGAATGGAATACCCATCACATTAGAATGGAGACTTCTGGTGGAGTCTCCTTCTCTGGAAGTCTATAAACAGAAACTGGATGGACATCTGTTGGGAGGGCTTTGATGGTGTCTTCCTTTGTGGAAGAATGGAGTTGGGCTGGGTGGCCTTTGAGGTTCCCATCCCATTTGAATGGAATACACATCCTATTAGAATGGAGACTTCTGGTGAACTCTCCTTCTCTGAAATTGGATGGGCGTCTGTTGGGAGGGCTTTGATAGTGTCTTCCTTTATAGAAGAATGGAGTTGGGCTGGGTGGCCTTTGAGATCCCCATCCCATTCAAATGGAATACCCATCCCATTAGAATGAAGACTTCTGGTGAACTCTCCTTCTCTGAAACTGGATGGACATCTGTTGGGAGGGCTTTGATGGTGTCTTCCTTTGTGGAAGAATGGAATTGGGCTGGGTGGAATTTGAGGGTCCCATCCTATCAGAATGGAGACTTCTGGTGGAGTCTCCTTCTCTGGAAGTCTATAAACAGAAACTGGATGGCCGTCTGTTGGGAAGGCTTTGATGGTGCCTTCCTTTAAGGAAGAATGGAGTTGGGCTGCATGGCCTTTGAGGGTCCCATCCCATTTGAATGGAATACAGACTGCCTTGTATTCTGGTGAAGTCTCCTTCTCTGGAAAAACAGAAACTGGATAGGCATCTGTTTGGAGGGCTTTGATGGTGTCTTCCTGTCTTGCAGAAGAAGGGTGGGCTGGGTGGCTTTGGGGGCTTCTTCCTCATTCTATGATTCCATAATTCTCCTCCTCATTCCCTTTGCACTAAGTCTGCACATGTTACTCTTTGCTTGCACATTGGCACTTCCTGCTTGGCCCCCTGGGCTTCACTTGAGTCTGATTGATTTCTGTCTCCCGTTGCCAAGGAAACTCCTGATCCCACCCCCAGGATTTGGCAGGTGAACCAGGTGCAAGTACTCATCTCTGCTAAATAAATACTCTTTCATGTCTTCTTAGGGAGCGATGATGTGCCTGCTTTGGAGTGCTGGCCGAGCCAAGGCAGCCTGGTGCCTGGTGCAGCTGCGGCTCCTTCCTCGCCCCATCACCCTCGGGTTTACCAAACAGCCACGGCTTCCTCCCAAAAGATGGCACTGAAACGGATCATGCAGGTGAAGAGGTAAACAGCACAAACAGCACATATCGCTTCGGAGGGAGATGTGGAGCTGGGAGCCTGCAATGCTGAGCCGACTCAATTGGATGCCTTTTGTGGCAGCTAAAAAAGCCAATGTGATTCTGGGCTCCATTGAGAGGAGGAGAGTGTCCAGATCAGGCATGGGCCAATTTGGGCCCTCCAGGTGTTTTGGACTACAACTCCCACCATTCCTAACAGCTTCAGGTCCCTTCCTTTTCCCCCTCAGCTGCTTAAGGTGCTTGTTTATAAAGCTACTGTCCTCCCAACCCTGCGATACTGTGCTGGTACAGCTGTACCAGAAGCTCCCACTTTACTTGCCTTGTATTAAGTGTTTGCTTGCAGCCCAAGGCTTGGGATTCTGCAGAAAGGTGGCTTCCTGTTAAAGTTTGCAGTTATAGGGCAGGCCCCTTGTCCATCATCGTGAAGTTTGGTTCCGCCCCCTGTTCAGGACAATTGAGAAGGGAAGGGAGCCATTTTCAGTCAGTCTCAGCAAAGGAAGTCAATGTACAGGACGTGTACAGACTTTCTCCTGTACAAAGGCTTCAACCCTTAAGACCTCCCGGGGGAGAACAGTCTTAAGAGCATCTAAAGATTCCCAAAGGTTCCCAGGAAAACAGCCTTACAGCCCTGAGGAATTTCGGAGTCAATAACAGCTTTAAACATCAAGAACTCCACCTAAGTGACTACTGGCCTACTGGTAGGTCCACTCGGTGCTTTGAGACACAGTTCAACCTGGTAGTGGAGCCCACATCAGTTAGGTTTAGGATCACAGTTAGCCTGGGAGAACTTTGGAAAGGGATTTTCCTTTAGAGTAAAAGCAACAGTTAGAAGCCACCAGTTGCACAAAAGCCTGGAAGCATTTATTTAACTTTTTGAAGTTTCTGTTGATTGTTCACCAATAAAAGACTTTGTTATATTTTACAAGCCCTCTAGAGACTGTTTATGGTGAAAATCCTTAAGAATTTCTCTTCGGGCCCCCTGGCTTCCCGCTGGGCTAAAGTTGCACGTCCTGTTTTAAAAGCAATTTGTTTCAAGCCCAGCGCGCGACAGAACAGATACGCCTGCGAGACGTGGACTGTCTACAGACGTCACATGCAACTCCTGGAACGATTCTATCAGTGCTGCCTCCGGAAAATCCTGCAAATCTCTTGGGAAGACAGATGGACAAACGTCAGCGGGCTGGAAGAAGCAAAGACCACCAGCATTGAAGCAATAGTCCTCCACCATCAACTCCGTTGGAAAGGCCACATTGTCCAGATGCCCGACCACCGTCTCCCAAAGCAGTTGCTCTACTCCGAACTCAAGAATAGAAAATGGAATGTTGGTGGGCAAGAAAAGAGATTCAAAGATGGGCTCAAAGCCAACCTTAAAAACTCTGGTATAGACACTGAGAACTGGGAAGCCCTGGCCCTTGAGTGCTCCAGCTGGAGGTCAGCTGTGACCAGCAGTGCTGTAGAATTTGAAGCGGCACGAATGGAGGGCGAAAGAGAGAAATGTGTCAAAAGGAAAGCGCGTCAAGCCAATCCTGACCGAGACTACCTGGAAACCGATTCCCTCACTGTAGGAGAAGATGCAGATCAAGAATAAGACTCCACCAGGACACCGAACTTAGAGGACCATCATCCTCGGACTACGAGGGATCGCCTAAGTAAGTAAGTGTACACCTGTGGAATGATGTCCAGGGTGGGAGAAAGAAGCCTTGCCTGTTCGAATAAACGGTGAATGTAGCAGTTAGCAGCTTGAATAGCACTGGGTAACTTTGAAGCTGCAAATTCAATCAGTGAGGGCATCTGCAAAGACATATCCTGGTGTCTGTTGCCTGGGAGCAGCCTCTGTTTGGGAGGTGTTCGAGACCTGTTTGACAATGGAATCTGCTGCTGCCTGGGTGTTGGGTTCTCCATCTCTTGTGGGATCCTTTAAATCTGCTCATTTATTCCATCTTCATCATATTTATTTATTTATACACCATTTTGGACTCAAACATAGGAAGATGTGAGCGACAGTCAGGCTGCATCAATAGGAATCAGGTGTCCAGATTGAGGGAAGTTATCGTTGGTGGTGGAATCCACTGCCAACAGGGCTTTGATTGTGTCTTTCTGTGTGGCAAAAGGGGGTTTGACTGGGTGGCCCTTGGGGCCCCTTCGAATTCTAGGAATTTATGATCCCAGCCAAGATCTTCCATTGCTGAATGTGAAGCTACACTGGTGGCGCACCCCCCTCCTGATGTGTGCAATGCCTTGCCTGCTGTTTCCACAATCTCAAAGAATCAGGTGGCGCATTGAAAGCACCGATGAGCAATTGCACCCCAATCAAGAATGTATGACAGCCTCTGTGACGGTTGCATTTCCAGAACGGTGCTTATGCAACAGGTGACAACAAGAAAAAAAAAGGAAGAAAGCATGACAGCAAGCAGCGCAACCATCATCCTTCCACAATTTACACAGGTTTGGGATACAGAATCTCTATGAAAGCAGAAGAACTGCAAATAGGGGGGAAAGAACACCTTTATTTACATAACAGCTCCCTAAAAATATCTACATTCTCCAGTGCAACTTGGTAGTCCACTTCCTATGGAATTATATTGCAGGATCCATAAATGTGCAACTGTATAGAATCATAGAATCAAAGAGTTGGAACCCCTTCTGGGTTCTGGTCTCAACTTGAAAGGATCCATAGCCAAACTGCACTTCCAATAGGTTCCCAAAAGTTTAGACTAGAATCCAGAGCGGCTTCTTCACCAAGCCATGGGGTGCATCTCCGCTGTAGAATCCATGCAGTTTGGCACCTCTTTGACTCCCATGGCTCAATGCTATGGAGTCATAGAATCATAGAATCAAAGAGTTGGAAGAGACCTCATGGGCTATCCAGTCCAACCCCATTCTGCCAAGAAGCAGGAATATTGCATTCAAATCACCCCTGACAGATGGCCATCCAGCCTCTGTTTAAAAGCTTCCAAAGAAGGAGCCTCCACCACACTCCGGGGCAGAGAGTTCCACTGTTGAACGGCTCTCACAGTCAGGAAGTTCTTCCTCATGTTTAGATGGAATAGTTGGCATCTGCCAGACTTTGGCCATCGTGAGGCACTGTGCTATGCTGAAAAACTCCAGGAGATTCCTGGAGAGAAGATATTGATTGAATCCACAAATAATCAATGTGGAGGGCTAATTGGATAAGATCTGTCTGAGAGTGGGACGGATTCATCCAGAAGATGGTGGACTCTCCTTTTTTGTGGGCCTTTGAACAGAGGCTGGACAAACAGCCTCCAGGAATGCTTAAGCGGTTGGTTCCTGCATGACACAACGGGGTTTGCATTAGATCACCTTTGGGATTCCTTCCAACTCGAAGCTTTTAGGATTCTAGGTTATGCCACAGCCGGAATAATACAGCTACCTGCAAGACAGAGCTTTTGTGTGCCCAAAACACTAAAAGGATGCCATCATATGGTTCCAGAAGCCTTTATCACAGAGAAGTCACAATTGGTTCAGGAATCCTGCCTTGCCTTCTCTTCCTTAAGCTCCCTTCCAGGGGCGGATGAACATTTTGGTCCAAAGTGCAACATGAACATTCAGTTCCTGGTTGCAAATGCAGAGATGGGCACAAGACACCTTTTTGCATGCTGAGGCACGCATTCACACAGATGAGCATGCATACGTATGTGGTATAGCCATGCGCACACAAGTGGAGGCACATGCCTGCATAATCAGCTGTGCCTTGGTTTGCACAAAGCCAACCTTAAAAACTCTGGCATAGACACTGAGAACTGGGAAGCTCTGGCCCCAGGCATGTAGCCGGGGGGGGGGGGGGGGCTTGAGGGGCTTCAGCCCCCCCCCCGAAATTCTCATGGTGGTTCGCGAAAAGGCCTTACTGGTGCATTATTTAAACTGTTATGTTTATTCATATCATGATCTGATCACCCTACTCAATATATCCCATATGCATGGGGGTATTGGGGTAACGATACAAAAGGTTTGCAAGGGTAGACCCTCTTTCACTCAGACTCAGCCCGCCCCAAACAAACTCAGCACCCCCCCTCCCCCAAATTGAAATCCTGGCTACGGGCCTGTCTGGCCCTTGAGCATTCCAGTTGTAAGTCAGCTGTGACCAGCAGTGCTGCAGAATGTGAAGAGGCACGAATGGAGGGCGAAAGGAAGAAACATGCCAAGAGGGAGGTGCATCAAGCCAACTCTGACCAGGACCGCCTTCTACCTGGAAACCGATGCCCTCACTGCGGGAAAACATGGAGATCAAGAATAGGGCTCCACAGCCACCTACGGGCCCACCGCCAGGACACTACACTTGGAGGACCATCATCCTTGGACTACGAGGGATCGCCTAAGTTAGTAAGGTTTGTACTCTCGGGGCTGCATTTGGTTTAACAACTCTGCCATTCAAAACAAGGACAGTTTGGTGTACTCAGAATGAATCATAAAACCTAGAGTTAGAAGAGACTTCCAAGGGCCATCCAGTCCAACCCCAGACGCAATCCAAGCCCTCCTGACTGATGGCCATCCAGTGATGAAGACTCCACAATTTAGCTCCCAATGCAGAGACAACCCTGGTGCAGGATCTGGCCCTTATCTTTTCTAGTTCACCTGGTTGTCTGATGGAGTGCTAAAGTTCAGACTAGATTCTGGAATAAGGAAGAGGTCACTAGGTAGCTTCTCCCCTCCTCCTCTGTTTCTCCAAGCCAGCAAAATATTTAGAGGACCTTCTAACCTAGTTAATCAGGTTATACTGTTTTATACCATTCTATTGTTATATTATTATTTAAATTGTATATTTATTTTTTGGGTGTTGTCACCATGGGTTGCCGATTTGTTAGCCGCCCTGAGTCCCTCTGCAGAGGTCGAGATAGGACGGGGTACAAATGTCTGAAATAAATACATAAATACATAATTCAGTGGTCAGTATCACAATGGAGAGTGATACCAGAGTAAAGTTGGCCCTCCATATCCACAGATTCTACATCCACAGCATGAAAATACTCCAGAAACTGCGTTGCACCTCAGAATAGGTTCACCTTGCTGAAAACACCAAACTGCACACAGCCAAAAAATAAAAGATAAAAAGTTCTTAAAAGCAAAAGTAATGTTCCAAAAGATCAATACAAAACAACACCTTGAAGCATGATCCAAAAAGACACCAGCAAACCAAAATCCCATGAGAACATGACTGAGTCCTGAGAGCATGAACACAAGAACTGGAAGACAATCCAGACAAGCAAAATGCAAAATTCTTGGTTAAATGAAAAGTTGCTCTGACAAAGGTTTGGTCCCAAACACACAGCTTTATACCCTTTGCAAAACATGAAGGCGTTTCTTTGGCTTCTGGCCTCCTTCTCGTTAGCTATTCTCACACTCCTTCGAACTCTGAATTCCAAACGGTCAGCTCGATCTAAGGTCCCCGTTTCGTCAAGGTCAGCCTGTTCGTTAGTGTTATCCAGTTTGCCTTCCTGCTCATTATCAGGCTGAGAACCGTCCTCCTTTTCTGAGTCAATTTCCACCTGCACCTGGCTAGTTTCAGTATCAACAAACGCATCTCTTGCTGTGGGAAACTGAACTTCCACACCCTGTTCCTCATTGACTATAACAGGGACATTTTGAACCAGATTGTCAACCTGAATCCCATCATCCTCATCAGAGACACTCTGTGGTTCCAGCTGAGTCACAACAAACTATTCCAAAAAAAGGACACCTTTCTTTTGCCATTTGAGATACAAGACAGCATTTCAATATTGCAATATGTTTAATGGGACTTGAGCATCCATGATTTGGATATCCATTACGGTCTTGGGACCAAACCCCAGCAGATACCGAGGGTCCACTGTATTATTATATTTAAAGGAGGACCACGTTGGCCCCTTCTACACTGCCAAATAATCCAGGCTATCAAAGCAGAAAATGCACATTATCTGATTTGAACTGGGTTATCTTAGTCTACATTTGCTCCATCTCAGATCCTTCCCACCCTAGCAGGGTTGGGAGGATAATAGCTTTATAAACAAGCCCCTTGGTCTCCCTATGGATGTCCTGGTCCTCAAACAATCTCTGCTTAATTTGGAAAAAAACTGCACTTGCAGAGCTCAGGTGGTGTTGTATTTTGGTGTCAATGTTGACTTTGGTGGAGAGGTGGCTGCCAAGGGAGTGGAAATGATCAACATTTTCTAATGTTATACCATTAAGCTGTATCTCTGGCATTGGAGAGGGGTTGGCCGGTGACTGCATGGCAGAAGGGAGTTGGACTGGGTGACCATTGGAGTCTCTTCCATCTTTAGGATTCTGTGATTCTGTGGAGCTCTTGCAACAGCTTGCAAAATGCAATAGGAAGCAGGCATCCCGGCTCCCTCTGCAGCCTGTCTCTCTGAGCTTTGCACATTTCTGTGACTTCTCCCAAGGGCTGTTTTGTTTTCAGACAATCACCAGACAGTAGGCATTGTCCCAGTTACAGTGACACACAATCAGAGCTCAAGGCAGGAGAGCGCAAACGGGGAAGACGCCTGCAAAAACAAGGCTTGGCTGCAAAAACTGGGAGTGAGATAGGAAACATGCAGGCTTCCAAGTGTTGTTGGACTGCAGCTCCCATGAATCTTCACTGTTGCTTATACAGTACTTTCATTGTTATGGCTCAATGCTGCAAAATCCTGGGCATTGCTCATTGGTGAGGCACCAACACTCTTGGACAGAGAAGGCTAAAGCCACCCATGATTCCATAACATTGACCCTTGGCAGTTAGAGTTGGGTCACACTGTGTCCATTCAGTAGATCCATTCTAAGTCTGCTGGGATTTTCAGTTTGGCAGCCCCTCAAGGGTCACATTCAGTCCATCCATGATTGTCTGCTCCCACTAATTGGTTTTATCCTTCCCTTCTTAGGTTCCTTGGAAACTTGTCAATGGCCCCATCTACACTGTCATATTAAATCCACATTATCTGCTGTGAACTGGGTTATATGGCTATATATCTTAGCACCACAATTCAAGAGAGATATTGACACGCTGGAATGTGTCCAGAGGAGGGTGACTAAAATGATCAGGGGTCTGGAGAACAAGCCCTATGAGGAGCGGCTTAAGGAGCTGGGCATGTTTAGCCTGAAGAAGAGAAGGATGAGAGGGGATATGATAGCCATGTATAAATATGTGAGAGGAAGTCAAAGGGAGGAGGAGGGAGCAAGCTTGTTTTCTACTTCCCTGGAGACTAGGACACTGAACAATGGCTTTAAATTACAAGAAAGGAATTCCATCTAGAATCATAGTAGAGTTGGAAGAGACCTCGTGGGCCATCCAGTCCAACCCCATTCTGCCAAGAAGCAGGACAATCGCATTCAAAGCACCCCCAAAAGATTGCCATCCAGCCTCTGTTTAAAAGCCTCCAAAGAAGGAGCCTCCACCACACTCCAGGGCAGAGAGTTCCACTGCTGAACAGCTCTCACAGTCAGGAAGTTCTTCCTCATGTTCAGATGGAATCTCCTCTCTTGTAGTTTGAAGCCATTGTTCCGTGTCCTAGTCTCCAGGGAAGCAGAAAACAAACTTGCTCCCTCCTCCTCCCTGTGGCTTCCTCTCACATATTTATACATGGCTATCATATCTCCTCTCAGCCTTCTCTTCTTCAGGCTAAACATGCCCAGTTCCCTCAGCCGCTCCTCATAGGGATTGTTCTCCAGACCCTTGATCATTTGAGTCGCCCTCCTCTGGACACATTCCAGCTTGTCAATATCTCTCTTGCATTGTGGTGCCCAGAATTGGACACAATATTCCAGGTGTGGTCTAACCAGAGCAGAATAGAGGGGTAGCATTACTTCCCTAGATCTAAGCACTATGCTCCTATTAATTCAGGCATGTTAATGAGCTGGGCATGTTTAGCCTGAAGAAGAGAAGGCTGAGATGAGATATTATAGCCATGTATAAATATGTGAGAGGAAGCCACAGGGAGGAGGAGGGAGCAAGCTTGTTTTCTTCTTCCTTGGAGACTGAACATGAGGAAGAACTTCCTGACTGTGAGAGCCGTTCAGCAGTGGAACTCTCTGCCCCGGAGTGTGGTGGAGGCTTCTTCTTTGAAAGCTTTTAAACAGGGGCTGGATGGCCATCTGTCAGGGGTGATTTGAATGCAATATTCCTGCTTCTTGTCAGAATGGGGTTGGACTGGATGATGGCCCAGGTGGTCTCTTCCAACTCTTTGATTCTATGATTCTATGAGAGCTAGCCATGAGCGCATAATGCATTTCCTACCACAGCCATGGCTTCACTGAGTGATTGCAATGCTCCCTGTGCCTCTGCATGGGCAATGAGGCCTGCATTCAACAGCACCAGAGTTCGGCAGCCTTCAGCTTCATAAAGATCCTCATATATGCGTAAGGGAGCATGCCCAGGCACATGTAATTGATGGGATGAGAGTCAATGCGTCCAACCTTTCAAAGCCCGAGGTGAGCAAAATTAATCTTGCTGGCTGATTCATAGAGAACGTGAGACCATATTTCTCTTTGCACTCAGGGAATGACATGGAGAATTTGCCTTTGTGAACTGAAGCACCGTGCAAAGAAATGTCAGAGGTAGGGTGGCAATGCGCCTCTGCATGGGCAAAGGGGACCTCCTCGTGCTCAATGGCACCAGATGCTCAGCTCTGGTTGGGCAACCGTCAGCCGCATGCAGGCGTTATATCACAGCCGAAGTCGCACCACCAGCACATATGCTCAAGGGAACACGCGCAGGCGCATGCCATTGACGGGAGGAGAGTCAATGCTCACAAAGCCCGATGTGAGCAAAATTGTAATTAATCTCGCCGGCTGATTCATAGAAAAGCGCGGAGACACGTTTCTCTTTGAGGCCCAAAGACAGGCGCAAAGGCCTCGTCCATCCGAGGAGACTCTCTGTCGGAGGAAGATTGTGCGCACTGAATGGGGTCGCCCACTGCGCGGGGGAAGCATCCCTCCTTTTCCTAATTAATGCCTCTCTCTTGCGCAAACGTCAATTGAATTCCAACCGCGAGGTTCGCCTGTTATCTATCTCCAAAGCAGACGCTCTTTCTGCGCAGAGCAAAGGCGGTGGCTTCTCATCAGGCAACGCAGGCACATCTCTCTTGCTAGAGCCAGGCCCTCCTGGGCACATCAATCGACCACTGACGTCCTTCTGGGTTCTGGTCTCAACTTGAAAGGATCCATAGCCAAACTGCACTTCCAATAGGTTCCCAAAAGTTTAGACTAGAATCCAGAGCGGCTTCTTCACCAAGCCATGGGGTGCATCTCCGCTGTAGAATCCATGCAGTTTGGCACCTCTTTGACTCCCATGGCTCAATGCTATGGAGTCATAGAATCATAGAATCAAAGAGTTGGAAGAGACCTCATGGGCCATCCAGTCCAACCCCATTCGGCCAAGAAGCAGGAATATTGCATTCAAATCACCCCTGACAGATGGCCATCCAGCCTCTGTTTAAAAGCTTCCAAAGAAGGAGCCTCCACCACACTCCGGGGCAGAGAGTTCCACTGCTGAACGGCTCTCACAGTCAGGAAGTTCTTCCTCATGTTCAGGTGGAATCTCCTTTCTTGTAATTTGAAGCCATTGTTCCTGCGTCCTAGTCTCCAGGGAAGCAGAAAGGAAGCTTGCTCCCTCCTCCTCCCTGTGGCTTCCTCTCACATATTTATACATGGCTATCATATCTCCTCTCAACCTTCTCTTCTTCAGGCTAAACATGCCCAGCTCCTTAAGCCGCTCCTCATAGGGCTTGTTCTCCAGACCCTTGATCATTTTAGTCGCCCTCCTCTGGACACATTCCAGCTTGTCAATATCTCTCTTGAATTGTGGTTCCCAGAATTGGACACAATATTCCAGGTGTGGTCTAACCAAAGCAGAATAGAGGGGTAGCATTACTTCCCTAGATCTAGACACTATGCTCCTATTGATGCAGGCCAAAATCCCATTGGCTTTTTTTGCCGCCACATCACATTGTTGGCTCATGTTTAACTTGCTGTCCACAAGGACTCCAAGATCTTTTTCACACGTACTGCTCTCGAGCCAGGCATTGTCCCCCATTCTGTATCTTTGCATTTTCGTTTTAGTGGAGTATCTTGCATTTGTCACCGTTGGACTTTATTTTGTTAGTTTTGCCCGGGCCATCTTCAAGGGAATCCCCACATAGAGGTGCAACCGCAGTAAAAACCAATCCAATTTTCATAAACCACCATTAGTCTGGTTTGTGGTGAAGGTTGATGACAATACAAATTCTTCAACACATGGAAATGTATGCTTACACTTTCTCCACCCAAGTTTTAAAGCAAAGTCTCCCTGGAAAAATTTCAAAGGAAGTCGATGGATGTGTTTTCTTGACACAGTTGCAGATTTCAGGTGTGAACCCTAACTCAAGTTTCTGCAACCATATTCAAGGGGATTAGGACTGATGTGGAACTTATTGCAGTGCGATACCTACATTGAGCCCTCTTGGGTTGTGCTTTTCCTGCCTGGCAGAAGGGGGGTGGAGTGGATGGCCTTTGGGGTTCTCTTCCAACTCTTAAGATCCTCTGATTCTCTGAGAGGGATGAGTGTTTGCAGCCAGTCACTCGCCTCTCCATCTGCCTTGAGGGGTTGCAGAGGAAATGAGGAAATGCTGCAGGCATTGAAATCAGTTCCCATTCAGCGGTGCCCCTGCTTTGGCAAAAATTCATAAAAGAGATAAACCCCCAGGCGCACACACCGACCGCACACACACCGCCAGCCGGGAAGCGTGGGGCTGAGTCACCAAAGGCAGGGGAATGACATCCGGCATGAAGGGGAAGGTGCGCCTTTTCGGAAAAGGGTGGGACAGATCTGAGATGGAGCAAAGAAAGACACCACACTAGAGCATTGAAACAGCAGAACCCTAGGACTGGAAGGGGCCTCCAGAGGCCATCTAGTCCAACCCCTGCTCAATGCAGGACTTTCAGTTAAAGCATCCATTGGAGAGAACCACAGAAGAGACCCCAAGTTGGAAGAGATCCCAAAGGCCACCCAGTCCAACTCCCTGTCAAGCAGGGGTACTCAATCAAATTAGAAAATGTGGACCATTTCCACTCCCTTGGCAGCCACCTCTCCACCAAAGTCAACACTGACACCAAAATACAACACCGCCTGAGCTCTGCAAGTGCAGCTTTCTTCCAAATGAAGCAGAGAGTGTTTGAGGATCGGGACATCCGTAGGGATACCCCCTAGTCTTTCCACAGATATATAAACCCTTTTTCCTAGTTCCAACAGACCTCACTACCTCTGAGGATGCTTGCCATAGATGCAGGCGAAACGTCAGGAGAGAATGCCTTTGGACCATGGCCATATAGCCCGAAAAACCTACAACAACCCAGTGATTCCAGCCATGAAAGCCTTCGACAATACACCAAGGAGCTTGTTTACAAAGCTATTGTCCTCCCAACCCTGCTGTATGCCTGCGAAACGTGGACTATCTACAGTCGTCACAAAGACCACCAGCATTGAAGTGATGGTCCTCTGCCATCTACTCCTCTGGACCAGCCACATTGTCCAGATGCCTGACCACCATCTCCCAAAACAGTTGCTCTACTCCGAACTCAAGAATGGAAACGGAATGTTGGTGGGCAGGAAAAGAGATTGAAAGATGGGATCAAAGCCAACATTTAAAACTCTTGGCATAGACACTGAGAACTGGGAAGCCCTGATCCTTGAGTGATCCAGTTGGAGGTCAGCTGTGACCAGCAGTGCTGTAGAATTTGAAGAGGCATGAATGGAGGGCGAAAGAGAGACCTGCCAAGAGGAAGGCACATCAAGCCAACCCCACCGGGACTGCCTTCCACCTGGAAACTGATAGCCCTCACTGCGGGAGAAGATGCAGATCAAGATAAGGGGCCCTACCCCAAAAGTCACCTACGACCCAACCGGCCCAGTGAAACACCTAACAAACTTGGAGACCCCACAACCACCCTCCGACTACAGGGATCCACCTAAGGTAAAAGTTTAACGTAAGCCTTTTTGAAGCAAACAAGGCGAACGCTACCTGCACTATTATTATTATTATTATTATTATTATTATTATTATTATTATTAATAACAGGATTTGAAACAATGGCTTCAAACTCCAAGAAAGGAGATTCCACCTGAACATGAGGAAGAACTTCCTGGCTGTGAGAGCCGTTCAGCAGTGGAACTCTCTGCCCTGGAGTGTGGCGGAGGCTCCTTCTTTGGAAGCTTTTGAGCAGAGGCTGGATGGCCATCTGTCAGGGGTGCTTTGAATGCAATATTCCTGTTCTTGGCAGAATGGGGTTGGACTGGATCATGGCCCAACTCTAAAAAAAAAAAAAAAAAAATTTTTGGATTTTTCCTATGATTCCTACTGGAGCCCCTCCATGGCGCGTTGGGGGTTTTAAACCCTGTTGGCCCGGCAGGAAACAGAAGACCCGACAAGGTTGCAGGTTTTTTTTTTTTTTTTCAAATCCGGTGAGAGGGCGGAATGACGCCTCCCCTCCTTATCAGCTCCTCTCCTCATGACTCCTAGAATAATTAATTCATCAAATTTTCTTCTAGAATTTATCTATACCTGGTTTGGTCCCCCCCCCCCCCCCCCCCCTGGGCCCAAAACTTCCTTGGCAGACGGCCAGTACTCTCAACACCAGAAGCGACCTTTGCATTTTCCCCAAAAAGTCAAGTCCGCTCCTTGACCAACGACCAAAAAAAATTATTAATTAATTAGTAGTTATGGTGTTTGTTGGTGTTTTTTGGTTTTTGGAGGAAGAGTAAACACAAGCCAAGGAGAGGAAATCCCCCTCCAGACCCCAAACTGACCCATAGAAAGCTAAAGACCTTGTACCAAAAAAAAAACTTGCCAAACCCCCCTGTTTCCTTCTGCATAGCAGGACTAGTTGGCAAAGTTCCCCGGAGGTGTACCTCCTTAGTATTTTTTTTTTTTTTCTTTCTTAATTTTTTTTGAGATTTACCCTTGTCCATTTATGTTATTCTTGTCAGGTTATGTTTTTCTATCCCACCTCCATCCATCCCGCGCAATGCTCAAGGTGACTTACGATAACTAAAACAGACACATACAAACATGCAATTTGCTAAAAAACCAGCAAAAGTGAGACTATAATTAGAGTGTTCCTAGCATTCAAAGCAATCCAAACGCATCCCCAACAAGGAGGCAGGTTCCAAAGGGCAAAAGGACAGCAAGGAGGATGCTGGACTTGCACCACTTGCGGTGCATCTACACTATAGAATGAATGCAGTTTGGCACCACTTTAACTGGAAAGGCTCAATACTGTAAAATCCTGGGAATTGCAGCTTTGCAATGTCTTTACCCTTCCCTTCCAAAGAGCGCTGGTGCCTCCTCAAATGACAACTGCTACGATTCTGAAGTATGGAGCTATGGCAGCTCAAGTGGTGTCAAAGTGCATTAATTCTACAGTGTAGACTCAGCTTTGGATGGGGGCTGCAGAGCCACCACAAAGACCCTATCCTGGTCCCAAACATCCTCAGCTTTCAATGGGGATGGAGCAAGTTGATGGACATATTCTGCAACCACTCCTTTTGGTTTGCCACGTGAATAGCAGCATTTGCTAAGTTACTTTTATAAAGCAACTATTTGCATTTCCACTATTAGGTAATGCTATGGTCTCCATTTTAGGGGAAAGTAAAGCTTAGTTTCTTTACTAATCACAACTGACTAAAACCCTTAATTAGAAAAAGCAATGACATCAGGATGCTAAAAAAGTGCAATTTTAACTTCTCCATGTTGAGTCTGTCGGTGTGTATTTCATGTATGGTGTATGATGTATGTTTAAATGTAATTTCATGAAGTAGAATTGTGATTGCAATAGATTTGTATGGCCAGGATGTATGTTTACACAGAAGAGTTAAACAGAAAATGAATCGAGCTGTGAGAATGTGACCCTGAGTTCTTGCTGTGTGAAGAATTAGGGAGTGTCAGAGATAACTCTTTTCCAGCTGCAGTTTCTCTTTAGTGCCTATCTCTTTCGCTTTGTGTTCTTTACGTCTGTTTGCTGATGGTGTGTGTTGAATTTATGAACTGCTCAAGTAAAGCTGAAACCTGCTTTTTATCGGTGACTCCAGAGTCCATTATTCCTAACTTCTGCGATACTTCTGCTAGTGCTAACAGAGACTTGCCTCAATGCTATTGAATCCCAGGAACTGTAGCTTTACGAGCTCTTTGGCCTTCTCTTTCAGAGGGAAACTGTGCCTCACCAAATCCTTGTGCCGGCAGGACTGAAGACTGACAGGTCACAGGTTCGAATCTGGGGAGAGGTGGATGAGCTCCCTCTGTCAGCTCCAGCTCCCCAAGCAGGGACATGAAAGAAACCTCCCACAAGGATGATAAAAACATCAAATGATTTGGGTGTCCCCTGGGCAACGTCCTTGCAGACGGCCAATTCTCTCACACCAGAAGCGACTTGCAGTTTTATTATTTATTTATTTATTTATTTACTTTGCTTGTATACCGCAGTTTCTCAGCCCGTATTACTCAACGCGGTTCACAACAAGAGCAAAAAGTCAATCCAACAACATACAAAATTTAAAAAACCATTAACATAGTATACATGGTAATAACACATCAATACCAACACATTAACAAATCGTGATCCAATTCGTCATCCATAATTCCGTTCCTATATTCCTATATTCCTGACATGACAAAAAAACAAACTACAAATCTGAAAACTTCATAGCATTGAGCCAAAGCAATGACACTGCATTCATTCTTCAGTGTAGATGCATCCAAGATGGCAGTTTTGCCTGCTCCGGTGAGGCAAAAGTCTCTGCTTTGGTTTGCATGCTTTAAAGAAGGTTTGTAAGAAAGGAGATTCCATCTGAGCATGAGGAAGAACTTCCTGACTGTGAGAGCCGTTCAGCAGTGGAACTCTCTGCCCCGGAGTGTGGTGGAGGCTCCTTCTTTGGAAGCTTTTAAACAGAGGCTGGATGGCCATCTGTTAGGGGTGATTTGAATGCAATATTCCTGCTTCTTGGCAGAATGCGGTTGGACTGGATGGCCCAGGAGGTCTCTTCCAACTCTGGGATTCTATGATTCTATGATTCTATGGTGTAGACATCCCAATATTGAACTCAAATGCCCAGCAACCCCCGTAATGCTTATAGCATTGCCAATGGGTGCCTCTACCTCTGAGAATGTTAGGTAGATAATGCACTGCTAGACAGGATTGCATTGGCTGTAACCCCATTGTGCAATTCTGATTTGAAAATACAGTTCTAATGGACAAGTGGTCACCTACTGAAGAGTTAAGTAGGAGGTGACATGTAACTAGTGTTCTCTCTCTTGCCATGATTCTCTTGCTTCTCGCCATACATCTGTGGCTGATATCTGTGCTGTGAGTATATCTCTGTATATGCCATTGAGCAAGAGAAGATCAGGGGATCCTAACGTGTGTATATAGCTGTACATAAAGCAACGTGTCAAGATTAAAAGCCTCCGCTGTGAGTTTGGATGAAAATAGAGTCAAAGTATTTTGGAGTTGGGTGCCATCTCTATGCAGATGACACACAACTCTACTACTGTTTTCCACCTAACTCCAAGGAAGCCCCTCGAGTGCTAGAAGAGTGCCTGACCGCTGTGGCTATCTGGATGAGGATGAACGAGCTGAAGATTAATCCCGACAAGACAGAGATCTTCCTGGTCGATCGTAAACCTGACCGGGGTATAGGGTGGCAACCTGTGCTGGACGGGGTTGCACTCCCCCTGAAGTCACAGGTCTGCAGTTTGGGGGTCCTTCTGGACTCATCACTTACGCTTGAGGCTCAGGCGTCAGCGGTGGCGGGGAGGGCCTTTGCACAATTAAGACTCGTGCGCCAACTGCGACCGTACCTCGGGAAGGCGGATCTGGCCAGGGTGGTCCATGCCTTAGTCACCTCTAGACTGGATTACTGTAATGCACTCTACGTGGGGCTGCCCTTGAAAACGGCTCGGAAATTCCAGATGGCCCAACGGGCGGTGGCCAGGTTGTTAACTGGGGCTCCTTACAGGGAGCGGTCAACCCTCCTGTTCAAGGAGCTCCACTGGTTGCCATTCATCTTCCGGTCCCAATTCAAGGTGCAGGTTCTTACCTACAAAGCCCTGAACAGTTTGGGACCTGCCTATCTGCGTGACCGCATCTCTGTATACGAACCCACACATTCTCTCCGTTCATCTGGAGAGGCCCTGCTCGCAATCCCACCTGCATCGCAGGCGAGATTGGTGGGGACGAGAGAGAGGGCCTTTTCGGTGGTGGCCCCCCGACTTTGGAACTCACTTCCTAAGGACATCAGGCTTGCCTCAACTCTGGCAGTATTTAGGAGGAGCTTGAAGACGTGGCTGTTCCAGTGTGCCTTCCCAGAATAATGATCCCATAGCACTTTGTCCTCCAAAGCACTTTACATATGTTTCGTGTTTTCCACAAACGCCCCATCACTTTTTCGCCCATGTTCCAGCATTACTTTCAATTTTAATTTTACATTTGGCCTTCCCATAGTTTTTAATCATGTGGTCTTATTGTTAATGTTGCATTATTGTGTTGTCCATGTTTCATTTTAATTGCTGTGTTGTTATTATTGCTTGTATTGTTGTATTTGGGCTCGGCCTCATGTAAGCCGCACCGAGTCCCTTGGGGAGATGGTAGCAGGGTACAAATAAAGTATTATGATTATGATTATGATTAAACAGTGAGCAGCACAAGGTCAGGCTGTGCATTAAAACTCTGCTGACAACTGCTAAGGACTCTGCAATGTTTGGATTGGTTATTAAAGCTTGCTTCTGCAACAATCAGTGTATTTTGTAAGGGCCTGAACGTGAAGGAGGAAACTATCAATCACATACCTATCCCGCTGGTTTCTGACAGAGAATTTGTGCTGTTTGTCACTCATCGAACAGACATGGCTCAATACTATGGGAGTTCTGGTTCTGTGAGGCAACAACCCTCTTTGGCAGAGAAGGAAAGAATACAGACTTTGTGAAATGAAAACTCCCGTGCTTGCAAAACGCCGAGCCATGGCATTTCAAGGGGTGTCAAAGTGCATTAATTCTGCAGTGCAGATGCAGCTCCAGGCTACCGGGATCTTCATGCCATCCACATCTGGAAGGCCACATGTTTCCCACATGTTTCCCACCATTCGCAATGATGCTTCCAGGGGCGCAAGAATACAGATAGCAGATGTCGGAACACATGGCTGAAGTCCTTGACTTGGAAAAGAGGAAGGTGGAGAGGGTTTTCAGTGGTCCATGCGCTCGTTTTCCTCCCTCCAGGTTGCGCCTCGCTTTTCACTCTCTTTACTATGATGAATGGCCATGAAGCAGCCTCCCCTCCCTGGCACGCTGCCAGCCAAAGCAAGGCTGGAAAGGGGCCCAGCTCCCTCCTGCTTTGTGCCCTGATTCACAAAGGCAGGGACCGGGAAAGAGGGGTTGGCGCATGGCATTGTCTTGGCACACAAACAGGAACGCCCGGGGACAGAAGCACCGAGAGACAGGCACCATTCTTCTCTTCCTCCAGCTCCATCCATCCATTCATCCATCCAGGAAGGTCAGGGAAAAGGCAAGGGAATTTCTAGGACCTGGCTCAGGCATTGGAAGGTTAAATGAAGGGAACGTGTGAGCCATGCTTAAATATATGAAAGGGTGTCACATTGAGAAAGGGCCATGCTTTGTTTTCTGCAGCTCCGGAAAACAAAGCAATGGGTTCAAATGGCACAAAAAGAACTAAGAAGAACTTCCTATTGTTCTTGTGGGTTTTTTCGGGCTATAGGGCCATGTTCTAGAGGCATTTCTCCTGACGTTTCGCCTGCATCTATGGCAAGCATCCTCTGAGGTAGTGAGGTCTGTTGGAATTAGGACAATGGGTTTATATATCTGTGGAATGGCTGGGGTGGGGCAAAGAGCTCTTCTGCTGGAGCTAGGTGTGAATGTTTCAACTGACCACCTTCATTAGCATTTGAAGGCCTGGCTGAGCCTGGGAAAATCTTTTGTTGAGAGGTGTTAAGATGTGCCTGGTTGTTTCCTCTCTGCTGTTTTGCTGTTGTAATTTTGGAGTTTTTTAATACTGGTAGCCAGATTTTGTTCATTTTCATGGTCTCTTCCTTTCTGTTGAAATTGTCCACAAGCTTGTGGACAATTTCAACAGAAAGGAGGAAACCATGAAAATGAACAAAATCTGGCTACCAGTATTAAAAAAAACTCTAAAATTACAACAGCAAAACAGCAGAGAGGAAACAACCAGGCACATCTTAACACCTCTCAACAAAAGTTTTTCCCAGGCTCAGCCAGGCCTTCAAATGCTAATGAAGGTGGTCAGTTGAAACATTCACACCTAGCTCCAGCAGAGAAGAGCTCTTTGCCCCACCCCAGCCATTCCACAGATATATAAACCCATTGTCCTAATTCCAACAGACCTCACTACCTCTGAGGATGCTTGCCATAGATGCAGGCGAAACGTCAGGAGAAATGCCTCTAGAACATGGCCCTATAGCCCGAAAAAACCCATAAGAACCTAGTGATTCCAGCCATGAAAGCCTTCGACAACTTCCTATTGACCAGAGCTGATCAGCCATGGAAACGCCTTCTCGGGAGGTTTTCAAGCAGTGGCTAGATGGCCATCTGGTGGGAGGGATCGGATTGTGTCTTCCTTTATGGCAGAAGAGGGTTGGACTGGGTGACCCTGGGGGTCTCTTCCAACTCTAGGATTCTAGTATTCATATTGAAACATTTGTTTGGACCAGTCAGAATATCTTCTTTTCTCTCTTGATTGAGACATAAAGCGGTTCACTATATGTGTGTGTGTATGTGTGTATAATGTTCATTTGTGGGATTAACATAACTCAAAAACCACTGGGCGAATTGATATGAAATTTGGACACGACACCTCTAACAGACCAACAATTTTTGGGTTGTTGTAGGTTTTTTCGGGCTATATGGCCATGTTCTATGGGCACTCTCCTGACGTTTCGCCTGCATCTATGGCAAGCATCCTCAACCTCTGATGATGCTTGCCATAGTTGCAGGTGAAACGTCAGGAGAGAATGCCTCTAGAACATGGCCATATAGCCCCAAAAAACCTACAACAACCCCAAAATTGTTTTGTTTTTCCTGGAAATAATACCTCTCTAGGAGAATATACAATACATACATGCATATATATGGAACCAAATTGAAGGGGTATTTCAGGGTTTCAATTCAGAGGAACAAACTGGCTCAGATGATGGTGGGCTTTCTGCTTTTTAACCAGAGGTTGGCTGGGCATCACCATGGGACTCTTTAGTAGTGGCTTTCCTTTACTTCCAGAGGGTTGGACTAGGGGGAAATACAACACCACCTGAGCTCTGCAAGTGCAGCATTTTTCCAAATGAAGCAGAGAGTGTTTGAGGGCTGGGATATCCGTAGAGAGACCAAGGGGCTTGTTTATTAAGTCATTCCCCTCCCAACCCTGCCTGTGAAGCGTGAACTGTCTATAGACGTCACATACAACTCTTGGAACGATTCCATCAGTGTAGCCTCTGGAAAATCCTGCAAATCTCTTGGGAAGACAAGTGGACAAATGTCAGCGTGCTAGAAGAAGCAAAGACCACCAGCATTGAAGCGATGGTTCTCTGCCATCCACTCTGCTGGGTCGACCGTGTTATCAAAATGCCCAACCACCATCTCCCAAAGCAGTTGCTCTACTCCAAACTCAAGAATGGAAAACGGAATGTCGGTGGGCAGGAAAAGAGATTTAAAGATGGGTTCAAAGTCTTTAAAAACTCTGCCATAGACACTGAGAACTGGGAAGACACTGAGAACTGGGCCCTTGAGCGCTCCAGCTGGAAGGCAGCTGTGACCAGCAGTGCTGTAGAATTTGAAGAGGCACAAATGGGGGGCGAAAGAGAGAAATGTGCCAAGAGGAGGGTGCATCAAGCCAACCCCAACCGGGACCGCCTTCCAGCTGGAAACCAATGCCCTCACTGCGGGAGAAGATGCAGGTCAAGAATAGGGCTCCATAGTCACCTACGAACCCACCGACAGGACACTGATCTTGGAAGACAATCCTACTTGGACAACGAGGGATATTATTATTATTATTATTATTAAATAAATAAATAAATAAATAAAACGAGGGATCACCTAAGGAAGGATTAGATGGCCTTTGGGGGTCTCTTTCAATCCTAGGATGCTGTCCTTCACTTAGGAACCCAACTCCTTTTTGATTTCTGACAGGTCTCGGACTCTCATCACCAGGGCAAGAGGGGCATTTCATGGCAATGGAAGGGAGCCCTGATTTGACTCGTCTGCCAGGAAAATAGAAATCAAAGGCCCGTTCCTCCCTGAAGCAAGAGGAGGAGAAGAGCTTGGCTCTTGGCCTCTTTCTCCTCCTTTTTTGCAAAAGTGACATTTTTCATAGAACAGCCCATCTGGCAACACAAAAGAGGAGAAGCCATCTGCAGCTCGGTTCATAGCATATCCAAAGAAGCACCATCTCTGATGAGGACCAGGCTGGCACTCTCCATTTCTAGGCTTGGTGTCAGCAACATCATCCCTGCGCAGGTGGGTCCTCAACAGGTGTGCTCTACATGCCACACCTGTGCAGAGGGATGGGAGCTGCATCGGTTGGACTTCTGCCCATCTCAATAATGATCCAAAGTCCAGAATGTCAGAGAGAAATAGAAGGTGGATGGATGGCCTGGCTTGCTGCCTTTGGGAACAGGCCAGGGGCTCTACCTGTTGGGCTCCATCCTTGGCTGCAAGGGGATCTCATGAGATTCTTGCAAAGAAGCTACTGACTGTGAATTGGACTGGGAACTAGTTGACAGGCCGAACCCAAAGGCTGCTTCCGTCCAATGGCTCCTCTTCCTTCCCCCCTTCTGGAGAGAAGAAGGGACCCATGGAGGCCATAAAGAGGGTCCTTTCAGGGCTTTTGAGATATTGATCCATGACTTTGGTGATGGAATAGATGTCACACTGATCAAATCTGCAGATGACCCCAAATTGGGAGTGAGAGCTAATATCTCAGTCCCCTTCTACGCTGCCAAATAAAATCCAGATTATCTGCTCTGAATTGGATTATATAGCAGTGTAAGTAAAGGTAAAGGTAGACCCCTGACATTAAGTCCAGTCATGTCTGATTCTGGGGTGTGGTGCTCATCTCCATTTCTAAGCCGAAGAGCCAGCGCTGTCCATAGACACCTCCAAGGTCATGTGGCCGGCATGACTGCATGGAGCGCCGTTACCTTCCCACCAGAGCGGTACCTATTGAACTACTCACATTTGCATGTTTTCGAACTGCTAGGTTGGCAGAAGCTAGGGCTGACAGCGGAAGCTCACGCCGCTCCCCGGAATCGAACCTGCGACCTTTCGATCAACAAGCTCAGCAGCTCAGTGCTTTAACCCACTGCACCACCGGGGGCTCCGTATAGCAGTGTAGACTCATATAATTCAGTTCTAAGCAGGTAATGTGGATTATCTGCTTTGAAAATCATAGAATCCTAGAGTTGGAAGAGACCTGGTGGGCCATCCAGTCCAACCCCATTCTGCCAAGAAGCAGGAATATTACATTCAAAGCATCCCTGACAGATGGCCATCCAGCCTCTGTTTAAAAGCCTCCAAAGAAGGAGCCTCCACCACACTCCGGGGCAGAGAGTTCCACTGCTGAACAGCTCTCACAGTCAGGAAGTTTTTCTTCATGTTCAGATGGAATCTCCACTCTTGTCGTTTGAAGCCATTGTTCCGCATAGTGTAGAAGTGACCTCAAAGGATAGGATCAGGATCCAAAGAGATCTTCCACTGATCTGAGAGCTGATTGGCCAAAGGAACAAAATTAATTTGGTTACGGAGAAATGTCAACTATTGAGGCAGAAAAAAATGAAATGCACCAATATAGGATGGCTTGGAAACACTCCATGGGAAAGGGATCTAGGTTTCCAGACCACAAGTGGAACATGAGTCAATGGTGTGATGCAACAGCTAAAGAGGCCAATGTGATTCGTAGTTTGCAGTCATAAGAGAACAGTGTCTAGATCAAGGGAGATCACAGTCCCACCCTATTCTGCTTCAGCAATCCTGCATCCAGTTCTGAGCTGCACAATTCAAAAAAGGAATTAACACACTGGAATATTGTGCAGAGAAGTTAGACCCAAACTGGCAGAGGTCTGGAAACCATGAATCATTTGGGGGAGTGGTTGATGGAACTGCAGAGGTTTAGCTTGGAGAAAAGCAAGTTAAGGGAGGCATGGCAGCCAATGCGGGGAGATGTTGGAGATGCAAAACTCAGAAGGGTGAAGTCGATAGGAACTTTAAAAGGGTCTACCCCAGGAGTAGAGACCCTGCAGTCCCACCAAAGAGGGATCGCTACATTGGTGAGCAAAGAGAAACCTAATTTTAAGCAATTTATTTTCCCTAAGTTCCCAAAAAGAATCTCACCAAAGTTGAAGAAAGCGCCACCGAGATGTTTATTAGCGCTTCAGCTGAAAAGGATGCAAAGCAGCAATCATTCGCCAAGCTAAGCATACATGTACACAAATAAATGCCATTTTTATAGAAAAAAACAGTGTGTGTGGTTTGAATCCCCCCCCCCCCTCGCCCAGCTCGAAGGTGATTGGCTGGCACGCAAACAGCTGGGAGGAGGCCGTTTGGCCGTCCCCCGCCTGGGCCAATCACATTGGGGGCCCCAATTCAGGAGGCCCCTTCCCTGTTTTTTTGCCCTCTGCGGCTCCAAGCGATCAGGAAAGGGAGGGGCAGGAACGAAGGAAAATAACAAATTTTATCTTTGGAGTTGGAATTTATGAAGTTTTTTTTTTTATCTTGGGGAAATTTTTTTTTTGCCGCTTGCCGATATCGGCCTGCAAGAAAAGCCAATCTTATTGTCTTGTGATTGATCTGTGATAAGCATTGATCACTTAATCTGGGTTTTCCTCTTGCGGTCAGATAGGGGCACAAAGGGGGAAACTTTGGTGAATGTCTTCAATGGAAAGGCTTGAAAGAAAAACAGGTTGGGAGGAAAAGGGCTTTCCAAAGGCCATCTTCCCCTCATTGTTATATGATTAAAAAGTCTGCCAAGTAGAAATCCTCTTGATGGCCAGTCTCCGAAGTCAAGAAAAATATTTCTTTGTTATTTTCCCATGCAAGAAATGTTCTGAGATAAGGGTTTTCATTATCGCCAATTGCCTTTTCAGAAGCAGGGCAACTTCCTTATGCATTTTCCTCAAGGGAGAGGGAAGGGGGTAAAAAGGGTCAGGGCAAGGTCAGATACATGAAGTGAAACATAGAAATATAGGAATCATGATGAAAAATCATATCCAGGCATCCCTCCCCCAGTGTCCATGGTTCATATTATTCATAGGAAGGTCCATAAAGGGAAATATATCCATGAGGGGGAAAGAGAGTCCCTTGTTTGTGAGGTGGGGGGGAGGGACCATCAGGAGCCCAGGTGTGCCTCAGATGGGAAAATTCAAATACTTTTGTGGCATGATTTTCAGTAATAAATTGGTTACCTTCTGCTATAAACATATGAAAATAGGGCATAAAGCTTTGATTAAATGATACACACCAAATAGACCAAGGCTTAACCCTTATTATCCAGCCTGGTGTCCTTGCCCTTAGCAAAGCTATAAGTTACTATCTCTAATTGGGGGGGGGGGGTCATGTTCGACTTCATTGGTACCTTCTCCAATGTTTGGTAGATCTGTATAGTGGAAAGAAAGTTTTGGGGAAAGGCGGATAAAGAAAATAATAGATTGATTACTAAAAAAAGTTCAGAAAAAACCCTAGAAACGTGTCTATTGGGTTTGTTTCATGGATGTTGTAGTTCAGCAGCAGTCACAGCAGCCAGGGGCTGATGGGTTGACTGATGACTTAGTCAGATGGGATTGTGGGCTGTCCTGGGATTCGTTCTGACACAGGCCAAGAAAGTGAAACCGTTTTAGATAGGGATGCAGGCACAGATGCAGGGCCTGCAAATAGAATTGCCTCGGAACCGCAAGGCCAGCCACAGGACTTGGAATCATCCTCACTAGATAAGGAGTCTAGCAAAGATGATGAGAAACTCTCATGGGAAAGCACTTCAGCAAGGAAGCACGCTTGCAGATTAGATCAACTTTGTAGATAAACATGGCTTTGTGGGTAACAGAAATTTCAGGGCAGACGTAATGCTTTCATGTCTGTTTATTAGGAGCTAACAGCACTCTGCTTTCAGTTCAGGCAACGTGGCTTTCAAGTATAGCTAGGCCTGGGTTCTCTACTTCTTGTTTCAAGTCGTGGTTTTGGATTTAAGTATTCTGGGAATTCTCCATGTTCTTGTTTTGTATTCTTGTTCAAGTTTTGCTTGTGGACTTAAACTGCCTTTGCAATAGCAAAATCTTGGACGGGGGAAAAAGAACTGCTTATTAAGGACTGGAGAAGAAAACGAGTCAGATCTGTCCAAATAGCCAAGCCCTCCAATGGCAAATGGGGAGGAAACGGTGAAGATTTTGTTAGAATATCATAGAATCCTAGAATCCTAGAGTTGGAAGAGACTTTGTGGGCCATCCAGTCCAACCCCATTCTGCCAAGAAGCAGGAATATTGCATTCAATTCACCCCTGACAGATGGCCATCCAGCCTCTGTTTAAAAGCTTCCAAAGAAGGAGCCTCCACCACACTCCGGGGCAGAGAGTTCCACTGCTAAACGGCTCTCACAGTCAGGAAGTTCTTCCTCATGTTCAGATGGCATCTCCTCTCTTGTAGTTTGAAGCCATTGTTGCGCATCCTAGTTTGTGTCTTGAATGCTGTATATTGTATGTTACTTTCACCTAACATGATAAAAAGTTACGCCACAAAAAGACAGCCTGCAGAAAGCGATGTAAGTGCTTGCTTATTGTTATTACTGAGTGCCTTTGCATCCTTTCCAGCCTGTGGCGCCCCTAAGCCAAGCATCCTTGTCCAACACTCAAAGCACCACAATACCCTGCCCTCTCTCACCTGCTGCCTGGCCCTTTGAATGGAAACTGCAAAGTGTGTTTACGTGGAATTGTGCAAAACCACAAAATGTGAGTCACACCCTCCATTTGCACAACTTAGAGAAATGCCATTTCTATAAAGACTTGCAAATGGATGAAAGCAGCAAGGCGCTCCATCTATATAAATAAAGATGTAATGTTCGTTTGTGGGATTAACAGAACTCAAAAACCACTGGACGAATGGACACCAAATTTGGACACAA
>NW_026845477.1:2371909-2417128 GCF_025583915.1 Anolis sagrei ordinatus | reverse complement strand
CTCCCTCCCTCCCTCCCTTCCTAGCCCCTTTTATGAGCCACCCACCACAGGCGCCAGAAGGAGAGGGAAGGGGCCACTGCGGAGAAGCCTGGCCTCACCCTCACCTTTTGCAGCCAGGATTCTGGGAGATGCAGTCCCCAAAAACAACTACTTCCCTTCCTCCCAAGACCTGTGTGCCCCAGTAGCAACAACAACAACAACAACAATGTAAGCCTCACAACCTTTGAGAATGCTTGCCATATAATCCAGTTCAAAGCAGATAATCTGGGTTTTATATGGCAGTGTAGAAGGGGCCTCTGAAGCACTGTCTTAGGAAGTTGCCTTGTGTTGCCAACTGTGGTAGCTTTCCATGGTTTCTATTCCAACCGCAGACTTTCTCATCTGGCTGCTTGCTGCTGACTTTGCCTTTTCTGGATCCAAATTGCAGGGAAAGAGACTCCTCTTCAATATTGGAGAGAACTTCCTGATGATAAGAGCTGTTCAACAGAGGAACAGGTGGCAGTGACATTTCTTCCCTTTGAGGTCTTAACAGCGAGACTGGATGGCCATCTGTCGGGACGGTTCGGATTGTATTTTCCTGCCTGGAATGGCCCTTGGGAGTCTCCTCCATCTCTATGATTGTAACACATGATGAATATGTCAACAGTGTGACGTGTCCTCTAAAAAAGCCACGTTTTGCAGGAGTATAGCAGGGTTGGGAGGACAATGGCTTTGTAAACAAACTCCTTGGTCTCTGCACTCTCTGCTTCATTTGGAAAAATGCTGCACTCGCAGAGCTCAGGCGGTGTTGTATTTCGGTGTAAATGATTTATATTAAATGTAATATTACTTATAATATTACAGTATAATGTTATAGTACAATGTAATATATAATATTAAGATTGTGCTATGGTAATAATAATAATAATAATAATAATAATAATAATAATAATAATAGGGTTGTTGTAGGTTTTCCGACCTGTATGGCCATGTTCTAGAGGCATTTTCTCCTGACGTTTCGCCTGCATCTATGGCAAGCATCCTCAGAGGTAGTGAGGTGCTTGCCATAGATGCAGGCGAAACGTCAGGAGAAAATGCTTCTAGAACATGGCCATATAACCCAGAAAAACCTACAAAAACCCAGTGATTCCAGTCATGAAAGCCTTTGACAATACAACAACAACAACAACAACAATAATAATAATAATAACAGTGCTCCATGCAGTCATGCCGACCACATGACCTTGGAGGTGTTTATGGACAACGCCGGCTCCTCGGCTTAGAAATGGAGATGAGCACCACCCCCCAGAGTCAGACATGACTGGACTTAATGTCAGGGGAAACCTTTACCTTTACTTTATCACAATTGTATTTACTTTTTACTTGCAAGCCACTCTGAGTCCCCTCCGGGGTGAGAAGGGTGGCATATAAATGTCGAAAACAAACAAACAAACAAATAAATAAATAAATGTTGACTTTGGTGGAGAGGTGGCTGCCAAGAGAGCGAAAATGGTCAACATTTTCTAATGTTACACCATTAAGCTGTATTTCTGGCATTGGAGAGGGATTGGCCGATGCCTTTTGCTGGAAGAGCAGTTTGGTTTTCTCGATGTTGGTAGACAGGCTGAGCTTCTCGTATGCTTCTATGAAGGTGTTTAGAGTGGCTTGTAGGCAGAGGCGGCCCGAGGTAATTTTCAACAGTAAGCAAACAGTATTTTGCCCTCCCCCCCCCCAACCAATCATTGATATATATTTTCTGTGTGCCATATTTGTTCGTCATATTTTCTGTGTGCCATATTTGGTTCAATTCCATCATTGGTGGAGTTCAGAATGCTCTTTGATTGTAGGTGAACTATACATCCCAGTAACTACACTTGCCGCACTTGCTCCCTTACCTGGCCCGCTTTGGGTCCGGAGGCGTGCCTGAAGACCCCAGCGTGTGCACCAAAAGTCACCTCTTCTCCTGACTTTCTCCTCAGCCATTGGGACCGAGAGAGAGAGAGAGAGAGGTGGAGATGCCCACCTTTCCTGAAGGTAGGCGCAAAAACAAAGGAGGGAGCGGAGGTGGGAGATACCTCCAGCCGGAGGGGCTCTCTCTCTCTCTCTCTCTCTTGGTCCCAATGGCTGAAGAGAAAGTCAGGAGAAGAGGTGACTTTTGGTGCGCACACTGGGGTCTTCAGACACGCCTCCAGACCCAAAGCGGGCCAGGCACGGCGGCTCCGCCCCTACCCGCGGATTGGGGAGAGGAGAAGGCAGGTGGAGTGCCAGGGGATCGGGAAAGGGAGGCGGTCATGGGGAAGGGATCGAACGCGGAGAACGATTGAGCGCCGGCTCTGCTCGCGCACCCGGTGGCCGGGTGGAGCAGGAACGAGAGGGGCTAGGCGAGGCTCAAGGGCCCGGCCCCTTTGGGAAGAGGATCGCCCGGCAGCGAGGCAAGAAAGCCGAGGCTCCCCCCGGACTGCCAGGGCTGTTGTGAGCTGAGGGGGCGCTCCTCAAGTGGCGGTCGAGGGGCATTTACAGAGGCGCCTCTGCGCCCCTGGCAAAAAAAAGTGTTCTGCGACCGCTTACTTCGCGTAATGGACGAGCTGCCCCTGCTTGTAGGTCTTCTTCTGAATGCACACAGATGATGTTGTTATCAGCATATTGCAGTTCTATAACAGGTTGTTATGACCTTATTTATTTATTTATTTCATATACTTATACCTTGGGACTGTGGCGCAGCTGGCTGAGTGTCAGTTGCATTAAGATCACTTCTGACCAAAAGATCATGAGTTCGAAGCCAGCCCAGGTCAGAGTGAGCTACTGACCAATTGTGTAGCTTGTTGTCGACCTTTGCAACCCGAAAGACAGTTGCATCTGTCAAGTAGGAAAATTAGGTAACACCTATGTGTGGGGAGGCTAATTTAACTAATTTATGAGGCCATAAAAAAGACTCCAGCAAAGCATGCGGAGAATGCGGAAGTATTTCATCAGTGTCGCAGATGGACGATGAAAGTGACAGCTCCCCTGGCAGCCAGAAAAAGTTAAATAGCCTCTGACTGTGTGTCTATATGTGTTGTGTGGCTTTGGCATTGAATGTTTGCCATATATGTGTACATTGTAATCCACCCTGAGTCCCCTGCGAGGTGAGGAGAAGGGCGGATTATAAATACTGCCAATAAATAAATAAATAAGACCCCGCCCTTCTCACCGCCGAGGGGGGACTCAGGGCAGCCTCACAGCAAACACCATTCAGTGTCAAAACGATAAGAACAACCAACAAATTCATTAAAACAAAACATTACATAAACAGTTGTTAAAACACGCCAATTAAAATCCGAGTCCGGATCAATCCATTGTCACTTTAAAATTGCTTATGTCTTCTTCATACAATGGTCAAATGCAAGGTCCCACGGCCAAGTCTTGAGTTTCCTTCTAAAGGACAACATCAAAAACCTTGGTTTCGGCTTTCCGTCTGCTGAGGTTAAATAGCTCGCCATCTGTCCGATTCCAGTGGGAAGCTTCCCGTCAACAAGATGTCTACAGACATCACATGCAACTCCTGGAACAATTCCATCAGCGCTGCCTCCGAAAAATCCTGCAAATCTCTTGGGAAGGCAGGCAGGGAAATGTCAGCATGCTGGAATAAGAAGCAAAGACCACCAGCATTGAAGCGATACTCCTTCACCATCAATTCCGCTGGACTGGCCATGTTGACCGGATGCCCAAAGATCAACATCTCCCAAAGCAATTACTCTACTCCAAACTGAAGAATGGGAAACGGAATGTTGGAGGACAGGAAAAGAGATTGAAAGGTGGGCTCAAAGCCAACCTCAAAAACTGTGGCATAGACACCGAGAACTGGGAAGCCTTGGCCCTTGAAGTCAGCTGTGACCAGCAGTGCTGTGGAATTCAAAGAGGCACAAATGGAGGGTGAAAGAGAGAAGCATTCCAAGAGGAAGGCGCATCAAGCCAACCCCGACTGGGACCACCTTCCAGCTGGAAACCAATGCCCTCACTGCAGGAGAACATGCGGTCAAGAACAGGGTTCCACAGTCACCTACGGACCCACCACCAGGACCGTCTTGGAAGACAATCCTACTTGGAGAACGGGGGATTGCCTAAGTAAGTAAGTGTTTAGAGGGAAGTCATAACTCTCTTCTGATTTGGTCAGGCCTCACCTGGAATCATAATAACCCTGTGTCCAGTTCTGGGCAACACAATCCAAGAAGGAGATGGACAAGGAGGAAGGGGTCCAGAGAAGGGTGACCCAAACAGCCAAAGGCCTGGAAGCCACGAATCCTTCTGAAGAGTGGCTTCGGGAGCTGAAGATGTTTGGCTTGGAGAAGATAAGGTGGAGAGAAGGGACAGGGGGACCATGTTTCAATATTAGAAAGGATGTCATATGGAGAGGGGCTAAGAGTGGACCACCTTCCACCTGGAAAACAATGTCCTCTCTGCAGGAGAATGTGCTGATCAAGAACAGAGCTCCACAGCCACCTACGGACCCACCACCACTTTATTTATTTATTTATTACATGTATTTCTCCCCCCAAGACACCACATCTGGGAGATCATCATCCTTAAGCTATGAGGGATCACCTAAGTAAAGTAAAAAGGCCAATGAAGTTGTGTCTTCCTGGGTGACAGGTGGGGTTTAGACTAGATGGCCTCTGGGGTCTCCCTTCAAACATGTCAACAGTGTGTTGCAGCCTCTAAAAACGTCAATGCAGTTGCATCTTCCTGGGTGGCAGAAGTGGGTTAGACTGGATGGCCTATGATCCCTAGTAGTGCTAAGAAGAATTAGCTTTAGTTTGCACAATTTAGCTTCCCTTATGCGCAGCATGGATTGCTTTGTGTGCCATTGTTGCACTATGTTTACTTCCGTAATGCTTGACTGGCCCAGCCAGAGGCAACCTTGGCTCGGGATCTTATGCAACCTCTTTTTCTTCCTGCGTTTGTTGCATTTGGTCCTGGGATTCCTTTTGCATCACCTCAGCTGATGGAGCAGCAGGAGGAGAAAGCATTTTCGGAACTAAGTGCATACATACTTTTTGTGTGTGTGGAGTGGCTTTGTTTCCTTCATCCTGAGCCAAGCAGCCTCGGTGAAGTAATGGGAGGCGCATTGTGTCCATTTATGCACCAAGCAGGACGGAGTTTCATGTCCATCACGTACAGCCTGGCAGCATTTGGGGTCACGGATACCCCATCGGGCCTGGTATTCAATACAAGGATTTGCTGTTTCAGCCTTCCATTAAGGTCATGTGGAAGTGGAAATGTGTGGGATTTTTGACTCTGGTACAACTCATTTTGAACTTCATCAGATCCTGCAGCAGCTTTCTTCTTCTAATAGAACAAACACAACAGGGATGACCATTTGACGTGGCAGTGCCTTGCAATCCACTCTGTAAATAGTCTGGCCATCTGTTGGGAGTGCTTTGATTGTGGATTCCCTCTTGGCAGAATGGGATTGAATTGGATGGCTCTCAAGGGCTCTTCCAACTCTAAGATTCTGTGATTCTATGATATGACGGTTATCTGTTGGGAGAGCTTCAGTGGTGCCTTCCTCCCTGGCAGAATGGGGCTGGACTCGGTGGACCTTGAGGTCTCCTCCAAGTCTAAAATTCTGTGATTCTATGATGTGATGGTTATCTGTTGGGAGGGCTTCAGAGGTGCCTTCCTGCCTGCCAGAATGAGATTGAACTGGATGACCTTAAGGTCCCTTCCAACTCTAAGATTCTGTGATTCTATGATGTGACGGTGATCTGTTGGAGGGCTTTGGTGGTGCCTTCCTGGCAGAACGGGGCTGAACTGGATGTCCCTTGAGGTCTCTTCCAAAACTAGGATTCTGTGATTCTATGATGTGATGGTTATCTGTTGGGAGGGCTTTTGGTGGTGCCTTCCTGGCAGAATGGAGCTGGACTGGATGTCCCTTGAGGTCTCTTCCAACACTAGGATTCTGTGATTCTATGATGTGATGGTTATCTGTTGGGAGGGCTTCACCGGTGCCTTCCTGCCTGGCAGAATGGGGCTGGACTGCATGGACCATGAGGTCTCTTCCAACTCTAGGATTCTGTGATTCTATGATGTGATGGTTATCTGTTGGGAGGGCTTCATGAGTGCCTTCGTGGCAGAATGGGCCTGGACTGCATGGACCTTGAGGTCTCTTCCAACTTTAAGATTCTGTGATTCTATGATGTGATGGTTATCTGTTGGGAATGCTTCGGTGGTGCCTTCCAGCCTGGCAGAATGGGGCTGGACTGGATGTCCCTTGAGGTCTCTTCCAAAACTAGGATTCTGTGATTCTATGATGTGATGGTTATCTGTTGTCAGGGCTTTGGTGGTGCCTTCCTGGAGGAATGGGGCTGGACTGCATGGATTTTGAGGTCTCTTCCTACTGTAAGATTTTTTGATTCTATGATGTGACGGTTATCTGTTGGGAGGGCTTCAGTGGTGCCTTCCTGCCTGCCATAATGGGATTGAACTAGAAGGCCTTGAGGTCTCTTCCAACTCTAGGATTCTGTGATTCTATGATGTGTAATTTGAACAGAGGCTAAATGGTCATCTGTTGGGAGTGCTTTGGTTGTGCCTTCTTGCCTGGCAGAACGGGGCTGGACTGGATGTCCCTTGTGGTCTCTTCCAACACTAGGATTCTGTGATTCTATGATGTGATGGTTATCTGTTGGGAGGGCTTCACCGGTGCCTTCCTGCCTGGCAGAATGGGGCTGGACTGCATGGACCATGAGGTCTCTTCCAACCTTAAGATTCTGTGATTCTATTATGTGATGGTTATCTGTTGGGAATGCTTCGGTGGTGCCTTCCAGCCTGGCAGAATGGGGCTGGACTGGATGTCCCTTGAGGTCTCTTCCAAAACTAGGATTCTGTGATTCTATGATGTGATGGTTATCTGTTGGCAGGGCTTTGGTGGTGCCTTCCTGGAAGAATGGGGCTCGACTGCATGGTTTTTGAGGTCTCTTCCCCTGTAAGATTTTTTGATTCTATGAGGTGACGGTTATCTGTTGGGAGGGCTTCAGTGGTGCCTTCCTGCCTGACAGAATGGGATTGAACTAGAAGGCCTTGAGGTCTCTTCCAACTCTAGGATTCTGTGATTCTATGATGTGTAATTTGAACAGAGGCTAGATGGTCATCTGTTGGGAGTGCTTTGGTTGTGTCTGGCTGGCTGGCAGAATGGGATTGAACTGGATGGCCTTGAGGTCTCTTCAACCTCTAGGATTCTGTGATTCCATGATGTGACGGTTATCTGTTGGGAGGGCTTTGGTGGTGCCTTTCTGCCTGGCAGAATGGGGCTGGACTGCATGGACTTTGAGGTCTCTTCCAAGTCTAAAATTCTGTGATTCTATGATGTGATGGCCATCTGTTAGGAGGGCTTTGGTGGTGCCTTCCTGCCTGCCAGAATGGGATTGAACTGGATGGCCTTGAGGTCCTTTCCAACTCTAGGATTCTGTGATTCTATGATGTGTAATTTTAACACCATAGATGGTCATCTGCTGGAAGTGCTTTGGTTGTGCCTTCTTGCCTGGCAGAATGGGGCTGGACTGCATGGACCATGAGGTCTCTTCCAACTTTAAGATTCTGTGATTCTATGATGTGATGGTTATCTGTTGGGAATGCTTCGGTGGTGCCTTCCAGCCTGGCAGAATGGGGCTGGACTGGATGTCCCTTGAGGTCTCTTCCAACTCTAGGATTCTGTGATTCTATGATGTGATGGTTATCTGTTGGGAGTGCTTTGGTTGTGCCTTCTTGCCTGGCAGAACGGGGCTGGACTGGATGTCCCTTGTGGTCTCTTCCAACACTAGGATTCTGTGATTCTATGATGTGATGGTTATCTGTTGTCAGGGCTTTGGTGGTGCCTTCCTGGAGGAATGGGGCTGGACTGCATGGATTTTGAGGTCTCTTCCTACTGTAAGATTTTTTGATTCTATGATGTGACAGTTATCTGTTGGGAGGGCTTCAGTGGTGCCTTCCTGCCTGCCATAATGGGATTGAACTAGAAGGCCTTGAGGTCTCTTCCAACTCTAGGATTCTGTGATTCTATGATGTGTAATTTGAACAGAGGCTAGATGGTTATCTGTTGGGAGTGCTTTGGTTGTGCCTTCTTGCCTGGCAGAACGGGGCTGGACTGGATGTCCCTTGTGGTCTCTTCCAACACTAGGATTCTGTGATTCTATGATGTGATGGTTATCTGTTGGGAGGGCTTCACCGGTGCCTTCCTGCCTGGCAGAATGGGGCTGGACTGCATGGACCATGAGGTATCTTCCAACTTTAAGATTCTGTGATTCTATTATGTGATGGTTATCTGTTGGGAATGCTTCGGTGGTGCCTTCCAGACTGGCAGAATGGGGCTGGACTGGATGTCCCTTGAGGTCTCTTCCAAAACTAGGATTCTGTGATTCTATGATGTGATGGTTATCTGTTGTCAGGGCTTTGGTGGTGCCTTCCTGCCTGGCAGAATGGGGCTGGACTGCATGGATTTTGAGGTCTCTTCCCCTGTAAGATTTTTTGATTCTATGAGGTGACGGTTATCTGTTGGGAGGGCTTCAGTGGTGCCTTCCTGCCTGCCAGAATGGGATTGAACTAGAAGGCCTTGAGGTCTCTTCCAACTCTAGGATTCTGTGATTCTATGATGTGTAATTTGAACAGAGGCTAGATGGTCATCTGTTGGGAGTGCTTTGGTTGTGTCTGGCTGGCTGGCAGAATGGGATTGAACTGGATGGCCTTGAGGTCTCTTCAACCTCTAGGATTCTGTGATTCCATGATGTGACGGTTATCTGTTGGGAGGGCTTTGGTGGTGCCTTTCTGCCTGGCAGAATGGGGCTGGACTGCATGGACTTTGAGGTCTCTTCCAAGTCTAAAATTCTGTGATTCTATGATGTGATGGCCATCTGTTAGGAGGGCTTTGGTGGTGCCTTCCTGCCTGCCAGAATGGGATTGAACTGGATGGCCTTGAGGTCCTTTCCAACTCTAGGATTCTGTGATTCTATGATGTGTAATTTTAACACCATAGATGGTCATCTGCTGGAAGTGCTTTGGTTGTGCCTTCTTGCCTGGCAGAACGGGGCTGGACTGGATGGACCTTGAAGTCTTTTCCAACTCTAAGATTCTGTGATTCTATGATGTGATGGTTATCTGTTGGGAGGGCTTTGGTAGTGCCTTCCTGGATGGCAGAATGGGGCTGGACTGGATGTCCCTTGAGGTCTCTTCCAACATTGGGATTGTATGATTCCATGAGATTTCAAGGAGTCGTCTAAGGTGCCGAACCTATTTGCTGCGGGGGTGGGATGCAGAGTTTGGGAGAACTCCTTTCAAGTTTGAGCTTCAATGAGATGACTCAGAAACACTGAGTTCTTTGAGAGTTCAGACCACTGCCTCTGCCCTGACATCAGAACCGCAAACTGATTCCCAAGCATTGCGGCCTTTTGCAAAAGATGAGTTGTTTTGGAGGGGAAAAAACCAATCTTTCCCCTCCGTTCGGCAGGCCTGTCTTCTCTTCCTCGCCCGGCCGCCTTGTTCCCGGGAGATCTTCATTATCGTCCTTCCCCTTGAAACCGTTTTGCTCTCTTTCGTCCAGAAAATGCACCCGTCTTCTGGCTCTTTTGGCCGTTTAATTAAGCAGATGGCGGGGAGGCCGCTCCGTCTCTGCCTGGCACCGCTGTCGCCGGCGACGTCTGCGGCTTCATTTGCAGAGCCTGGCGGTCCGGCTTCAAAGAGAAGTCCTGGGCAAAGCAGGGGCAGCCAAGCAGAAGGCAGGCGGTGGGCGAAGGAGATGCGCCGCCGGACTGATGCGCACTCCCTCTGGGAGCCCTCCAGACAGGGATGAAGGGGCCTATTAATTAGTTGGCTTTATCGCGCAAAGCCCGGCAGGTTATGACTCACAGCTCTGGCCAAATGACACACTCTTCTCTGCCACTCGGCAAAGGGGCATCATCGCGTGGGCAACTTGTCCTGCAAAAGGCAGGATGCGGAGAAGAGTGCGGACACAATTGCCCCATCTGGGCTGCAAAAAAGTGATCCCCATGTTGCAGAAGCAGCAAATCATGGGCCATTAGTAGGATGGGTGACACCTAGACTGAAAGTGGCGAAAAAGATCTTGGAGTCCTCGTGGACAACAAGTTAAACATGAGCCAACAATGTGATGTGGCGGCAAAAAAAGCCAATGGGATTTTGGCCTGCATCAATAGGAGCATAGTGTCTAGATCTAGGGAAGTAATGCTACCTCTCTATTCTGTTTTGGTTAGACCACACCTGGCACATTGTGTCCAATTCTGGGCACCACAATTCAAGAGAGAGAATGACAAGCTGGAATGTGTCCAGAGGAGGGCGACTAAAATGATCAAGGGTCTGGAGAACAAGCCCTATGAGGAGCGGCTTAAGGAGCTGGGCATGTTTAGCCTGAAGAAGAGAAGGCTGAGAGGAGATATGATAGCCATGTATAAATAGTGAGAGGAAGCCACAGGGAGGAGGGAGCAAGCTTGTTTTCTGCTTCCTTGGAGACTAGGATGCAGAACAATGACTTTCAAACTACAAGAGAGGAGATTCCATCTGACCATTAGGAAGAACTTCCTGACTGTGAGAGCTGTTCAGCAGTGGAACTCTCTGCCCCCGGAGTGTGGTGGAGGCTCCTTCTTTGGAAGCTTTTTGAAACAGAGGCTGGATGGCCATCTGTCAGGGGTGCTTTGAATGCAATATTCCTGCTTCTTGGCGGAATGGGGTTGGACTGGATGGCCCATGAGGTCTCTTCCAATCTTGTCCACAAGGGACAGGCAACTGGCTTCGTGAACTGTTTCTTTTCTTTAAGAGGAAAACCCTTTTTAACCCCTCCTTGGGCAATCTACTTTCTAAACTTTGCTGGTGTGGGCTCTACTCCCGGCTCCAAACTGCTTCTTGGGTCCCGAGTAGACCTACCAGTCAAGGCTTTGTAGATTCTCTAGCTGGAGTCCTTTGGAACTGTTTTCCCCCGGAATTTCATAAGAAATGAAGCTTCTCTACAGGTGGAGCTGATTCACGTCCTGTAGCTAAGCTTTCAACTGTAAGACTGAGCTAAAATGGCTCCCTTTCCTTCCTGAACCCTGGGGAAAGGGGCGGAACTAAAAAACCCAACAATGATAGGCAGGTGGCTGCAAACCAAGGGAAGCCACCTTATTGCAAAATGCATGGAATTTTGGAATACATGCAAACACTCAAAGAAAGAAAAGGACGTTGGAGCCCCTGGTACAGCCGTACCAGCACAAACATCACTCATAGAATCATAGAATCAAAGAGTTGGAAGAGACCTCATGGGCCATCCAGTCCAACCCCCTGCCAAGAAGAAGGAATGTTGCATTCAAATCACCCCTGACAGATGGCCATCCAGCCTCTGTTTAAAAGCTTCCAAAGAAGGAGCCTCCACCACACTCCAGGGCAGAGAGTTCCACTGCTGAACGGCTTTCTCACAGTCAGGAAGTTCTTCCTCATGTTCAGATGGAATCTCCTCTCTTGTAGTTTGAAGCCATTCTTCCATTGCGTCCTAGTCTCCAGGGAAGCAGAAAACAAGCTTGCTCCCTCCTCCTCCTGTGGCTTCCTCTCACATATTTATACATGGCTATCATATCTCCTCTCAGCCTTCTCTTCTTCAGGCTAAACATGCCCAGCTCCTTAAGCCGCTCCTCATAGGGCTTGTTCTCCAACTTGATCTGCTCCCTCCTCCCTGTGGCTTCCTCTCACATATTTATACATGGCTATCATATCTCCTCTCAGCCTTCTCTTCTTCAGGCTAAACATGCCCAGCTCCTTAAGCCGCTCCTCATAGGGCTTGTTCTCCAGACCCTTGATCATTTTAGTCGCCCTCCTCTGGACACATTCCAGCTTGTCAATATCTCTCTTGAATTGTGGTGCCCAGAATTGGACACGATATTCCAGGTGTGTAATAAAACAGTGAAAAACACAGCAGAAGATACACACACACACACACTACAATGCATGTACAAAACCACATATATACACACACAAAACACATATACACAGACTGGGCCACAGCAACATGTGGCAGGGGACGGCTAGTACCTAATAAATAACTACATAAAATCAGGATAAGACTCAGATGGTATTCTGTCAAATGCTGGAAAGGTACGATGGATGGAGTCCGATCAAATCTGAAAGTCCAGCAGAGTAACTTTTCCAAGGTCCCACTTTGCAGGACTCCCTCCAAAGACATGGTTATTGCCATCCTTTCCCTTTAGAATCCAGGCAAATGCCACTATATTATTAGTAGTGATCCTGAATACCCTCTCTTGTGATCTTGGCAGAAGTTCTCCATGTTATCCTATTCTTTTCAGTGCTGCTTCTTTTCGTGTTGCTTTGCGGAAGGCAGTTCTATGGGGCCATTATTCAAAGCTGTTCAGAGAGAGGCACGTGAGTCTGTTTTGGCATTACAAAGGCATAAAGGAATCAAGTAGCTGCTTTGAAGCCAGGAAGAGGAAAATTCAAATAAAACTACCATTTGATTCACCTGTAAAAGTGCTGCTGGATTCCTTTATGCCTTCTAATATGGGAAAAAAGAGCAATGGGATGGACTCTCAGGTACGTTTGTAAGGCATTGAATCCTTGCTGCATTTAATTTTATCTTTTGCAAACCAGTTTGGAGTATTGTGTTTTGTAGCCACTTTGAGTCTCATTCAAGAGAGGAAAGTGGACTATACATACATATTCTAATAATGTATGTATGTGTGTGTATATGCATGTGTGGTGTATAATTATTTATATACTAGCCGTCCCCTGCCCTGCGTTGCTGTGGCCCACATGAGGGTTTGCATGCTGGTCGCTTCTGTGGTGAGAGAATCAGCCGTCTACAAAGACGTTACCCAGGGGACGCCCGGATGTCTTGCAAACCTGCGAGGAGGCTTCTCTCTTGTCCCCCACAACCTGGGGATCACAACCAGACACAGTGAAGACATCTGCCCTTGCGCTGTGCTACTCTGCTGCTGAGTATGCATGTCCAGTGTGGAACACATCTCACCACACTAAAACAATGGATGTGGCTCTTAATGAGACATGCCGCATTATCACGGGGTGTCTGCGCCCTACACTACTGGAGAAATGACACTGCTTAGCCGGTATTGCACCACCTGACATCCGCCGGGAAGTAGCAGCCAACAGTGAAAGGACCAAGGCAGAGACATCTCCAGCTCATCCCTTGTTTGGGTATCAGCCAGCACGTCAATGACTTAAATCTAGAAATAGTTTTGTAAGATCTACAGAGACACTTGCTGGAACGGCTCAGCAAGCGAGAGTCCAAAAGTGGCAGGCTCAAACCCAGAACCTCAATCCATGGCTGATATCAAATGAGAGACTCCCCCCTGGGCACACAGAAGACGGGGCGACTTGGAAGGCGCTGAGCAGACTGCACTCTGGCACTACGAGATGCAGAGCCAACCTTCAGAAATGGGGCCACAAAGTGGAATCCTCAACATGCGAGTGTGGAGAAGAGCCAACCACTGACCACCTGCGGCAATGCAGCCTGAGTCCTGTCACATGCACTATGGAAGACCTCCTTGCAGCAACACCGGAAGCACTCCAAGGGGCCAGATACTTGTCAAAGGACATTTAATCAACTACCAAACTCGCAAATTTTGTATTTTGTCTGTTTGTTTGCTTGCTTTGTTCAGTTAGAAATGTAATATAATTTGACTGGTTGTCCTGACACGACAAATAAATAAACATGAGGGTTCTGTGTGGGAGGTTTGGCCCAATTCTATCGTTGGTGGGGTTCAGAATGCTCTGTGATTGTAGGTGAACCATAAATCCCAGCAACTACAACTCCCAAATATCAAGATTCTATTTTCCCCAAATTCCACCAATGTTCACATTTCGGCATATTGAGTATTCGTGTAGAATTTGGTTCTAGATCCATCATTGTTTGAGTCCACAGTGATCTCTGGATGTAGGTGAACTACAACCCCAAAACTAAAGGACACTGCCCACCAAACCTTTCCAGTATTTTCTGTTGGACATGGGAGAACTGTGTGCCAAGTTTGGTTCAATTCCATCGTTGGTGGGGTTCAGAATGCTCTTTGATTGTAGGTGAACTATAAATCCCAGCAACTACAACTCCCAAATGACAAAATCATAATTTTTTGAGTAATGGTCACTCCTTGTGTTGTGAGATGTTTTGTTGCCACATTTGGTGTGATTTCGTTCATTGGTTCTTTTGTTTTCAAGGTACTCATTACGCACAGAACATTTTTATATATATAGAAAGGTCTAATAATAATACAATAAACTCACAGCAACCCATTATAATAATTGTTCACATCAAGCTATGTCTTCTGTGAACTACGTAGTACGAAAACAATTGCAATTATGTCCATGCATGTTTACTATATTGTTTCATATTGTAATTTAATCTTTCTCCTATGTATTTTGATAAATGTATTTTATGGTAACGGGTCTTAAGATATGTATTTTATGGCAATATGTTTTAATTATGTTGCACCCCGCCTCAAGCCAGAGGAAGAGGCAGGTAGCACATCATCATCATCAGCAGCATCATCATCATCATCCTCGTTATTTCAGACTTTCCTACCCACCTCTTGGTGTTACTATACTTCAGAGACTAAATGTACATCGGGTTGTTGTAGGTTTTTCCGGGCTATATGGCCATGTTCTGGAGGCAATTTTTCTCCTGACGTTTCGCCTGCATCTATGGCAAGCATCCTCAGAGGTAGTGAGGTCTGTTGGAAGTAGGAAAAATGGGTTTATATATCTGTGGAATGACCAGGGTGGGACAAAGGACTTTTGTCTGCTGGGGCTAGGGGTGAATGTTTCAGCTGATCACCTTGATTTGCATTCACTGGCTTGGAAGCGCCCGGGGGGAATCTTTTGTTGAGAGTGATTTTATGTACCTGTTTGTTTCCCCTCTGTTGTTTTGCTGTTGTAATTTTTGAGTTTTTTAATACTAGTAGCCAGATTTTGTTCATTTTCATGGTTTCTTCCTTTCTGTTGAAATTGTCCACATGCTTGTGGATTTCAATGGCTTCTCTGTGTAGCCTGACATGGTGTTTGTGAGAGTGGTCCAGCACTTCTGTGTTGGATACTCCACCTCAGACATCAGAAGAGCTGCAAAACCGAGAACAAGCCACGAGAGTCAAGATGAAGATCCACCCAGAGGGAAAGTGTTCTTGCCATACATCAAGGGGACCACTGACCGCAAAGGGAAACTGATGAGGAAACACAACATACAAACCACTTACAGACCCACCAAGAAAATCCAGGAAATGCTACATTCAGCAAAGGACAAGAGGGATCCTCTCACCTCTGCAGGAGTCTACCGTGTACCATGCAGCTGTGGACAAGTCTACATAGACCACCAAACGCAGTGCCCAGACACGCATCAAGGAACATGAAAGGCACTGCAGACTACTTCAACCAGAGAAGTCAGCCATAGCAGAGCACCTGAGGAACCAACCTGGACACAGCATATTATTTGAGAACACAGAATGCTGGACCACTCTCACAACCACCATGTCAGACTACACAGAGAAGCCATTGAAATCCACAAGCATGTGGACAATTTCAACAGAAAGGAGGAAACCATGAAAATGAACAAAATCTGGCTACCAGTATTAAAAAAACTCAAAAATTACAACAGCAAAACAACGGAGGGGAAACAAACAGGCACATAAAATCACTCTCAACCAAAGATTCCCCCCAGGCACTTCCAAGCCATTGAATGCAAATCAAGGTGATCAGCTGAAACATTCACACCTAGCTCCAGCAGACAAAAGTCCTTTGTCTCACCCTGGTCATTCCACAGATATATAAACCCATTTTTCCTACTTCCAACCAGACCTCACTACCTCTGAGGATGCTTGCCATAGATGCAGGCGAAACGTCAGGAGAAAAATTGCCTCCAGAACATGGCCATATAGCCTGGAAAAACCTACAACAACCCAGTGATTCCGGCCATGAAAGCCTTTGACAATACATTAAATGTGCATCGTCTTCACTGTAGAATAAATGCTGCGGAATTAATTCTTAGTGGAATGATTCATCCTAATATTTTGTGGGGGAGAAAAACCCACATGTTTTCTTGCCCCACAAATGGTTTTCTGAGCAAAACTCTGTCCCGACACACACGGAGGAGAGATTTCTGCAGAGGAAACCTATTTTTGCCATGCAAAAAGTATGTTTGTGTGTGGGTTCATTAGCGTGTGCTTTTCTGCAGAAGGATTCTTCCTCTACATTTCAAGATGTCAACTATTAGGAGAAAATTGCACAGACTGTTATGATTTTTCTTGACTTTCCAGGAAAGTCATTTTTGAAGCTAGAAATAAATAATAGCTGATGTTCTCTCCAGCTGTAAACAGAAAATGGAAGGAAACAGGAGTCCTATAGCACCTTAAAGCCAAGCAAGTTAATTTATAGAATCCTAGAGCTGGAAGGGGTCCCCAGAGGCCATCCAGTCCAACCCCCTTCTGGTTTAAGCCTTTTTAGCTGCTGCATCCCACTGTTGGCTCATGCCCAGCTGGTGGGAGCACCCAAGAACCCTGGATTCTGAACCTGAGGAACTTCCTGACTGTGAAAGCTGTTCAGCAGTGGAACTCTCTGCCCCAGAGTGTGGTGGAGGCTCCTTCTTTGGAAGCTTTTAAACAGAGGCTGGATGGCCATCTGTCGGGGGCGCTTTGAATGCAATATTCCTGCTTCTTGGCAGAATGGGGTTGGACTGGATGGCCCAGGAGGCCTCTTCCAACTCTTTGATAATTTGATTCTATGATTCTAGAGGCCCCCAACGGTCATACAGTCCAACCTCCTCCTGGCAGGAAGGAAGACACCATCAAAGCCCAGACAGATGGCCATCCAGCTTGTTTCAAAATATTTGGAGAAGGGGATTCTGTCACACTTTACTGCATTGCAGCCCATTGTCAAACACTTCTTACCATCAGGAATGTTTTCATTGAATCATAGACTTTTTTTGTCATGTCAGGAGCGACATGACAAACTGCAAGTCGCTTCTGGTGTGAGAGAACTGGCCATCTGCAAGGACGTTGCCCAGGAGACGCCCGGATGTTTTGATGTTTTTACCATCCTTGTGGGAGGCTTCTCTCATGTCCCCGCTTGAGGAGCTGGAGCTGACAGAGGGAGCTCATCCATCCTCTCCCCGGATTCGAACCTGCATCCTGTCGGCATAGGGGTTTAACCCACTGCGCCACCGGGTTAGAATAATAGAGTTGGAAGAGACCACATGGGCCAACTAGTCCAACCCCCGCTTAAACGTTTTCCTAATGTTTATATGCAATGTATGATTATGGTGATGATGATGATGCTTATTGTCATGTGGGGGGAAAGCCAATGGAGAACGAAGCCTGGCTCGACAGCAGGGCGTGTGAAAAACATCTTGGAGTCCTTGTGGACAGGAAGGGGAAAATGAGCCAGGAATGTGATGTGGCAGATAAAAAAGCCAATGGGATTTTGGCCTGCATCAATAGGAGCCTAGTGCCTAGATCCAGGGAAGTCCTGCTACTCCTATTCTGCCTTGGTCCGAACATACATGGAATCACGCGGTATGCAATTTTGGGCAGCACAGTTGAAGGGAGATGTTGACTCTAAGCTGGAATGTCTCCAGAGGAAGAAGGAGACTCAAAGGATCCAGGGTCTGGAGAACAAGCCCTATGAGGACAGAGCAGATGAAAGAACTGGGCATGTTTAGCCTGAAGAAGAGAAAGCTGAGAGGAGACATGATGAGGGCCATGGATCAAGAGGGGAGGGGAAGCCATTGGAGCAGGCTTCCTTTCGGCTGCCCTGGAGACTAGGACGCAATGGAAACATGGCTTCAAATGACAGGAAAGGAGATTCCACCTAGAATCCTAGAATCATAGAGTTGGAAGGGACCTCTTGGGCCATCCAGTCCAACCCCATTCTGCCAAGAAGCAGGAATATTGCATTCAAAGAACCCCTGACAGATGGCCATCCAGCCTCTGCTTAAAAGCTTCCAAAGGAGAGGCCTCCACCACACTCCAGGGCAGAGAGTTCCACTGCTGAACGGCTCTTACAGTCAGGAAGTTCTTCCTCATGTTCAGATGGAATCTCCTTTCTCGTAGTCTGAAGCCATTGTTCCATGTCCTAGTCTCCAAGGAAGCAGAAAGGAAGCTTGCTCCCTCCTCCTCCCTGTGGCTTCCTCTCACATATTTATACATGGCTATCATGTCTCCTCTCAGCCTTCTCTTCTTCAGGCTAAACATGCCCATCTACTTAAGCCACTCCTCATAGGGCTTGTTCTCCAGACCCTTGATCATTTTAGTCACCCTCCTCTGGGCACATTCCAGCTTGTCAATATCTCTCTTTAATTGTGGTGCCCAGAATTGGACACAATATTCCAGATGTGGTCTAACCAAAGCGGAATAGAGGGGTAGCATTACTTCCCTAGATCTAGACACTATTCTCCTATTGATGCAGGCCATAATCCCATTGGCTTTTTTTTGCCGCCACATCACATTCCTGGCTCATGTTTACCTTCCTGTCCACGAGGACTCCAAGATCTTTTTCACACGTACTGCTCTCGAGCCAGGCATTGTCCCCCATTTTGTATCTTTGCATTTGGTTTTTTCTGCCTAAGTGGAGTATCTTGCATTTGTCCCTGTTGAACTTCATTTTGTTAGTTTTGGCCATTCATCTTTCTAATCTGTCAAGATCGTTTTGAATCCTGCTCTTGTCCTCTGGAGTATTGGCCATCCCTCACAATTTGAATCTGCTCCTCATAGGGCTTGTTCTCCAGACCTTTGATCATTTTAGTCACCCTCCTCTGGTCACATTCCAGCTTGTCAACATCTCTCTTGAATTGTGGTGCCCAGAATTGGACACAGTATTCCAGGTGTGCTCTAACCAAAGCGGAATAGAGCATGGGGAGCATGACTTCCCTGGATCTAGACACTATGCTCCTCTTGGAGAGAAAGCTTCAGTGGAGACCCCTTTCCCCCCTGATGTTAACTCTTCCAAGGGTAGATTTTAGGCCTGTTTGATCAAGAAAAAATTTGTTTCTAAAATCGATTTGTAATTGGGGTGTTTTTTTGTTTCGATATTTAAAATAATTACAAAACTTTCCAAAAAAAAGTTTTGGTATTTAAGAATTTTGTAAATATTAACGAATTTTTAGAATATTTTTGGTATTTCTTAAAAATAATATTAAAATAATATTAAAAAATATTTTAAAATGGAAAATTAACCAAAAAATGGCCCAAATGTGGACCAAACACAGGCAGGATACAGCAAATGAGAGCACACACCAACAGAAGAGTCTTTTCTTTTTTAGAATATTTTTTAAGAATAATAGTAAAAATAATATTAAAAAATAATATTAAAAATAATATTAAAAATAATATTAAAAAATAATATTAAAAATATTTTAAAATGGACAATTAACCAAAAAATGGCCCAAATGTGGACCAAACACAGGCAAGAGACAGCAAATGAAGCAAGCAGCACTCACAGCAGCAAGGAATGAATCCAATCCGAGTTGCTAGCAGCCATTGCCAAGCCAACCCAATGCAAACTCCCTCGCCCTCTTGAAGCTACGGGCCGCGCGGAGCCACTTTGAAAGGGCTCGCCGGCCAATCAAAAACAGGCAGCCACGGACCCATGGTGGTGCACTGTTTGGGAGCGCCGGATTGGCTCCCATGCACCAGCACTCCAGCAGCCTCCACCCCATTAACGAAACGAGCGGAGGCTCGTTAAAACTATGGGGGTTGCTGGTTCGATATTTAAAAACCCTTCCGGGTTTGGAAATATGTTTCAATATCGCTTCGGAAATGGTAAAAATAACGAATTAATAACGAATTAACGAATTAACGAACGAAACCGCACAGGCCTAGTAGATTTCCCTTCCTTCTGAGAGGCAGATCTCTCTCCCTTCCTGTTGTCTCATCCCCGTTCCTAACTAGGAGTCATTTGTAAGTCGGATGTTTGTAACTCAGGAACGGTCTCTGCATAACAAATTCATGGTTGGAGACGATGGCCATGGGAGCAGATGGCCCAGGCCTGCCACCTTGCTCATGTTTCCATCTGGTTCCCTTCCATGTCACATCCACGGGGCCACGCTCTGAAATCTTGTCCATGTCGAAAAGCTTCCTGCCAGCTGCCTGCAACGATGTTCTGCGGCCGCGGAGTGAATGTCGAATGAGCCCCAGAGCTTGCTGGCTCAGCAGGACCTCAGAGCCTGCAATTTCTCCCTCTTTTCCTCCTTGCAAGCTGCAGAATGCACACAGGCAGCACTCCACATTGACTCCATGGAAAAGGCACAATGAAGAGAGGGTTATTTTGGGAAAAAAGGGGTGCAAAACCGAGACATGGAGCACTCAAGAATGTTGAAACAGGGAAGGTCAGGAAAGCAATGACGAATGGTGCGGGACAGAGATGCATACAATTTTAAAAGGCTGAGATCTCTTAGCTTTTAACATTTCAGAGATGAAACACAGAGACAAGCAACATCAAAGGGTGCATCTACTACAAGGTAGCATGAGTGCAGTTTGACACCACTCAAGCAGCCTTGGCTCAAGGCTATGGAATCGTGGGAGGTATAGTTTGGTGAGGCAACAGCCATTTTTAACATAGAGGGTTAAAGCCTTTGTAAAACTACATGCACTGAGCTAAATGCACCGGGATTGTGGCACAGCTGACTGAGTGTCAGCTGCATTAAGATCACTCTGACCAAAAGGTCATGAGTTCGAAGCTAGCCCGGGTTGAAGTGGGTTGAAGTGGGTTTCCAACCAATTGTGTGTAGCCTGTTGTCGACCTTTGCAACCCGAAAGACAGTTGCATCTGTCAAGTAGGAAAATAAGGTACCACCTTAAAGTGTGGGGAGGCTAAATTAACTGATTTATGAGGCCATAAAAAGAAGACTCCAGCAAAGCATTCCAGAGGGGAAGCATGCGGGGAATGCGGAAGTGCTTCATCAGCGTCGCAGATGGACAATGAAAGTGAGAGCTCCCCTGGCGGCCAGAAAAAAGTTAAATAGCCTCTGTCTATGTCTGTATATGTTTGTATGTCAAAAATTGGCATTGAATGTTTGCCATATATGTGTACACTGTAATCCGCCCTGAGTCCCCTGCGGGGTGAGGAGAAGGGCGGAATAGAAAAGCTGTAAATAAATAAATAAATAAAGCTTTGCAAGAATCTATAAAAATAAAAATGTAATGTTCATTTGTGGGATTAACATAACTCAAACACCACTGGACTAATTGACACCAAATTTGGACAGAATATGCCTAACAACCCAATGAGTGACCATCACTCAAAAAAATTGCCATTTGGGGGTTGTAGTTGCTGGGATTTACAGTTTACCTCCAATCAAAGATCATTCTGAACTCCACCAATGATGGAATTGGGGCAAACTTCCCACATGACAGAAAGCACCAGAAGGGTTTGGTGGGCATTGACCTTGAGTTTGGGAGTTGTAGTTCACCTACATCCAAAGAGTACTGTGGACTCAAACAATGATGGATCTGGACTAAACTTGGCACAGATCCTCAATATGCCCAAATGTGAACACTGGTGGAGTTTGGGGGAAATAGACCTTGCCATTTGGGAATTGTAGTTGCTGGGATTTATAGTTCACTTACAATCAAAGAGCATTCTGAACTCCACCAATGATAGAATTGAATCAAACGTGGGACACAGGACTCCCATGACCAACAGAAAACACCAGAATGGTTTGTTGGGCATTGACCTTGAGTTTGGGAGTTGTAGTTCACCTACATCCAAAGAGCACTGTGGACTCAAACAATGATGGATCTGGACCAAACTTGGCATGAATCCTCAATATGCCCAAATGTGAACATTAGTGGAGTTTGGAGAAAACAGACCTTGACATTTGGGAGTTGTAGTTGCTGAGACTTATAGTTCACTTACAATCAAAGAGCATTCTGAACTCCACCAATGATGGAATTGAACCAAACGTGGGACACAGGACTCCCATGACCAACAGAAAACACCAGAAGGGTTTGTTGGGCATTGACCTTGAGTTTGGGAGTTGTAGTTCACCTACATCCAAAGAGCACTGTGGACTCAAACAATGATGGATCTGGACCAAACTTGGCATGAATCCTCAATATGCCCAAATGTGAACATTAGTGGAGTTTGGGGAAAATAGACCTTGCCATTTGGGAGTTGTAGTTGCTGGCATTTATAGTTCAGCTACAATCAAATAGCATTCTGAACCCCACCAATAAGAGACAAACTTCCTACACAGAACCAACAGAAAATACTTGAAGCCATCCAGTACAACTCCCTTCACCAGGGCAAGAAAACGTAATCAAAGCCCTCCTGACAAAGAGCCATCCAGCCATAGATATAGATAGATAGATATGATTCACACACAGTGAGATATAGTATTCTAGATTTGAAAGAAGGACAATGATATGCTGCATGTTCCAGAGTAGGCAAGCCAGACACTCTCCACATCAACACTGACAAAGAAACAGCAAGAAATACTGTTTACCCACAAACATCAAGACATTACATATATTACAAAGCAACACTTTCTCATTACTTTATTTTCCAGATCACCAGACTGGGCCACAGCAACGCTTGGCAGCGGACAGCTAGTATACAATAAAAGCACTCCAGATCGATGCCCATCCACCATCCTGGGCAAAATTTCACTTCTTATGCAAAATTCAACAAAGGGTCTTTTTTGCTGTTGGAGTCACAGTTTTGGCCCAGCTGTCCAGGATGCAGCTTGGTTTGTCTTTTGGGGCAGGAGCTGCAAGAGTAATTCCCTGTGCATTTAAGCTTGGGAACGTTGAGCACCATGGATAGCTCCATTAATCACAGAATGCTAGATTTGCAAGAGACCCACAAAAGGGCCACCCAGTCCAACCCCTTTCTGCAGTGCATAGGCAGTGTCAGCAGCCTATGATACTGTGAACCACCGCCTCCTCCTGAGAAAAAATGTATAATATCACAAAGGACTACCACCTCACCCGCCTCATAGGAAACCTGCTACAAAACAGGAGCTTTTTTGTTGAGTTCCAGGGCCAGAGAAGCAGATGGCGGAAACAGAAGAACTGCCTGCCTCAGGGGAGCGTGCTTGCTCCATCCATGTTCAACATCTACACAAATGACCAGCCACTGCCAGAAGGGACAGAGAGTTTCATCTATGTTGATGATCGTGCCATTACTGCTCAAGCAGGGAGCTTTGAGACTGTAGAACAGAAGCTCTCCGAAGCTCTAGGTGCTCTTACTGCCTACTACAGGGAAAACCAGCTGATCCCTAACCCATCTAAAACACAGACATGTGCCTTTCATCTCAAGAACAGAGAAGCATCCCGAGCTCTGAAGATCACCTGGGAAGGAATCCCACTGGAGCATTGCAGCGCACCCAAATACCTGGGAATCACTCTGGACCGTGCTCTGACCTACAAGAAGCACTGCCTGAACATCAAGCAAAAAGTGGGTGCTAGAAACAATATCATACGAAAGCTGACTGGCACAACCTGGGGATCACAACCAGATACAGTGAAGACATCTGCCCTTGCGCTGTGCTACTCTGCTGCTGAGTACGCATGCCCAGTGTGGAACACATCTCACCACACTAAAACAGTGGATGTGGCTCTTAATGAGACATGCCGCATTATCACGGGGTGTCTGCACCCTACACCACTGGAGAAATTACACTGTTTAGCCGGTATTGCACCACCTGACATCCGCCGGGAAGTAGCAGCCAATAGTGAAAGGACCAAGGCAGACATCTCCAGCTCATCCCCTGTTTGGGTATCAGCCAGCACGTCAACGACTTAAATCTAGAAATAGTTTTCTAAGATCTACAGAGACACTCGCTGGAACACCCCAGCAAGCGAGAGTCCAAAAGTGGCAGGCTCAAACCCAGCACCTCAACCAATGGCTGATACCAAATGAGAGACTCCCCCTGGGCACACAGAAGACTGGGCGACTTGGAAGGCATTGAACAGACTGCGCTCTGGCACCACGAGATGCAGAGCCAACCTTAAGAAATGGGGCTACAAAGTGGAATCCTCGACATGCGAGTGTGGAGAAGAGCAAACCACTGACCACCTGCTGCAATGCAACCTGAGCCCTGCCACATGCACCATGGAGGACCTTCTTGCAGCAACACCGGAAGCACTCCAAGTGGCCAGATACTGGTCAAAGGACATTTAACCAGCTACCAAACTCACAAGTTGTGTATTTTTCTGTTTGTTTGCTTTGTTCTGTTAGACTGGTTGTTCTGACACGACAAATAAAAAAATATAGAGCAAGAAAAGCACCCATCATGATCCAGCTCAAAATACTGGCATGGATGGGGAGAAGACTGATTAAACCGATTGTATTAAACTGCAAACACTTTGTTTTTGCAAGACATCCTGCACCACATTTGGCCATAGTTTTTCAATGAATATCTCACTGGGTCTCAACCAATTCAACCTAGTTTGTGGCAGCCACAAAAACAACAAAGTTTCTATAGTAGAATAACTAAGTAAGGACTGCATAATTAAACTGCATGGAATAACGCTTTCAAACCAGAAATAGAAAATGTTTCAAATTTTGTTACACAGTGTTGTATTATTATTATTATTATTATTATTATTATTATTATTATTATTTGAAACACCACAAGATGAGTCCACAGCAGACACTTTGCTGGCTGTTGTATTGGATCACACCTCGGACACTTCCCAAGTGTCTAGGACTGTGTGATGTATCGGCGAATAATGTGTGCAGATCTCAGTAAGGTGGTCTTCTGCAGCTGGCAGATGGTGATATTGTCAGCACCGATTGTGTTTAAGTGCAGGCCAAGGTCTTAAGGGACTGCACCCAGTGTGCCAATCACCACTGGGACCCCCTTAGAATCATAGAATCAAAGAGTTGGAAGAGACCTCCTGGGCCATCCAGTCCAACCCCATTCTGCCAAGAAGCAGGAAAATTGCATTCAAAGCACCCCTGACAGATGGCCATCCAGCCTCTGTTTAAAAGCTTCCAAAGAAGGAGCCTCCACCACACTCCGGGGCAGAGAGTTCCACTGCTGAACAGCTCTCACAGTCAGGAAGTCCTTCCTCATGTTCAGATGGAATCTCCTTTCTTGTAGTTTGAAGCCATTGTTCCATGTCCTAGTCTCCAAGGAAGCAGAAAACAAGCTTGCTCCCTCCTCCCTGTGGCTTCCTCTCACATATTTATACATGGCTATCATATCTCCTCTCAGCCTTCTCTTCTTCACTCTAAACATGGCCTCTCATCATATCTCTTCTCTTCTTCAGGCTAAACATGCCCAGCTCCTTAAGCCGCTCCTCATAGGGCTTGTTCTCCAGACCCTTGATCATTTTAGTCGCCCTCCTCTGGACACATTCCAGCTTGTCAATATCTCTCTTGAATTGTGGTGCCCAGAATTGGACACAATATTCCAGGTGTGGTCTAACCAAAGTGGAATAGAGCATGGGGAGCATGACTTCCCTAGATCTAGACACTATGCTCCTCTTGATGCAGGCCAAAATCCCATTGGCTTTTTTTGCTGCCACATCACATCCACGAGGACTCCAAGATCTTTTTCACACGTACTGCTCTCGAGCCAGGCATTGTCCTCCATTCTGTATCTTTGCATTGTCCTAACCCCCAGGTTGAGAAATGCTGATCTAAGTCATTAATAAAGACCCCAATTAGCCCTGAAATCCCCAGGACTGAACCCTCTTTACTGTTGGTCTTGTGACGGTGGTGGGAGCGAGAGGAGGGCCTCCCCGGAAGATCTTGAAGTTTGCATCAGTTCATAGAGGGAGATGCAATTGTGAAGATAGGCGGGGCCTGAATCGTTTAGGGCTTTATAGGTCATAAAGCCCTAAACGGTTCAGGAATTTGGCTTGGCAACTTTTCGGCAGTCAGTGAAGCTGTTTTAAAAGGGGTGTTGTATGCTCCCTATAGTTTGCTCCAGTAAGGAGTCTGGCTGCCGCCCGTTGTACCAGTTGGAGCTTCCGGGCCATCTTCAAGGGCAGCCCCATGTAGAACACATTGCAGTAGTCCAGTCTGGATGTAACCAAGGCGTGGACCACCCTGGCCAAGTCAGGCTTCACGAGGTATGGTCGCAGCTGGCGGATGAGTTTAAGTTGTGCAAAGGCATAGCTCCTTTAAATTTCAGACTAAAATCCGGAGCGGAGTAAAGGAACTCTTGTTTGAAGCCCCATGAGAGATGCAGCCAGCCCAAATCTCTTGCAAAGCAGGACTGGCAGAAAAGGCTGCCTCTGCCTGTCGCATCAGCGTCAACCGGGCCAGACGGGAAGCCTGCCATCCAATCTCCTCTAATGCATCTAATGCATCCAAAGCCACAAGGTTCCTGGTGGTCAGCAGCTGGGGAGGTAAGGCCCCAGATCTCAGCAGAAAATCCCCCCAACAAGAAATATCCCATTAGGCTGAAAGCATTGGGAGGAGAGTCTGGAAGCCAGGCCAGAAACAGAGGGAAAAGACAATCCTTTGGGGGGAAAGAACAGACAGGGAGGAAACACAGAGCAGTGTTTCTCAACCTTCCTAATGCTGCAACCCCTGAATACAGTTCCTCATGTGGGGTGGCCCCCAACCATAACATTATTTTTGTTGCTACTTCATAACTGTCATTTTGCTCCTGTTATGAATCATCATGTCAGTATCTGATATGCAGGATGTGTTTTCATTCACCGGACCAAATTGGGCACAAATATCCAATATGCCCAAATTTGAATACTGGTGGGGTAGGGATTGGTTGATTTTGCCATTTGGGAGTTGTAGTTGCTGGGATTGGGCACAGATACTCAATGTGAACACTGGTGGAAATTGGGGGAAAATAGACCTTGACATTGTTGTAGTTGCTGGAATTTATAGTTCACCTACAATCAAAGAGCATTCTGAACTCCACCAATGATGGAATTGAACCAAACTTGGCACACAGAACTCCCATGACCAACAGAAAATACTGGAAGGGTTTAGTGGGCATTGACCTTGAGTTTGGGAGTTGTAGTTCACCTACATCCAGAGAGCACTGTGGACTCAAACAATGATGGATCTGGACCAAACTTGGCACAAATACTCAATATGCCCAAATGTGAACACTGGTGGAGTTTGGGGAAAATAGACCTTGACATTTGGGAGTTGTAGTTGCTGGGATTTATAGTTCACCTCCAATCAAAGAGCATTCTGAACCCCACCAATGATAGAATTGGACCAAACTAGGCACACAGGACTCCCATGACCAACAGAAAACACTGAAAGGGTTTAGTGGGCATTGAACTTGAGTTTTGGAGTTGTAGTTCACCTACATCCAGAGAGCACTGTGGACTCAAACAATTATGGATCTGGACCAAACTTGGCACGGATACTCAATATGCCCAAATGTGAACACTGGTGGAGTTTGGGGGAAATAGACCTTGACATTTGGGAGTTGTAGTTGCTGGGATTTATAGTTCACTTCCAATCAAAGAGCATTCTGAACCCCAGCAATGATAGAATTGAACCAAACTTCCTACAAAGAACCCCCAAGACCAACAGAAAATACTGTGTTTTCTGATTGTCTTTGGCGACCCCTCTGACACCCAGGCCTTGAAGCTGCAAGGCCATTAATCAAGGTGGCTAATTGTAATATTCACATGTGCCTCAAGCAGACAACAATTCTTTCTCCCACCCTGGACATTCCACAGATACATAAACCCCACTTGCCTAGTTTCCAACAGACCTCACAACCTCTGAGGATGATTGTCATAGATGCAGGCAAAACGTCAGGAGAGAATGCTTGTAGAACATGGCCGGACAGCCTTGAAAACTCACAGCAACCCAATTAAGTACCAGCCAACACCTCCCAAACAGAGGATGCCTTCAGGCAACTGAGGCCAGGCTACCTCTATGCAAATACCATCACCTATTGACTTTGCATTTCATTGACAAATGAGTCCATAAGCAAACCAATAATAATAGTTAACACCATCCAAACAGAGGGTGGCTCTAGGCAACAGAGCCCAAGCTACCTCTATGCAGATACCCTCACTGATTGACTTTGCAGCTTCTTGGCTATGCAATGCTACTCAAGCTTGCTAACTGCAACATTCACACATGCTTCAAACAGACAAGGGTTCTTTCTCCCACCCTGGGATATATATACAGCTATATATATATATCTCCCTGTGTGTGTGTCTGTGTGTATGTGAGTGTGTGTGTGTATATATATATATATATGCACACACATACATACAGCAATATACAGGGATATATATACCCTCAATTTGCCTCATCTCCAACAGACCTCTGAAGATGCTAGCCACAGGTGCAGGCGAAACATCAGGAGAAAATGCTGCTGGAACACATTGGCCATACAGCCCGAAAAACACACAGCAACCCAGTGCTTCCAGCCATGACAACGCAGAATACTAAATATTCTAGTTTTATCAAATGAAAATAAAAAACTGAACGCCTTCCCTGGAAGCTTTTAAGCAGAAGCTGGATGGCCATCTACTGGGAGGGCTTAGATGGTGCTTTTCCTGAATGGCAGAAGGGGGTTGGACTAGATGACCCTTGGAGGGTCTCTTCCAACTCTGTGATTGTATGAACTCTTGAGCACAGTGATAAACAAAAAGAGAGAGAAAATGCAGCTGTGTCAAGGAAATAGACTCCGGCGATGCCAAAAATTCCAACATCAGATATATTTAGGGAACTCATTGAAAGTGAGTGGTCAGCATTAGTGAATACGGAATGATACTTCGGATATTGCCAAAAATTATATGCAATTGAGAGGCATCAAATGGAGTTCCTAAGATCATTGACCTTGCAAAGGCATTCGACACAGTGAATCGCAGCGCTCTCTGGACCATCCTCCAAAAAAATTGGGTGCCCAAACAAATTTGTGAACATCCTGAGGGTCCTCCATGATGGCAACAGTTTTGGACAACAATGGCTCCCAAAGTGACCCATTTAAGGTGGAATCAGGTGTCAAACTGGGATGTGTTATTGCCCCAACTTTATTCTCCATCTTCATTGCTATGATACTTCACCTTGTTGATGGGAAGCTTCCCACCGGAGTGGAAATCATGGCAAGCTATGTAACCTCAGCAGACAGAAAGCCAAAACCAAGGTTACAACAACATTGGTTATAGAACTACAATATGCTGATGGCAATGTTGTCTGTGTGCATTCAGAAGAAGACCTACAAGCCACTCTAAACACCTTTGCAGAAGCATACAGGAAGCTCGGCCTGTCATTGAACATCGAGAAAACCAAAGTGCTCTTCCAGCAGTCACCAGCCAATCCCTCTCCAATGCCAGAGATACAGCTTAATGGTGTAACATTAGAAAATGTTGACCATTTCCGCTCCCTTGGCAGCCACCTCTCCACCAAAGTCAACATCGACACCGAAATTCAACACTGCCTGAGCTCTGCGAGTGTAGCATTTTTCCAAATGAAGCAGAGAGTGTTTGAGGGCCGGGACATCCGTAGGGAGACCAAGGGGCTTGTCTATAGGGCTATTGTCCTTCCAACCCTGCTCTATGTCTGCGAAACGTGGACTGTCTACAGACGTCACATGCAACTCCTGGAACGATTCCATCAGCGCTGCCTCCGGAAAATCCTGCAAATCTCTTGGGAAGACAGCGGACAAACGTCAGCGTGCTGGAAGAAGCAAAGACCACCAGCATTGAAGCAATGGTCCTCCACCATCAACTCCGCTGGACCGGCCACGTTGTCCAGATGCCCGACCACCGTCTCCCAAAGCAGTTGCTCTACTCCGAACTCAAGAATGGAAAATGGAATGTTGGTGGGCAGGAAAAGAGATTTAAAGATGGGCTCAAAGCCAACCTTAAAAACTCTGGCATAGACACTGAGAACTGGGAAGACCCTGGCCTTGATTGCTCCAGCTGGAGGTCAGCTGTGACCAGCAGTGCTGCAGAATTTGAAGAGGCACGAATGGAGGGCGAAAGAGAGAAATGTGCCAAGAGGAATGCGTGTCAAGCCAACCCCGACCAGGACCGCCTTCCACCTGGAAACCAATGCCTTCACTGCAGGAGAAAATGCAGATCAAGAAGAGGGCTCCACAGCCACCTATGAACCCACCCCCAGGACACCGAACTTGGAGGACCAACATCCTCAGACTACGAGGGATCGCCTAAGTAAGTAAGTAAGTAAGTAAGTAATTGCCAAAAATGATATGCAATTGAGGGGCATCAAATGGAGTTCCTAAGATCCCACCTGTCGATGGCCCAGTAGCAGCTCTTGCATAGAAACCGGTATCGGAAGGGGATATAACGTTATGAGAAGCTGATGAAAAGTGTGTGGCCATGGCAATGAGGATTAGCACCAAGGAATTCAATTTTGCTTTGCAAGAGGAGCGCTTTTATGAGTGCGGGAAACAATGGAATCTGAGAACTTGAAATATAATAATTTATACCATTGTAGATAGGATTACAAAGGTTTTGCATTCTATGGCAGACGACGGTCATCCTTCAGCTGCGATGGCAGCAAGATCAATCAATGACGTGAAGGGGACGAAGCCAGAGCAGAACCAAGGGGGGAAAAGACAAAGGATCACACGACTAATTAGAAAAACAAGAGGAGGAAATCAAGCAAGAGGAGGGAGGAAACAGGACAAGAATGTGCGAGGCAGAGGGAGAAAGCTAAGCTGACCAGATACGGTCATTGGGTCAAGAAATCTTCAAAATCGAGTTATGTTTACAACCAGAGCTGTTTTGATTGGGGTTGATTAATGGAAGTATTAATGAATGGATTAATGGCGTGGGTGGACAAGTGCTCCCTGATAGGATTTTGGCAGCAAGAACCAGGATAGAATCATAGAATCATAGACTCAGAAGAGACCTGGTGGGCCATCCAGTCCAACCCCATTCTGCCAAGAAGAAGGAATATTGCATTCAAAGCACCCCTGACAGATGGCCATCCAGCCTCTGTTTAAAAGCTTCCAAAGAAGACGCCTCCATCACACTTCGGGGCAGAAAGTTCCACTGCTGAACAGCTCTCACAGTCAGGAAGTTCTTCCTCATGTTCAGGTGGAATCTCCTTTCTCTCCTGTCGTTTGAAGCCATTGTTCTGTGTCCTAGTCTCCAGGGCAGCAGAAAGGAAGCCTGCTCCCTCCTCCCTGTGACTTCCATAATTATACATGGCTATCAGATCTCCTCTCAGCCTTCTCTTCTTCAGGCTAAACATGCCCAGCTCTTTAAGCCACTCCCCATAGGGCTTGTTCTCCAGACCCTTGATCATTTTGGTCGCCCTCCTCTGGACACATTCCAGCTTGTCAATATCTCTCTTGAATTGTGGTGCCCAGAATTGGACACAATATTCCAGGTGTGGTCTAACCAAAGAGGAATAGAGCATGGGGAGCATGACTTCCCTAGATCTAGACACTAGGCTCCTCTTGATGCAGGCCAAAATCCCATTGGCTTTTTTTGCCGCCACATCACATTCCTGGGTCTTGTTCCCCTTCCTCCCCACGAGGACTCCCAAGATCTTTTCCACACATCCTGCTCTCGAGCCAGGCCTCATCGTCCCCCATTCTGTCTCTTTGCATTTCGTTTTTCCTGCCAAAGTGGAGTATCTTGCATTTGTCCCTGTTGAACTTCATTTTGTTAGTTTTGGCTCATCTCTCTAATCTGTCAAGATCGTTTTGAATCCTGCTCCTGTCCTCTGGAGTCTTGGCTCTCCCTCCCAATTTGGTGTCGTCTGCAAACTTGATGATCATGCCTTCTAAGCCTTCGTCTAAGTCATGAATGAAGATCCTGAGCAGGAGATACAGGAGATACTCAAAATGGTGTAACATTAGAAAATGTTGACCATTACCACCCCCTTAGCAGCCACCTTTCCACAAAAGTCGGCATTGACACTGAAATACAACACAGCCTGAGCTCTGCGAGTGCAGCATTTTTCTAAATGAAGCAGAGAGTGTTTGAGGACCGGGACATCCATAGGGACCGAGAGCAGAGCCCCCCCAGTGAATCTTAAACTATGAGGCAGAACATAGAGGGAGATACATTCGGACAAGTAAGCTGGGCCAGAGCCATATAGGGCTTTATAGGACAAGACCTTTGAATTGTGTTCAGAAATGGACCAGCAGCCAGTGGAGTTGACATAGCAGGGGGGTGATGTGCTCCCTGTATGGTGCTCCGGTGAGAAATCTGGCTGCCACCCATTTGACTAGTTGAAGTTTCTGAACAGTCTTCAAAGGCAGCCCCAGGTAGAGTGTGTTGCAGTAATCTATTTGGGATGTAACCAGAGTGTGGACCACCATGGCCAGATCAAGTTTCCCAAGGTATGGGTGCAAGCTTTAACTGTGCAAAAGTTCCCCTGGTCACCGCCGAGACCTGAGGTTCCAGGCTCAGCGATGAACCCAGGAACACTCCCACGCTGCGAACCTGCATCATTTCTATCCGACATTTGGCGGCCAATCTGGAAAAACACTGAATCCAGAAGCAGTCCTTGTGAACAGCAAGTTAAACATGAGCCAAAAATGTGATGTGGCAGCAAGAAAAGCCAATGGGATTTTGGCCTGCATCAATAGGAGCCTAGTGTCTAGATCTAGGGAAGTCATGCTACCCCTCTATTCTGCTTTGGTTAGACCACACCTGGAATATTGTGTCCAATTCTGGGCACCACAATTCAAGAGAGATATTGACAAGCTGGAATGTGTGCAGAGGAGGGCGACTAAAATGATCAAGGGTCTGGAGAACAAGCCCTATGAGGAGCGGCTTAAGAGCTGGGCATGTTTAGCCTGAAGAAGAGAAGGCTGAGAGGAGATATGATAGCCATGTATATATATGTGAGAGGAAGTCAAAGGGAGGAGGGAGCAAGCTTGTTTTCTGCTTCCTGGAGACTAGGACACGAAACAATGGCTTCAAACTACAAGAAAGGAGATTCCATCTGAACATTAGGAAGAACTTCCTGACTGTGAGAGCGTTCAGCTGGAACTCTCTGCCCCGGAGTGTGGTGGAGGCTCCTTCTTTGGAAGCTTTTAAACAGAGGCTGGATGGCCATCTGTCAGGGGTGCTTTGAATGCAATATTCCTGCTTCTTGGCAGAATGGGGTTGGACTGGATGATGGCCCAGGAGGTCTCTTCCAACTCTTTGATTTCTATCATTCTATGATTCTATGCTCCGGTGAGCAATCTGGCTGCTGCCCGTTGGACTAGTTGAAGTTTTGGAACAGTCTTCAAAGGCAACCCCACTTAGAGTGTGTTGCAGTAATCTATTTGGGATGTAACCAGAGCGTGGACCACCATGGCCAGATCAGACTTCCCAAGGTATGGGCACAACTGGCGCACAAGTCTCAGTTGTGCAAAATCACCTCTGACCACCGCCGAGTCTTGAGGTTCCAGGCTCAGCGATGAACCCTGGAATACTCCCATGCTGTGAACCTGCAACATTTCTATCCAACATTTGGTGACCAGTCTGGAAAAACACTGAATCCAGAAGCAGGAGAGCCGGCTGCTTTTCCCTCCCTGTGCCTTTGGTGTGCCTGGGATGGCCTTCTTTGTCAACGGAGCTCTCCCTGGAATTGGTTTCCGGAGCTGTTCCCTGCCCTGAGAAGAACTGGAGCGAACGCTTAATGAAAGAAGAGCTTTGGCTGACCTCCGACTAATGAGAGAGGGAGGCGGAGGGAAACGGGGCCACCCTTGCCGCAGGCACCCCATTCATGCAACCCCTCGAGAACAAAAAGCAACCCATAATAGCATCCAGCAACCCTGCTGTGCAGGATACATCAAGGATGCTGGATGGACCTTCCCTCATCCCTTGGGTGCTTTGGAGCCCTTCCCTTCTTCCTAGAGCCATCTATGCAGCCGGTTTCTGCTCAAATGAATTGCATTATGTGACTACAAAACATTGCCAATGAGCATCAATGGGGAGGGAAGCTTGGTGACAATGCTGCCGTTCCCCTTAATGTGGCAACACGAAATCACTGCTGTGTTTGCACAGACTGGAGGTCAGTCATTCCTGCCAGGGAAAGGCCAGGGAGAGGCAAAGAAGGCCATTCATGTCATGGGGACAAAGCTGACTTGCCTTGATTCAGAGTGTTTCGACACTCCGGGATTAATGAATGCAGTTTGACACCACTGTAACTGCCAAAGGTCCATGCTTTGGAAACAAGGGCAATGCAGCTTTGCAAGGTCTCCTTTATTTATACCCCGCTAAAGATCACTGCAGATGCAGACTGTGGCCAGGAAATCAGAAGACGCTTCCTTCTTGGGAGGAGAGCAATGTCCAGTCTCGATAAAATAGTCAAGAGTAGAGACATCAGACTGGCAACCAAGATCCATTGCCTAGTCAAAGCCATGGTCTTCCCTGTAGTCACCTACGGATGTGAGAGCTGGACCTTAGGGAAGGCTGAGCGAAGGAAGAGAGATGCTTTTGAGCTGTGGTGTTGGAGGAAAGTGCTGAGAGTGCCTTGGACTGCGAGAAGATCCAACCAGTCCATCCTCCAGGAAAGAAAGCCCGGCTGCTCACTGGAGGGAAGGAGACTAGAGACAAAGTTGAAGTCCTTTGGCCACATCATGAGGAGACAGCAAAGCCTAGAGAAGACAATTATGCTGGGGAAAGTGGAAGGCAAAAGGAAGAGGGGCCGACCAAGGGCAAGATGGATGGATGGCATCCTTGAAGTGACTGGACTGACCTTGAAGGAGCTGGGGGAGGTGACGGCCGACAGGGAGCTCTGGCGTGGGCTGGTCCATGAGGTCACGAAGAGTCGGAGACGACTGAATGAATGAACAACAAAAACATCTCCCGAAGGACTCGGTGTGGCTTATAAGAGGCCAAGGCCCAACACATCAATAAAACAACAGCATAACAAATACAACAATAAATAAACTCATAAAACAAGCAATAAACAATAAAACAATAGCAATAAGCATTAGACAATAACACCATGACACATTTAAAACTAAGACCGGGCCAAATGTAATGATTAAAATTTTAAAATGCTGAACATGACAGGTGAGATGGATAGGTTTTTGGAGATAGGTGCGGTGTGCAGACAATCTTAAATCTCTAGTAAAGTGCATTTGGGACATGATGAAGGAGCTGGGGGTGGTAACGGCCGACAGGGAGCGCTGGCGTGGGCTGGTCCATGAGGTCACGAAGAGTCGGAGACGACTGAACGAATGAACACAGGTTAATAGTTTCCTATTCTGGGAAGGCACACTGGAACAACCATATCTTCAAGCTCTTCCTAAAGACTGCCAACGTTGGGGCTTGTCTGATGTCTTTGGGGAGAGAGTTCCAGAGTCGGAGGGCCACCATGGAGAAGGCCCTGTCCCTCGTCCCCACCAATTGTGCTTGCGACTCAGGTGGGATCATGAGCAGGGCCTCTCCAGATGATCGGAGAGATCGTGTGGGTTCGTATATGGAGATGCGGTCACGCAGGTAGGTGGGTCCCAAACCATTTAGGTTTGAATGTGGTTTGACATCATTTTAGTTGCAATGGCGAAACTGAATGGGATCTGGAGAGTTTTAGTTTGGTGAGGCACCAGCCCTATTTGACAGAGAAGGCTAAAGACCTTGCAAAATTGCAACTTCCTGCATTCCATAGCACTGAACCTCGGTTGTTGAAGTGGTGCCAAACTGCATTAATCCTAGAGTGCAGATACACCCTGCATCTTATTTTCTCTGGGCTAAACCCCTCAGATTCCTAAATCATTCCTAGAATCATGGAATCCTAGAGTTGGAAGAGACCTCGTGGGCCATCCAGTCCAACCCCTTTCTGCTAAGAAGCAGGAGAATCACATTCATATAATTTTATATAATTGTAGAGTTGGAAGAGACCCTCCAAGGGTCATCTAGTCCAACCTCCTTCTGCCATTCAGGAAAATCACCATCTAGGCCCATGATGGTGAACCTATGACACTTGTGTCAACACTGACACGCATGGCTATTTTTGATGACACGCAGACACATGTGGCTACATACAGAGAAATACACATTATAAGAGCCAATTTAATTCCATCCTTAAATTTGTAAAAGGCTCTACAAATTTAACATATGCACATTTGAGCATTGTTACTCCATAACTCAGCATGGATTATACATTTTTTCTTGTTTAAACTATAAATATTGCACAATTATAGTTTTTTTTCTTGAAGTGACACTTGAAGTGGCCATCCAGCTTCTGTTTAAAAGCTTCCAGAGAAGGCTTTCAGTTTTTTATTTTCATTTGATAAAACTAGAATATTTAGTATTTTGTGTTGTCATGGCTGGAAGCACTGGGTTGTGTGTGTTTTTCAGGCTGTATGGCCAATGTGTCCCAGCAGCATTCATAGAATCATAGAATCCTAGCGTTGGAAGAGACCTCATAGAATCCTAGAATCAAAGAGTTGGAAGAGACCTCCTGGGCCATCCAGTCCAACCCCATTCTTCCAGGAAGCAGGAATATTGCATTCAAATCACCCCTGACAGATGGCTATTCAGCCTCTGTTTAAAAGACTCCAAAGAAGGAGCCTCCACCACACTCCGGGGCAGAGAGTTCCACTGTTGAACAGCTCTTCTCACAGTCAGGAAGTTCTTCCTAATGTTCAGGTGGAATCTCCTTTCTTGTCGTTTGAAACCATTGTTCTGCGTCCTAGTCTCCAGGGCAGCAGAAAGGAAGCTTGCTCCTTCCTCCCTAGGACTTCCTCTCATGTATTTATACATGGCTCTCATCATGTCTCCTCTCAGCCATCCCTTCTTCAGGCTAAACATGCCCAGCTCTTTAAACCGCTCCTCACATTCCCTTAAGGGCATTCCCTTAAGGACAATTGGGTGTGGGGTGGATTGGACTAATTTTAGGTGGGGATGGGTAGTGTGTGACAATGTTTTGAGGGTGCTGTGCTGTTATTTATCAGGGGTTTGGCCATTTAAACCACTGGACCGTAAGACCTGTAATCGTGCTTCAATGCAATGTCAGTTTGATATATTTAGAAATGTTTTAATATGTTTTAATCATTTGAAAGTGTGACAGCGCGAGTGGTGCCACCTCTATGTAGAACTGTAAGTTGCAGGATTTGAACTGTTGTATCATGCCTGATTTTGCCTTTCCCCCCTGTAAATGTATAGTTGGATTGATTCGTTATTTATAGCTGTCAATCAATGTTGTTTGCCCCAGTTGAATTGCTCCTCCTGCTCAATTGTTTGACCCCACCTCTTCCTAGAGAGCAGGACAGTGTTTCCTTTTCCATTCCACCATCAAACTTTCTATCAGATGGATGTGAGAGAGAGACTTGGCTCTGAAGCCCTTGATTAAGTTACCTCTAAGCACCAATTCTGAGGTTCTTACCCTTGAGAGTTATGCTTCATATTCAGATCAACCTGGACAATGCTAAGAAGTCTCAAGTGCCTTCAAACCAGTTCTTTGGCACCAGAGTTATGGCACCAGAGGAAGGTTTTGTGCCTTCAAAATATAGGCCATTGGAATTGGGGTGGTGATTATTCCGATATTCACAGCCATTGAGAAAGAGGGACCTGGAAAAGCTTCTCAGCTGCAAAACTCCTTGGACCCAAGACAACCAGAGACTGTAATGTATATTTTCCTTTACCCCTTTGAAACTTCCAGCTTATTACCTTAAAGGGATAACTCTTTGTGAACAATAAAACCTATTTTTAGTTATCTATAGTGTTTTAGTCCTTGGGAGTTCCAGTTTTCCTAAAGGAGGGCAAGAAGCAATCCCCTGGGGGAAAGATCCATGCCTCTTTCACTAAGAGTTATAGCCCGCAGGTGCGACAGCACAGAAAGACTATTTAATTGATATGTATGTGTTTTTTTTTACAGTTTTATAATATTGTATTCTATTGATATTATCTGAATCTGGCATTGAATTATTGCCATAGTTTGTAACCCGCCCTGAGTCCTCCTTCGTGGTGAGAAGGGCAGGGTATAAATGCAGTAAATAAATAAATAGATGCATCCAAAGCATGCTTCTTTTCTGAAACGGAGACAACCCAGGCTCCTTGTCCAGCTCCGCAGTCCCATCTTGCAAATGAATGCAGCCATCCAAACAGCCGAAAAGGCCGCCAGCCCTCCGGTCCGTCTCCCGCTTCCAATTCATTAGCCTTCGATCGGTCCCTGCTTTAGGCTAATGACAATCATGATAACAGACGCTTTGCATTTGCCTCGAGACAAATAAAGCCTTGGCAGCTTCCAAATAGAAAGCCGCCGGGAAAGGGATGAACTTCTGCGAGGGATGGGAAGGATATTTACAGTCATTTGTGCCCAATCTCAACAATTAGTTTGCCACAATCAGGGAAAATAATTGGCTGGGGGAAATGTGGGCCACTTCCTCTTTGCATTCAGCATCCTAAAATGTTGCACAGCAGAGGGAAACATGGGGTTTATTTTCCTTTGCACAACACTGTCATTTTCTGTGCAAAAATAGCTTTCGCCTGCCTGATTCCACAGTTTTCCTGCACAGAATGCCTTTGCAGAAAGCAGGTTCTTCCAATTCAATGTGTTTTCCTTTTCCTCAAAATAAACCTTGCCAAACATATTGGGGGGGGGGGGGGGGGGGAGATTATGATAAGGAATATTTGTGTTCTCCTGTAATAGCAAACTGGTTGAATTATTCACTTCCACATCTAGCATTCCTTCTTTGGCAAACACTCCCCAGTGAAGCGACCAATACTAAGAGAGAGACACAAGCACTGGCTCAGGAATGCCACTCAATGCATTCAGGGTCACCCTAAAGGCCATCTAGCTGGACCCCCTGATTAATAAAGTGTCTGTGGTCAAATATCTTTTCTCTCTGGAAGGTCTTCCAAAAGTTTATTCTCATGCCATTTATGGTGAACCAAGGACTGCAACTCCCAACCAATGGCGAGAGGAATGAAATGCTAATATCAATCTGTCCATCTGCTATCAATCTATCAATCTATCTTCAGAAGAAGACCTACAAGCCACTCTCAACACCTTCGCAGAAGCATACGAGAAGCTCGGCTTGCCATTGAACATTGAGAAAACCAAAGTGCTCTTCCAGCAGTCACTAGCCAATCCCTCTCCAATGCCAGTGATACAGCTTAATGGGGTCACATTAAAAAAATGTTGACCATTTCCACTCCCTTGGCAGCCACCTCTCCACCAAAATCAACATTGACACTGAAATGCAACACCACCAAGGTCACAGCAACCTCTGTTATAGAACTCCAGTATGCTGATGACAATGTCGTCTGTGCACATTCAGAAGACCTACAAGCCACTCTAAACACCTTCGCAGAAGCATACGAGAAGCTCAGCCTGTCATTGAACATCGAGAAAACCAAAGTGTTATTCCAGCAGTCACCGGCCAATCCCTCTCCAATACCAGAGATACAGCTTAATGGTGTCACATTAGAAAATGTCGACCATTTCTGCTCCCTTGGCAGCCACCTCTCCACCAAAGTCAAGATTGACACCAAAGTACAATACCACCAAGGTTATAATAACATCTGTTATAGAACTCCAGTATGCTGATGACAATGTCGTCTGTGCACATTCAGAAGAAGACCTACAAGCCACTCTAAACACCTTCGCAGAAGCATACGAGAAGCTCGGCCTGTCATTGAACATTGAGAAAACCAAAGTGTTATTCCAGCAGTCACCAGCCAATCCCTCTCCAATGCCAGAGATACAGCTTAATGGTGTAACATGAAATTCAAAATGTTCACCATTTCCGCTCCCTTGGCAGCCACCTCTCCACCAAAGTCCACATTGACACTGAAATTCAACACCGCCTGAGCTCTGCGAGTGCAGCATTTTCCCAAATGAAGCAGAGAGTGTTTGAGGACCGGGACATCCATAGAGAGACCAAGGGTCTTATTTACAAAGCCGTTGTCCTCCCAACCCTGCTATATTATGCCTGTGAGACGTGGACTGTCTACAGACGTCACATGCAACTCCTGGAACGATTCCATCAGTGCTGCCTCCGGAAAATCCTGAAAATCTCTTGGGAAGACAAGCAGACAAATGTCAGTGTGCTGAAAGAAAAAGCAAAGAGTTGAGGTCCAAAACACATGGAGGGCCGAAATTTGCCCATGCCTGATCTAGATAATCTAATTTCTCTCTGTCTCTCTTCCTCATCAATCTATTTATTACCTACTATAACTATTTATCTATTTCTGACTCTGCAAAATGCAAAATTCTCTTCCTCCTGGCGTTACAAAAAGGTGAGTTTTGCTGGAACGGAAAAAGCAAGGCTGACATCCCTTTGACGTTCCCCCCACGTTTTGCTTCCTCCTCGGAATAAGTCATCTCATCCTCCTCCAAAAAAGGTGCATCGCCTTGCCTCCCCACAGCTTGTCAGGGTTGCTATGGAAACCCAGGGACAGGGCCTTTTGCGGTCCAGAGAAATCCTTCCCCAAATCTGGGAACGGTCCCCAAACAAAGGGAGGCTTTTGCAAGTGGAGGAAGCGATGCCTGCTGCAGGCTCCTCTGTTTAGGATGCTTTGTGCAAAAAGGCATCCAAACCAAGCATCCCCATATCCATGCATTTCACCTGAATCTACACTGGACAATGAATGCAGTTTGACACCACTTTCACTGCCATAGCTTGAACGAGTTGTGACACAGTTGGCTAGGAGTCAGCTGCATTAAATCACGACTGACCAAAAGGTCATGAGTTTGAAGCCAGCCTGGTTCAGAGTGAGCACCCAACCATTGCTATTGACCTTTGCAGCCCGAAAGACAGTTGCATCAGTCAAGTAGGAAATTTAGGTACCACTTATGCGGGAAGGCTAATTTAACTAATTTGTGAGGCCATAAAAATCAGGACTGTGGCACAGCTGGCTGGTAGTCAGCTGCATTAAGATCACTACTGACCAAAAGGTCATGAGTTCGAAGCCAGCCTGGGTCGGAGTGAGCTTCTGACCAATTTGTATAGCTTGATGTTGACCTTTGCAGCCCGAAAGACAGTTGCATCTGTCAACTAGGAAATTTAGGTACCACTTATGCGGGGAGGCTAATTTAACTAATTTATGAGGCCATAAAAATCAGGACTGGTAGTCAGCTACATTAAGATCAGTACTGACCAAAAGGTCATGAGTTCAAAGCCAGCCCAGGTCGGAGTGAGCTTCTGACCAATTTGTATAGCTTGCTGTTGACCTTTGCAGCCTGAAAGACAATTGCATCTGCCAAGTAGGAAATTTAGGTACCACTTATGCGGGGAGGCTAATTTAACTAATTTGTGAGGCCATCAAAATCAGGACTGGTAGTCAGCTACATTAATATCAGTACTGACCAAAAGGTCATGAGTTCAAAGCCAGCCCAGGTCGGAGTGAGCTTCTGACCAATTTGTATAGCTTGCTGTTGACCTTTGCAGCCTGAAAGACAATTGCATCTGCCAAGTAGGAAATTTAGGTACCACTTATGCGGGGAGGCTAATTTAACTAATTTGTGAGGCCATCAAAATCAGGACTGGTAGTCAGCTACATTAATATCAGTACTGACCAAAAGGTCATGAGTTCGAAGCCAGCCCGGGTCGGAGTGAGCTTCCGATCAATTTGTATAGTTTGCTGTCAACCTTTGAAGCCCAAAAGACAGTTGCATCTGTCAAGTAGGAAATTTAGGTACCGCTTATTTGGGGAGGCTAATTTAAGATGCCATAAAAATCTCCAGCAAGCATGCGAAGAATGAGGAAGTACTTCATCAGTGTCACAAATGGATGGTGAAGTGACAGCTCCCCTGGTGGCCAGAATACCTTCATGAAAAAGCTGGAATGTTAAATTACCTCTGTGTCCGTTTATTTATTTATTTATTTATTTATTTATTTATTTAATTTGTTTCTACAGTGACAATGGACCCAAAGAGAAAAGGAGTTCCTGGTACAAAGATGGATTGATTCTCCAAAACATTTTAAGAAGTTTTTCCCCCTCCTTTGAACTTTCCACCTTAAGCTCGTTTGGAGGGTGGAGCTGGCAGAGGGAAGGCAGCGGTCACAGGAGCGTAAACCTCGGCTCATTTCATTCTCCTAAGCGGGAATGAATAATTTAATCCATTTTCTCCTGAGGAATTTTTGCAGTTCAGGAATTCTCTTTTGCAAGCTTCTTCTGTGCCGTTTTCACAGTTCTTTGCCCAGGTTTCCTATCCAGAAAATCCACATTTCCATGGTTCTCTGTCTAGTAAATCCACATTTCCAGTGCAAACCTAACTTATTTTTCAGCATGTTGTCGAGACAAAGGACCAATCGTACAGGATCTAGATTGACACATAGGGAATCCTGATGGTCAGGAACTCTTCCAATATGGGTTGGGAAAGGGATAAGAAAGTGTGCAGATGATCTCTAAAAGTATAATAATGATAACAACAACAACAACAACAACAACAACAACAACAACAACAACACACATCCTGGCATCCTTCCCAGAGCATGGAGATGTAATGTCTTTGGACTGTTGTTGCTTGAGATGTAGGTTGCTTGAAAATAAATCATGGAGCAGTTTCTCTGATCATCTCATCATCATCATCATCATCATCATCATAGAATCATAGAATCATAGAATCATAGAATCAAAGAGTTGGAAGAGACCTCATGGGCCATCCAGTCCAACCCCATTCTGCCAAGAAGCAGGAATATTGCATTCAAAGCACCCCTGACAAATGGCCATCCAGCCTCTGCTTAAAAGCTTCCAAAGAAGGAGCCTCCACCACACTCAGGGGCAGAGAGTTCCACTGCTGAACGGCTCTCACAGTCAGGAAGTTCTTCCTCATGTTCAGATGGAATCTCCTTTCTTGTAGTTTGAAGCCATTGTTCCGCGTCCTAGTCTCCAGGGAAGCAGAAAACAAGCTTGCTCCCTCCTCCCTGTGGCTTCCTCTCACATATTTATACATGGCTATCATCTCTCCTCTCATCCTTCTCTTCTTCAGGCTAAACATGCCCAGCTCCTTAAGCCGCTCCTCATAGGGCTTGTTCTCCAGACCCTTGATCATTTTAGTCGCCCTCCTCTGGACACATTCCAGCTTGTCAATATCTCTCCTGAATTGTGGTGCCCAGAATTGGACACAATATTCCAGATGTGGTCTAACCAAAGCAGAATAGAGGGGTAGCATTACTTCCTTAGATCTAGACACTATGCTCCTATTGATGCAGGCCAAAATCCCATTGGCTTTTTTTGCCGCCACATCACATTGTTGGCTCATGTTTAACTTGTTGTCCACGAGGACTCCAAGAACTTTTTCACACGTACTGCTCTCGAGCCAGGCGTCACCCTTTGCATTTCGTTTTTCCTGCCAAAGTGGAGTATCTTGCATTTGTCACTGTTGAACTTAATTTTGTTGGTTTTGGCCCATCTCTCTAATCTGTCAAGATCGTTTTGAATTCTTCTTCTTCATCATCATCATTATCATCAACAACAACAACAACAACACCTTCTGCTCTTTTCTCTTGATTGACACTTGTTTCAGATGCATTTGTGTTCAGTGCTGTCCAGCATTATGGAAACCATGAAGCCTTCTTTTGGATTATTTTTACAAAACTGCAAAAATAGTGGGAAGAACCCTTATCCTGGCATCCTTCACAGAGCATGGAGATGCAATGTCTTTGGACCATGGCTACTTTGAGGTGTAGGTTGCCTGAAAATAAATCATGGAGCAGTTTCTTCCATCAAGTGAGGCTCACAAACTGGCTTCACTGTTGAACAGTGTTTGGATGTCCTTTAAGCAGAGGTTAGATGGCCATCTGTTAGGAAGGCTTGGATGGCATCTTCCTGCACGGCAGAACTAGGGTTAGACTGGATGGCCTTTCATTATCTCTTTCAACTCTAGGATTCAGATGGTGGCAGAGTCTCCTTTTCTGGAGGCTTTGAAACAAAGGCTGGGTGGCCGTCTGCCAGGAGGGTTTTGACTGTGTCTTCCTGATTGGCAGGAGGAAGTTGGACTGGATGGCCTTTGGGGTCCCTCCCAACTCTTAGGATTCTGTGAACATATCCCTTCAGCTGGACTAGGCAAGCAAAGAAAGGTTGCTCATTTTAGACTATAACTGGACAATGGGGGATTCTGGAAGATGTAATCCTGGGGTTTTTTTAATACTAAAGATATTTAATTCTATTTTAATGTTTGTATATATGTAGATTTTAAATTGTATGGAAATGCTTTTAATGTAAGCTGTGTTGAGTTTCCTGGTGGAGAGAAAAAGCAGTGTATAAATAAACATAATAATAATAATAATAATAATAATAATAATAATAATCCAAAAGTAAGTTTCACAGTTTCCTGCCATGGCATAGATAGATGCCTCTGTGGAAAGGTACAAAAGGAACTGCTTTTTTCCATGTCAGGAGCGACTTGAGAAACTGCAAGTCGCTTCTGGTGTGAGAGAATTGGCCATCTGCAAGGATGTTGCCCAAGGATGGCTGGATGTTTGATGTTTTACCATCCTTGTAGGAGGCTTCTCTCAGTCCCCACATGGGGAGCTGGAGCTGACAGAGGGAGCTCATCTGCGCTCTCCCCAGATTTGAAAATCTGACCTGTCGGTCTTCAGTCCTGCCCCAGAGTGTGGTGAAGGCTCCTTCTTTGGAAGCTTTTAAACAGAGGCTGGATGGCCATCTGTCAGGAGTGCTTTCATCACCATCATCATCATCACCATTTAATTACTTATTAATTGCCCTCCATCCAAGATGCTCTAGGTGATTTACAAGCTTCTTGGATGGCCCATGAGGTCTTTTCCAACTCTAGGATTCTATGATTCTATGATTAACCCATTGCACAACTGGGGGCTCCAGGAACTGCTTAGAGTCTTGTTTAAAAGAGAAAAATGGAGGAATATTAAATATAATCACTATTTTGACAGATTGGAGAGATGGGCCAAAACTGACAAATGCAAGAGACTGCACTTCTGCAGGAAAAGGAAATGCAAAGATACAGAATGGGGGACAATGCCTGGCTCAAGAGCAGTACGTGTGAAAAAGATCTTGGAGTGCTCGTGGACAACAAGTTCAACATGAGCCAGGAATGTGATGTAGCGGGAAAAAAAGCCGATGGGATTTTGGCCTGCATCAATAGGAGCCTAGTGTCTAGATCTAAGGAAGTCATGCTCCCCATGCTCTATTCCGCTTTGGTTAGACCATATCTGGAATATTGTGTCCAATTCTGGGCACCGCAATTCAAGAGAGATGTTGACAAGCTGGAATGTGTCCAGAGGAGGGCAACTAAAATGATCAAGGGTCTGGAGAACAAGCCCTATGAGGAGCAGCTTAAGGAGCTGGGCATGCTTAGCCTGAAAAAGAGAAGGCTGAGAGGAGATATGATAGCCATGTATAAATGTGTGAGAGGAAGCCACAGGGAGGAGAAGGGAGCAAGCTTGTTTTCTGCTTCCCTGGAGACTAGGACGCAAGG
>NW_026845477.1:2365382-2370839 GCF_025583915.1 Anolis sagrei ordinatus | reverse complement strand
TGGTGGAGGCTCCTTCTTTGGAAGCTTTTAAACAGAGGCTGGATGGCCATCTTTCAGGGGTGATTTGAATGCTTCTTGGCAAAATGGGGTTGGACTGGATAGCCCATGAGGTCTCTTTCAACTCTTTGATTCTATGATTCTATGATCACCATAATCTGACCAGCCTTGTTACTTGTGCCCAGCATTTCCTTCTCAGAGGTTTCCTGCCCTTCTCCAAAGAAGCTTCACTCTCCCAAAAGTATGCAAGGCTTTACCCAGTCCTCCCATTTCAAATAGGACCTTGACCCTGATCAGTGGTTACCCATATGACCCAGTGGGAGGAGGCAGTCCACATGTGATAAATGTGATGTGTGAAAGGTGTTTGACTAGGGTCCGGCAAGACTGACGATACCATCCTAAGAATACAGAGGCCTGGAAAACTGCAAAAAGCCAATTACTAAAATTACTAAACTGTTGAATTGCTGACATGACCAGAGACAATGATTAACTCTGGGATGAAAACAACATGTTTACATGGTCAAAGACAATGATTCTTGAAGTTAAGAAAGTCAACACAATGGTTAAGGAAAACCAATATTAGTTAAGGAAGAAAAGCCAACATCTGTCCGGAACTGATATAGAATCGGCATGTTTTCACTGGAAAACAACCTGTCAATTGGGTTGTTGTAGGTTTTTTCGGGCTATATGACCATGGTCTAGAGGCATTCTCTCCTGACGTTTCGCCTGCATCTATGGCAAGCATCCTCAGAGGTAGTAAGGTCTGTTGGAACTAGGAAAAAAAGGTTTATATATCTGTGGAATGACTAGGGTGGGACAAAGGACTCTTGTCTGCTGGAGCTAGGTGGGAATGTTTCAACTGACCACCTTGATTAGCATATAATGCCCTGACAGTGCCTAGAGCAATCTTTTGTTGAGAGGTGATTAGATGTCTTTGTTTGTTTCCTCTCTGTTGTTGTACTGTTCTAATTTTAGAGTTTTTTTAATACTGGTAGCCAGATTTTGTTCATGGTTTCCTCCTTTCTGTTGAAATTGTCTACATGCTTGTGGATTTCAATGGCTTCTCTGTGTCATCTGACATGGTGGTTGTGAGAGTGGTCCAGCACTTCTGTGTTCTCCAATAATAATCTGCTGTGTCCAGGTTGGTTCATCAGGTGCTCTGCTATGGCTGACTTCTCTGGTTGATTTCTCTGACAATCATTTACAACTTTTTGGAACACGAACCACAGAAAATTGCTATGTAAGAGACCTTTTTACTTTCCAAAAGTGTGGCAGACAGGAATGTTCTGTATACCTGCCTCTTTCTCTGAGGGACAGAGAAGGTGGTGTATTGGCAGAATGGCAGATTTGTGGGGAATGTGATCTGGTCCACGTTAGGTTCTCTTCTCCAGGAGATGGAAGCAGAGATGGTAATGTTTGCATGATAAATGAACGAATATTGGAGTATATGTGAATGTTTCCCCTTTTTTGTTTGTTTGTGTAACCAATGCAGCTATAGTCTGTGTTGTTGTTCATTCATTCAGTCATCTCCGACTCTTCGTGACTTCATGGACCAGTCCACGCCAGAGCTCCCTGTCGGCCGTCACCACCCCCAGCTCCTTCAAGGTCAGTCCAGTCCCTTCAAGGATGCCATCCATCCATCTTGCCCTTGGTCGGCCCCTCTTCCTTGTGCCTTCCACATTCCCCAGCATCATTCCCTTCTCTAGGCTTGGCTGTCTCCTCATGATGTGGCCAAAGGACTTCAACTTGGTCTCTAGTCTCCTTCCCTCCAGTGAGGATGGACTGGTTGGATCTTCTCGCAGTCCAAGGCACTCTCAGAACTTTCCTCCAACACCACAGCTCAAAAGCGCCTCTCTTCCTTGGCTCAGCCTTCCCTAAGGTCCAGCTCTCACATCCGTAGGTGACTACAGGGAAGACCATGGCTTTGACTAGGCAATGGATCTTGGGTGCCAGTGTGATGTCTCTACTCTTTACTATTTTATCGAGACTGGACATTGCTCTCCTCCCAAGAAGGAAGCGTCTTCTGATTTCCTGGCCACAGTCTGCATCTGCACTCATCTTTGCGCCTAGAAATACAAAGTTTGTCACGGCCTCCACTTCTTCTCCCTCTATTTCCCAGTTGTCAATCATTCTTGTTGCCATAATCTTGGTTTTTTTGATGTTTAGCTGCAACCCGGCTTTTGCGCTTTCTTCTTTCACCTTGGTGAGAAGGCTCCTCAGCTCCTCCTCGCTTTCGGCCATCAGAGTGGTGTCATCTGCATATCTGAGGTTGTTAATGTTTCTTCCAGCAATTTTCACCCCAGCTATAGTCTGTGACTCTACCTATTTCTCTGTGAAGTGCCTGATGTGTTCTGTCTCATTGAAAGCAGAATAAAAGAACCCTTTTAATGTTTCAAAAGTGTTCATGACACACAGACCCCAGGGCCAGATCCAGTCCTCACCTGCTCACCTGCAGAACTGGCATCCAGAGGTTCTCATTCATGAGTCAGCAGTGTCATGTGGCAGCTAAGCAAATTGGAACAAACATCATGTCGAGGAAGGTCAAACTTGTTTTCTGCTGCTATAGAAACTAGGAAACAATGGAGCCATGGATTCGACTCGCAGGATACCGCCTAAACCTTAGGAAGGACCCTCTGATTTTTAGAGTTGTATTACAATGGAAAAATGCTGCTTTGGAGTCCAGCAGAGTTTACTTCTTTGGAGGTTTTTAAACAGGCTGGATGGCCATCTGTCAGGAGGGCTTTGATTGTGTATTGCTACCTGATGGAATAGGGTTGGACTGGATGGTTCATGGGGGACCCTTTAAAACACTAATGGGATAGGTTGGCACCTCTTCTTCTATTTGTTTTTAAGCAGAGGCTGGATGGCCATCTGTCAGGAGGGCTTTGATTGTGTACTGCTATCTAATTGAATAGGGTTGGACTGGATGGTTCATGGGGGTCCCTTTGCAACACTAATGGAATATGCTTTGTTTGGGAATCGGTTGGCACCTCTTCTTCTATTGGTCTTTAAGCAGAGGCTGGATGGCCATCTGTCAGGAGGGCTTTGTGTATTGCTGCCTGATGGAATAGGGTTGGACTGGATGGTTCACGGGGGTCCCTTTCCAACACTAATGGGATAGGTTGGCACCTCTTCTTCTGTTTGTCTTTAAGCAGAGGCTGGATGGCCATCTGTCAGGAGGGCTTTGATTGTGTATTGCTACCTGATAGAATGGAGTTGGACTGGATGGTTCTTGGGGAACCCTTTCCAACACTAATAGGATAGGCTTCTGTTTGGGAACTGGTTGGCACCTCTTCTTCTATTTGTCTTTAAGCAGAGGCTGGATGGCCATCTGTCAGGAGGGCTTTGATTGTGTACTGCTATCTAATTGAATAGGGTTGGACTGGATGGTTCGTGGGGGTCCCTTTGCAACACTAATGGCATATGCTTTGTTTGGGAATTGGTTGGCACCTCTTCTTCTATTTGTCTTTAAGCAGAGGCTGAATGGCCATCTGTCGGGAGCGTTTTGATTGTGTATTGCTACCTGATGGAATCAGGTTGGACTGGATGGTTCTTGGGGGTCCCTTTCCAACACTAATGGGATAGGTTGGCACCTCTTCTTCTATTTGGCTTTAAGCAGAAGCTGGATGGCCATCTGTCAGGAGGGCTTTGATTGTGTTTTGCTACCTGATGGAAAAGCATTGGACAGGATGGTTCATTGGGGTCCCTTTGCAACACTAATGGGATAGGCTTCTGTTTGGGAATCGGTTGGCACCTCTTCAGCAGAGGCTGGATGGCCATCTGTCAGGAGAGCTTTGATTGTGCATTGCTACCTGATGGAATAGGGTTGGACTGGATGGTTCATTGGGGTCCCTTTCCAACACTAATGGAACGTGCTTCTGTTTGGGAATCGGTTGGCACCTCTTCTTCTATTGGTCTTTAAGCAGAGGCTGGATGGCCATCTGTCAGGAGGGCTTTGATTGTGCATTGCTACCTGATGGAATGGGGTTGGACTGGATGGTTCATTGGGGTCCCTTTCCAACACTAATGGAACGTGCTTCTGTTTGGGAATCGGTTGGCACCTCTTCTTCTATTTGTCTTTAAGCAGAGGCTGAATGGCCATCTGTCGGGAGCGTTTTGATTGTGTATTGCTACCTGATGGAATCGGGTTGGACTGGATGGTTCATGGGTCCATTTCCAACACTAATGGAACATGCTTCTGTTTGGGAATCAGTTGGCACCTCTTCCTCTATTCATCTTTAAGCAGAAGCTGGAGAGGCATCTTTCAGGAGGGTTTAGATGGTGTCCTCCTGCATTGGGCTCAATGGCTCTTTGTTTCTATGAGTCTATGAAGAGGATCCATTGGGCGTTGGTGACAGTCACGAATGGCACCATATCCAGCGACAGTCTCCTTTCGGATAGAAAATACCATCAAGGCAAATAATAATGGCAGAAGGATCCTGCTGTTCCCATCTTGGAGATCTTGGAGATCTTGGACATCTTGGAGGCCCCTCTTTTGCAGGATGAGGCTGAGGGTCAAGCGGATGCCGAGCCCCCTCCTCTTCCAACACAACGCCTGCCCTGCTGCTGCTGCTTCCTCCGCCTTTCCCCCTCCAAGGGCTTCTAGAATGATTGCTTTTTTAATTAAGGGATTCTGCTAATGAACCTGAAATTGCTGCCTCTAATTGCATCCCTCTCCGCAGGATAGATGGATAGAGGGATAGAGGGATAGAGGGATAGAGAGAGGGGGGGATAGAGGGATAGAGGAATGGGGTTGGAAGAGACCCTAAGGGCCATCAAGTCCAACCCCTAAGATGTCAGACAGACAGGCAGGCAGGCAGGCAGATAAGAGGTGATTGGATTGATTGATTGATAAACACACACAGAGAGAGAGAGAGAGAGAGAGAGAGAGAGAGAGAGAGAGAGAGAGATTCATTCATGGGGTTGGAAGAGACCCCTAAGGGCCATCCAGTCCAACCACTAACATGACAGACAGACAAACAGACAGATAAGACATAGAGAGATTCATTCATGGGGTTGGAAGAGATCCCTAAGGGCCATCCAGTCTAACCCCTAAGGTGATTGATTGATTGATTGATTGATAAATAGAGAGAGAGAGGGGGGGGGATAGATGGATAGATGGATAGAGGGATAGAGAGAGGGGGGGATAGAGGGATAGAGGAATGGGGTTGGAAGAGACCCTAAGGGCCATCCTGTCCAACCCCTAAGATGGTAGATAGATAGATAGATAGATAGATAGATAGATAGATAGATAGATAGATAGATAGATAGATAGATAGATGGATAGATGGATAGATGGATAGATGGATAGATGGATAGATGGATAGATGGATAGATGGATAGATGGATAGATGGATAGAGGGATAGAGGGATAGAGGGATAGAGGGATAGAGAGAGGGGGGGATAGAGGGATAGAGGAATGGGGTTGGAAGAGACCCTAAGGGCCATGGAAGAGACCCT
>NW_026845477.1:2225382-2357882 GCF_025583915.1 Anolis sagrei ordinatus | reverse complement strand
TTATTTATTTATTTAGAACATTTGTATCCCGTCCTATTTTCGACCTCCAAAGAGGGACTCAGGGCAGCTTCCAGCAATATAAAAACACCAATAAAATACACAATTACATAAAATGATAATAAATATACATTTTAAAACAGTTTGCCAAGTTTATAACATGCTCCAAATCAGTTCAAAAATGTGGTTCATAAATCTCATCTAAGCCAATAAAAACTGTCTATTCTGCGAACACTTGCTCCCACAATCAAGTCCTAAGTATCTTGAGAAAAATCAGGAGGGAGGGGGAAGATCTAACCTCTTTAGGGAGGGAGTTCCACAGCCAAGGGGCCACCATGGAGAAGGCCCTGTCTCTCGTCCCCACTGAGAGCAGGGCCTCCCCAGATGATCTTAAAGTCCTTAATGGTTCATAGTGAAGGAGGCATAAGCTTAAGAAATATTAAAAAATTAAAAGCTTTAACCGAAATGTTAGTATAGAGGTCATACAAAGTTCAAGGTTCTGGCTTTTTGAAAAGTCACTATATTAGCTAGCTTACATAGGAAGTTGGTTTGTGGTTAAGCGCAAAGTCTGCAGGTGCGAAAAGGTACTTTCCATCAAGAGGTTGATGGGACAGGAAGAGTAAAGGTCAAAGTACTTTCCATGATAAAAATATTCTTGTTTACCTGAGGGCTTATAAAAGTTTGCAAAAACAGGGAAGGGCGTGGCAGTCTGTGGGAGCACTTGCAGAAGTTCTGTCTGTTCGCCTCATGCGGATCAGCTTGAATAAACGGCATCTTACCTGAACTTATTGGACTCTGTTGACTTCTTCCAAAAGGGACCCCGTACCCTAAACCCATGAACCCTTACAATAGGGAGAGACACGTTCAGACAAGCCAGGTTTCAGCGGTGGTCAGGGGAGCTTTCGCACAACTAAAACTTGTGTGCCAGCTGCGTCCGTACCTTGGGAAGGCTGACTTGGCCACAGTAGTACATGCTTTGGTTACATCCCGTTTAGATTACTGCAACGCTCTAAAGCCGTGACCCCTCTGGGGTTGCCTCTGAAGACTGCCTGGAAGCTGCAGCAAGTACAACGCACGGCAGCCAGACTACTAACAGGTGCTGGGTACAGGGAGCACACCACTCCGCTGTTACTCGAACTACACTGGCTGCCGATTAGCTTCCGAGCACAATTCAAAGTGCTGGTGTTAACCTATAAAGCCCTAAACGACTCTGGCCCTGTTTACCTCTCCAAACGTATTCTCCCCTATGAACCATCAAGACCATTAAGATCGTCTGGAGGGGCCCTGCTCTCGGTCCCACCGCCTGCACAATCACGGCTGGTGGGGACGAGGGACAGGGCCTTCTCGATGGTGGCTCTCCGGCTTTGGAACTCCCTCCCATTAGAGATCAGAACTGCCCCCTCCCTCATGACGTTCAGGAAATTAACAAAGACCTGGTTGTGGAACGTGGCATTTGACAACTCATTTAATTCTTTGCCTACATGAAAGGAGGATGATGAACGGTAGTTTGGGATTGCGATTGTGTGGACGATTTGGCTCTTATAACTGTGATGATAATGTTTTTAATGTTTATGGTGCTTATATTTTAATCGTGTAATGATGTTGCATTGTGTTGTTATTGTATATTTTTGTATGTTAACACATGTTGTGAACCGGTCCGAATCCCTCTTTGAAGGTGAGAGGGTCGGTATATAAAACCTCAAAATAAATAATAAATAAATAAATAGGCCAGCGCCATTTAGGGCTTTATAGGTCAAAACCAGCACTTTGAATTGTGCTTGGAAGCTAATAGGCAGCCAGTGGAGCTGGTGTAACAAGGGCGTTGTGTGCTCTCTGTAAGTAACTGGCTGCCGACCATTGGACTAGTTAGAGTTTCCGAGCAGTCTTCAGAGGCAACCCCACATAGAGTGTGTTGCAGTAGTCTATTTGGGATATATCAAGAGCGTGGACCACCGTGGTCAAGTCAAACTTCTCAAGATACAGGCACAGCTGGCGCACAAGTTTTAGTTGTGAAAAAGCTCCCCTGGCCACCGCAGAAACTTGGGGTTCCAGGCTCAACTATGAATCCAGAACTTCCTTCTAGATTATATTGCAGTACCATTGGCACTGAACCTTCCTTTTGCTTTTCCAGGTGTGCATGAGCTTCAGCGGAACAAGCTTCTTCAAGTACTACAACTCCCAGCAGCCATGTTGAAGAAAGCACACTCCAAAACCACCCCGCTTTTCCAGGTCTACCGTAGTCTTATGTAAGGAAGATCCCCAGAGAAACACTCCTCTTGCTACACAGTTTTGGACTTTGCGGTCCAGCAATTATTCACGAAGCGCAGGGCGTTTGCCTGCAGGAGGCCGGCCGAGGCCTCCTTTGCCTGGAAGTGGAGTGGAGGGAGAACCTTTTAACAAGAGCTTCAAGACAACCGCTTTCCTCCCTCCAAGCTGCACTTAGAGAGGCCCAAAGGTGCAGCGCAGAAGAAAGGTTCGAAGGGATGGCTTCTGCCTGCGCTCTCCATCCCAATGCTGTTGCTTTGGTTGGTTTGCATTAAAACCCCATTTCCTTTGCCTTGTCACTATCATGCTCTAGTGTGGTGATTCCCAACCTTTCAAATGCTGTGACCCCTTGATCCAGTTCTTCATGTTGTGGTGACCCCCAACCATAACATTGCATTCGTTGCTACTTTATAACTGTCATTTTGCTACTGTTATGAATCGTAATGTAAATCCCTGATATGCAGGATGTAGTTTCATTGCTACAAATTGAACATAATTAAAGCATAGTGATTAATCACATTTGACGGAGTGTGGATAACGGATGATGGGATTTGCAGTACTTTCAACCGATTCAGCTCTGACTTCCATGAACCACTGACACCCCCCACAAATGACAGACCTGGAGAAAACTTGGCACAGAGAACCCTCTGTTTCTCTCTCTCTCATTCTTTCTCTCCTTCCTTCCTTCCTTGTTTCCTTCCTTGTTTCCCTTCCCTTCCTCACTTCTACTGCAGTTGTTTCTCTCTCATTCTTTCTCTCCTTCCTTCCTTCCTTGTTTCCTTCCTTGTTTCCCTTCCCTTCCTCACTTCTACTGCAGTTGTTTCTCTCTCATTCTTTCTCTCCTTCCTTCCTTCCTTGTTTCTTTCCTTCCTTCCTTCCTTCCTTCCTTCTTTCTTTCCCCTCCCTTCCTCACTTCTACTGCAATTATTTGTTTCTCTCTCATTATTTCTCCCCATTTCTTTCTTCCTTCCATTCATCCATCCATCCATCCATCCATCCATCCATCCATCCATCCCTTTCTCATTTCTACTGCAATTGTTTATTTTTCTGCTTCCTTCCTTCCTTCCTTCCTTCCTTCCTTCCTTCCTTCCTTCCTTCCTTCCTTCCTTCCCTTCCCTTCCCTTCCCTTCCCTTCCCTTCCCTTCCCTTCCCTTCCCTTCCCTTCTGTTTTTTGTTCTTTCCTTCTCCCCTTCCTTCCTTCCTTCCTTCCTTCCTTCCTTCCTTCCTTCCTTCCTTCCTTCCTTCCCTTCCCTTCCCTTCCCTTCCCTTCCCTTCCCTTCTCTTCCCTTCCTTTCCCTTCCCCACTTCTACTGCAGTTATTTGTTTCTCTCACTTTTCTCTCTCTTTCCTTCCTTCCTTCTCTTCCTTCCTTCCTTCCTTCCTTCCTTCCTTCCTTCCTTCCTCCCCTCCCCTCCCCTCCCCTCCCCTCCCTTCCCTTCCCTTCCCTTCCCTTCCCTTCCCTTCCCCACTTCTACTGTAATTATTTGTTCCTCTCTCATTCTTTCTCCTCCTTCCTTCCCTTCCCTGACTGTGAGAGCCGTTCAGCAGTGGAACTCTCTGCCCCAGAGTGTGGTGGGGGCTCCTTCTTTGGAAGCTTTTAAACAGAGGCTGGATGGCCATCTGTCAGGGGTGATTTGAATGCAATATTCCTGCTTCTTGGCAGAATGGGGTTGGACTGGATGGCCCAGGAGGTCTCTTCCAACTCTTTGATTCTATGATTCTATGATTCTTTCCCTTCCCTTTCCTTCCTCACTTCTACTGCAGTTATTTGTTTCTCTCCTTCCTTCCTTCCTTCCTTCCTTCCTTCCTTCCTTCCTTCCTTCCTTCCTTCCTTCCTTCCTTCCTTCCTTCCTTCCTTCCTTCTTTCCTCCCTTCCCTTCCCTTCCCTTCTCTTCCCTTCCCTTCCCTTCCCCACTTCTACTGCAATTATTTGTTTCTCTCTCTCATCCTTTCTCTCCTTCCTTCCCTTCCTCATTTCATCATTTCCTATAGAGTCCCCCTGTAGAGATGGGGGGTATGTGTTTACAAATAAAGTTGTTTATTATTGTTGTTGCTGCTGCTGTTGCTGTTGTTTTCTACTGCAAAGATTTGCTTTTCTCTTTCCTTCCTTTCTTCCTTCTCTTTCTCACTTCTACTGCAAATATGTTCTCTCTCTCTCTCTCTCTCTCTCACTCACTCTTTCCTTCCTTCCTTTCCTCCCCATCCCTGCGCATTACTGGAAAGGTCTTTGGAGAGGGAGTGCGCTTTGTTCTGACTGAGGAGAACAACATGAGCTGGACTTGAACCACAGAATCCCTAATTGGGGCTGAATTATTCAGCCCCAATCAATATTAATGAGCAGCGTGCGCTGTGCAGGGGATGGGTGTGGGCCGGACGAAGGGAGAGACAAGCCCCAACATTCCCCTGAATTTGGGCACAAAGCTTCCTTCCTCCGCCAAAGCTCTATGGGCGCATCTACACTGTGGAACAAATCTAGTTTGACACTACTTTAATTGCCATGGCTGCATGCAATAGAATCATGGGACATGTATTGTCGAAGGCTTTCATGGCTGGAATCACTAGGTTCTTGTGGGTTTTTTCGGACTATAGAGCCATGTTCTAGAGGCATCTAGAACATGGCTCTAGAACATGGCTCTATAGCCCGAAAAAACCCACAAGAACCTCATGGGACATGTAGTTTGGTAGTCATTGGCAGAAAAGGCCAAAAGCTGTGTAAAGCTACAAATGCCAGGATTCCATAGCACTGAGTTCAAATGGTGTCAAACTACATTAGTTCCACAGTATAGATGCACCCTTTGTTATTGCAAATCAGAAGAGAGTTTTGACTTCCCTCTAAACACTAGACTCTCATTGATGCAGCCGAGAATCGCATTGGCCTTTTAAGCTGCTGCATCACACTCTGGGCTCCTGCTCACCACTTACTTAGGCGATCCCTCGTTGTCCGAGAAGGATAGTCTTCCAAGTATAGTGTCTTGGTGGTGGGTCCATAGGTGACTGTGGAGCCCTATTCTTGATCTGCATCTTCTCCCGCAGCGAGGGCATTGGTTTCCAAGTGAAAGGCGGTCCCAGTCAGGGTTGGCTTGATGTGCCTTTTTCTTGGTACGTTTCTCTCTTTCACCATCTGTTTGTGCCTCTTCATATTCTACAGCACTGCTGGTCACAGCTGACTTCCAGCTGGAGCGCTCAAGGGCCAGGGCTTCCCAGTTCTCAGTGTCTATTCCAGAGATTTTAAGGTTGGCTTTGAGCCCATCTTTCAATCTCTTTTCCTGTCCACCAACGTTCCATTTTCCGTTCTTGAGTTCGGAGTAGAGCAACTGCTTTGGGAGACGGTGATCGGGCATTCGGACAATGTAGCCCGTCCAGCGGATTTGATGGCGGAGGACCATCGCTTCAATGCTGGTGGTCTTTGCTTCTTCTTGCAGCATGCTGACATGTGTCCATTTGTCTTCCCAAGAGATTTGCAGGATTTTTCAGAGGCAATGCTGATGGAATCGCTCTAGAAGTTGCATTTGACATCTGTAGACAGTCCACATTTTGCAGGCGTATAGCAGGGTTGGGAGGACAATGGCTTTATAAACAAGCCCCTTGGTCTCCCTACGGATGTCCCGGTCCTCAAACACTCTCTGTTTCATTTGGAAAAATGCTGCACTCGCAGAGCTCAGGCGGTGTTGTATTTCAGTGTCGATGTTGACTTTGGTGGAGATCTGGCTGCCAAGATACAGAATGCAAAGATACAGAATGGGAGACAATGCCTGGCTTGAGAGCAGTACGTGTGAAAAAGATCTTGGAGTCCTCGTAGACAACAAGTTAAACATGAGCCAGGAATGTGATGTGGCGGCAAAAAAAGCCAATGGGATGTTGGCCTGCATCAAGAGGAGCCTAGTGTCTAGATCTAGGGAAGTCATGCTCCCCATGCTCTATTCCGCTTTGGTTAGACCACACCTGGAATATTGTGTCCAATTCTGGGCACCACAATTCAAGAGAGATATTGACTCTAAGCTGGAATGTGTCCAGAGGAGGGCAACTCAAATGATCAATGGTCTGGAGAACAAGTCCTATAAGGAGTGGCTTAAGGAGCTGGGCATGTTTAGCCTGAAGAAGAGAAGGCTGAGAGGAGACATGAGGAGGGCCATGTATAAATATGTGAGAGGAAGCCACAGGGAGGAGGAGGGAGCAAGCTTGTTTTCTGCTTCCCGGGAGACTAGGATGCAATGGAACAATGGCTTCCAACTACAAGAGAGGAGATTCCATCTGAACATGAGGAAGAACTTCCTGACTGTGAGAGCTGTTCAGCAGTGGAACTCTCTGCCCCGGAGTGTGGTGGAGGCGCCTTCTTTGGAAGCTTTTAAACAGAGGCTGGATGGCCATCTGTCAGGGGTGATCTGAATGCAATATTCCCGCTTCTTGGCAGAATGGGGTTGGACTGGATGGCCCAGGAGGTCTCTTCCAACTCTTTGGTTCTATGATTCTATGGAGGTAGCGGAAATGGTAAACATTGTCTTACGTTACACCATTAAGTCGTATTTCTGGCATTGGAGAGGGATTGGCTGGTGTCTGCTGGAAGAGCACTTTGGTTTTCTCGATGTCCAATGACATTGTTCCTCTGTATCCCTATTCTAAAAGCAAACCTTAATTCTGACATTGTCTAGCCAGTCTTCCTGGACACTTATTTACTCCGTTCAAGGCTTTCTATCCTGCCCTGGATCCTAGGACCTCAGGGCAGCAGACAAGTGAAATCACTTAGCAATTTAAAGTTTAACGCAAAAAGAAAGAAAGAGAAGATGCAGACAGACTGAAAGCCTACTCTTTAATTCATACTGCTAAATACCGTGAAAAAATTGAACAGAACGAAACCAGTTTTACAAAGTTGAACCAGTTTAAGGGCAAGGCGAATTTTGGCATGAACCCACTGGTTGCCAAAGGATTTGGATAAAAAACCAAATGGTCCCCCTTTTGTGGGGTATCTATGCTGCAGAATGAATGCAGTTTGACACTGCTTTAACTACCATGGCTATGGAATTGTGGGAGTTGTAGTGCATTGCACCTTGGCGGTAAAAGTGGTGTCAAAACTGTATTTATTCCACAGTGCAGATGCAACCAGGGTCAACTTTGTCAGTGTATGTTGATGTATGTTATGTGTTTAAATGTAATTTCATGCAGTAGAAATATGGTTGCCACAAGACTGTATTGCTAGGATGTATGTTGATATTAGAGGCTGTGAGAAAGTAACCCTGAGACACTCTCTGTGTGGAACTATGAGAAAATTAGGAGTGTCTGGTATCTGCCAAACAGCTGCAGTATTGTTTACACTTCAACTTCTTTTGTCCTGCATACTGTGTACTTCATGCCTGCTCGCTTACTGTAATGGATGTGTTTTGGAACTGCTCTAAGTAAAAAATTGAATCTGCTTTGTAACCAGATGACTCCAGAGTCCATGTTTTCTTCCAAGCTTGTACAAAACCTCTGCTGACGCTAACAAACTTGTGGTCAAATTTAGATTAATCTGCTTTAATACAGCAGGTTAATCACCAATTTGCAATCAATCTTGCCAACTGGAAGGTTGACAGTTCGAAGCCCAGATCAGGGTGAGCTCCTGACCTTCAGCCCAGCTCCCCCCACTACATCTAACAGATTGAATACAGCAATGTGAGCAGATAAACAGGGACCACTTTAAAAGTGGGGAGGTATTTAAGCATGGCTATTGTATCAAAAAAGAGGGAGATTATGAACAAAAGAGCTCTCTAGTAGGGAAGATGGAGCGACAGCACCCCCCTGTGGCTGGAACTGAGCACAGCCTCCAAGATGCCAAAAAGATGGGAAAGCCTATATATGCCTCTGTGTTGTCTGTCTTGTGATTGTACGAGGGTTGAATGAAATGTAATGCCTCCACCTTCATAACTCCTCAACGGATGGGAGTACTGGTATGTGGGAGGTACTGGCTTGTTCAGTAGACTCTCCTCTACAGTTCCATTTTGGCAGGAAGCCATAACATTGAACTGTTGTGTTGTTAAAGTGTGAAGTATGGAACCCTGCGCAGATGGTCGGTCAATGCGACTTAAGCAACCTATGGGGCAGGTACTGGCTTGTTCAGTAGACTCTCCTCTACAGTTCCATTTTGGCAGGAAGCTTTAGCATTGAACAGTTGTGTTGTTAAAGTGCAAAGTATGGAACCCTGCACAGACGGTCGGTCAATGCGACTTAAGCAACGTGCAGTCATTGACAGGAGAAGGTGTCACCCCAAAGGAGATTCGTCAGAGAATGCAAGCTGTTTATGGTGATTGTGTTGATGTGAGTACTGTGTGTCATTGGGCAAGTAAGTTTAAAGATGTTGAGATGGGAACATCTAACTTGCGTGACAAGCAAAGAAGTTGGACATCCTGTGACACCATCCTGTGACAGCAACCACTGTGTTTCATAAGCAAAAGGTTGACAGATTGATTCAGGACGATCATTGTATCACTCAGAGAGAAATTTCAAGCATAATTGGCATTTCACAAGAACGTGTGGGTCACGTTATTGCTTTGCCTGGCTGTCGGAAGATCTGTGCAGGATGTGTTGCGGAAACAGAGTGTTGACTTCTTCCGTGACGGTTTCAGAAAACTTGTTCCTTGTTGGCAAAAATGTATCCAATTTTCTGGATCATGTGGAAAAGTGAATACTGGTAGTTAAAGAACACATTCTAAGGATTATTTCTGCATTTGATTTATTAAAATATTCCCATCCAAACCCAAGTAACAAAGGTGGAGGCATTACTTTTCATTCAACCCTTGTATAACCAGCATTGAATGTTTGACGTATATGTGTTCTGTAATCTGCTCTGAGTCCCCTCCAGGGTGAGAAGGATGGAATATAAATACTGTAAATAAATACATTTAGACTAGGACCGTGGATATGGAGGGTCCATGCCTGGCAAGTATTTATGCTAAAGAATGCAGGTTATTAACTGCATGGAACTGGGTTATATGGCATTGTAGACTGATATAACCCAGTTCAATGCAGTTAACTGGCATTCTGAAACTGGGTTATATGGCAGTGTAGATCCAACCTTAGACCACAAGTTGAACATGAGCCAACATAAAAATAAATATACATAAAGTCTGTTTGAGATGCTGCAGCTTAAAAAAGCCAATATGATTATAAGATTTTAACTGAATTTTTAAATACTGTTTGTGTTAAACAGAATTAGTTTTAATGTTTGTATATTTGTATATTTTAAACTGGATACCAATTGGATACAAATGCTTTTATGTAAAGCTGCTTTGAGTCCCCTTTGGGGAAATAAAGTGGGCTATAAATAAATATAATAATGATGATTATAATAATAATATGTAGCATTAGGAGCATTGTGTACATATTGAGGGAGGTCATAGTCCAACTCTTCGCTAAGCTTGGAACCCCAAGTTTCAGCGGTTTCCAGAGGAGCATTTGCACAGCTTCGGCTCGTGCGCCAGCTGCGCCCGTATCTTGGGAAGTCAGACTTGGCCACGGTAGTCCACGCTCTTGTCACATCCCGCATAGATTACTGCAACGCGCTCTACGTGGGTTGCCCTTGAAGACTGCCCGGAAGCTTCAGATGGTCCAGCGCTCGGCAGCCAGGTTGCTAACGGGAAGAGCATACAACTCCTCTGTTGCGCCAGCTCCACTGGCTGCCAGTTTGCTACCGGGCACAATTCAAAGTGCTGGCATTAGCCTATAAAGCCCTAAACGGTTCTGGCCCTACTTACCTCTCCGAACGCATCTCCTCCTATGAACCGACTAGGACACTAAGATCGTCTGGGGAGGCCCTGCTCTCTGTCCCGCCTGCATCACAGGCGCGCTTGGCGGGGACGAGAGACAGGGCCTTCTCGGTGGTGGCCCCTCGGCTATGGAATGCCCTACCAGTGGACATTAGGCAGGCTCCTTCGTTACTGGTGTTTCGGAGGAGGGTGAAGACATGGCTCTATGAACAGGCATTTGGATAACTATGCAATGACAATTAACTCAGTAAGACGGCATTGGAACAAGGAACGGAAAGGATTGTGAGAACGGGATCTGATTCTAATTGAGGCGTCGATGACTATGTGTGTTGTTTGTGTATGTGCGTCTGATATATTGTTCAATGTTGTCCATTTTTATTGTAAACCGCATTGAGTCGCCGTTTCAGGCTGATAAATGCGGTATACAAATGGAGTAAATAAATAAATAATAAATAAACTCTCTTTCGTGTAGGAATAACCCTTTTGGGAGTGGATTCTTTCATAGCCCTGGGTTGGGCTAGATGACCTTTAGGATCCCACCCAACCGCATAATGCTGATTCTACACATCCCAGAGCGATAATGCAATGGATTCCTCTGCTTCGTATTCGCTTTTGGGAAAGAAAGACCTACTTTCCATCTTGCAGCTGCATCTGGATCATTTGCTTGATTGCCTCTTTTCAATGCCAATGGAAGAAAAGCCTCGAAGGAAGTGCCCATTGAAAGGCCACCGTCAGAGCTTGCAAATCCTGTGGGGCAGGGAGGGCACAGAGCCACCCAGCAGCCTCAAAACCATATCCATGCACTCTGCGCATGTTCAGAGGCCGCTTGTCTTACTGCAAACTCACCCAGGGGCATTGCAAAAGGGTTGGGAGCCTACTTTGCAATATGATTGATAGTTGCTTTTTTCATTGTAAGGAATGCTATTTATTCCCTCGTCTGTGCCTTGATTTAAGGGCTTTCTACCTCCCTCTCTCCAGAAAGTCTTGTTTGGGGCTGTGAATTTTAATGCCACGTTTCAAGAGACGGAGGTGGCTTCTTCTTTTTCTTTTTCAAGCCGGTGTCATATTGTTCCTTCCCGAGTTTTGAGATAATGATTGTTTTTGTAGATGAACGGAGGATTGTCAGCGTTCTGTTTTGATCAGCTGGAGTTCTTTGAAATCGGCCCTGAATTGCTTTCGCTGCTGGAAAACTCAATGAGCTTCAGGCAGAGCCCAGATCCAGGTGGCTCCTTTTGGAGGGAATACGCTTCCTCTGGTGGCATTCTCCAACCTTTGGACAGGGGAGGAGTGATGGGAGTTGTAGTCCAACAATGGACATGCCGGAAGAAGCTTTAGCAGCTTGCTTTTGCCTGCACAGACTGGGAAGTTAATGAAATGCAAACGACTTTTGCACTTTGGACCCAATTGCAGCAATATGACTAAGGCTTATTTATTTATTTGTCGTGTCAGGGCAACCTGTCGATTATATTACATTTCTAACAGAACAAAGCAAACAAACAGACAAAATACAAAATTTATGAGTTTGGTAGTTGATTAAATGTCCTTTGACCAGTATCTGGCCCCTTGGAGTGCTTCTGGTGTTGCCGCAAGAAGGTCCTCCATCGTGCATGTGGCAGGGCTCAGGGTGCATGGCAGCAGGTGGTCAGTGGTTTGCTCTTCTCCGCACTCGCATGTCGAGGATTCCACTTTGTAGCCCCATTTCTGAAGGTTGGCTCTGCATCTCGTGGTGCCAGAGCGCAGTCTGTTCAGCGCCTTCCAAGTCACCCAATCCTCTGTGTGCCCAGGGGGGAGTCTCTCATTTGGTATCAGCCATTGGTTGAGGTTCTGGGTTTGAGCCTGCCACTTTTGGACTCTTGCTTGCTGAGGTGTTCCAGCGAATGTCTCTGTAGATCTTAGAAAACTGTTTCTTGATTTAAGTCCTTGACGTGCTGGCTGATACCCAAACAAGGGATGAGCTGGAGATGTCACTGCCTTGGTCCTTTCACTATTGGCTGCTACTTCCCGGCAGATGTCAGGTGGTGCAATACCGGCTAAGCAGTGTAATTTCCCCAGTGGTGTAGGGCGCAGACACCCCGTGATATAATGCGGCATGTCTCATTAAGAGCCACATCCACTGTTTTAGTGTGGTGAGATGTGTTCCACACTTGGCATGCATACTCAGCAGCAGAGTAGCACAGCGCAAGGGCAGATGTCTTCACTGTGTCTGGTTGTGATCCCCAGGTTGTGCCAGTCAGCTTTCGTATGATATTGTTTATGGCACCCACTTTTTGCTTGATGTTCAGGCAGTGCTTCTTGTAGGTAAGAGCACGGTCCAGAGTGACTCCCAGGTATTTGGGTGCGCTGCAATGCGCCAGTGGGATTCCTTCCCAGGTGATGTTCAGAGCTCGGGATGCTTGTCTGTTCTTGAGATGAAAATGACTAAGGCTGAGGACAAAGGAAGAAAGTGGGAAGCAGAGAAGAGCTGAATATTTGACGATCTGACCTTACCAAAGAAGGAACAGACTATGGATATGGCTTTTAACGTTGTTTTTATTGATGTTGTGAAATGTGTATTATTGGTCTTTTATTGTGATTGTTTTTATGATTTAACTAGCCACTTCCTGCCTAGCATTGCTGTGGCCCAGTCTGTGTATATGTGATTAGTGTGTATATATATTTGTGTATATATGTGTGTTTGCATGTGTGTGTGTGTATGGTTTTGCAGATGGGTGTGTGTGTGTATATATATATATACTAGCCGTCCCCTGCCACGTGTTGCTGTGGCCCACATGGGGGTTCTGTGTGGGAAGTTTGGCCCAATTCTATTGTTGGTGGGGTTCAGAATGCTCTGTGATTGTAGGTGAACTATAAATCCCAGTAACTTCAACTCCCAAATGTCAAGATTCTATTTTCCCCAAACTCCACCAGTGTTCACATTTGGGCATATTAAGTATTCGTGTAGAGTTTGGTCCAGATCCATCATTGTTTGAGTCCACAGGGCAAAGAAGGGGAAAGACCTTGTCAAACTATAAACTCTAAGACATTAGGGAGAGGAAATAGCATTTGGGGATTAGAGTCCCCAGAACAGTTCCACTCTCCCAAGCCCTAGGAATGATAGAATCCTAGAGTAGGAAGGGAGCCCCAAAGGTCATCCTGTCCAACCCCCTTCATGATAGACACCATCCAAGCCCTCCTGACAGATGGTCATCCAGCCTCTGCTTAAAAGTATTATGGCTCCCTGAGTCCTGCAGCAACTACTGCTTTGCTTCCTGTGTGCACCTAAAGTGAGATTTCAAAAGGAGGAAGCAAGCAGGAGGGAGGACCACCCACAGGTTCACATGTCGGTTTTGCACTGCAGAAGGTGCAACCCACCCTTGAACCACCCATAACAGAGACTCTCTTTGACCTCATCTACATAGCCATACCATGCAGTTTCATAATGCATTTTAAATGCATTTAACTGGATGATATGGAGGCAGTGTACACTCATATGATGCAGTTCAATGTCCTTAAATTGCATTATGAAACTGCCTTATATCACCGTGCAGATGGGGCCTTAGACAGCAGGGCATCTCTCTGTGTGTGTCTGTCTCTGTGTCTGTCTGTCTGTCTCTCTCTCACATACACACAGCATTGTTTCTCTGGCCAGAGGTCCAGCTTTACTTACCATCTAGTTTTCTTAGATCTACAGAGACACTCGCTGGAACGCCTCAGCAAGCGAGAGTCCAAAAGTGGCAGGCCCAAACCCAGCACCTCAATCCATGGGTGATACCAGATGAGAGACTCCCCCCTGGGCACACAGAAGACGAGGCGACTTGGAAGGCGCTGAACAGACTGCGCTCGGGCACCACGAGATGCGGAGCCAATCTTAAGAAATGGGGCTACAGGGTGGAATCCACGGCATGCGAATGTGGAGAAGAGCAAACCACTGACCACCTGCTGCAATGCACCCTGAGCCCTGCCACAGGCACCATGGAGGACCTTCTTGCGGCAACACCAGAGGCACTCCAAGGGGCCAGATACTGGTCAAAGGACATCTAACCAACTACCAAGTTTGCAAAATCTATGGGTTTTTTTTAAATCTGTGTGTTTGTTTTGTTCTGTTAGAAATGTAATACAATTGTCTGGTTGCTGATGACAGGATAAATAAAAATAATGCCATCCAAAGCTCTAGGACAGGTGAGGGCCATCTGCTGCTGCCACCTGGTGACAAAAGGAAGCATGTTGTTGTTCATTCGTTCAGTCGTCTCCGACTCTTCGTGACCTCATAGACCAGCCCACGCCAGAGCTCCCTGTCGGCCGTCACCACCCCCAGCTCCCTCAAGGTCAGTCCAGTCACTTCAAGGATGCCATCCATCCATCTTGCCCTTGGTCGGCCCCTCTTCCTTTTGCCTTCCACTTTCCCCAGCATAATTGTCTTCTCTAGGCTTTCCTGTCTCCTCATGATGTGACCAAAGTACTTCAACTTTGTCTCTAGTATCCTTCCCTCCAGTGAGCAGTCGGGCTTTATTTCCTGGAGGATGGACTGGTTGGATCTTCTCGCAGTCCAAGGCACTCTCAGCACAAAAGGAAGCATGGCAGGGGAGAAACAGGAAGACTGGGATTCCTGAGGATCTGTGGCCCTGGCTGTTGGTCCTAGAATCATAGAATCATAGAGATGGAAGGGACCACATGGGCCATCTTGTCCAACCCCCTGTCATGCACAATCAAAGCATCCCCAACAGATGGCCATCCAGCCTCTGTTTAAAAACCTCCAAGGCAGGAAAAAAATGAAATGCAAAGATAGAGAATGGGTGGTGCCTGGATTGACAACTGTCCATGTGAAAAAGAGCTTGGACTCATCATGGGAAACAAGCTGGACATGAGCCAAGAGTGTTGCAGCAACTCAAAAAGCCAATGGGATTTTTAGCTGCATCAAAAGAAGTGTTTAGTTTAGTGTTGCCAGCACTGTGAACTACCCTAAGTCCCCTTCGGGGTTGAGAAGGATGGTATACAAATACCACAAATAAACAACAACAATCGAGGGAAGTCCTGGTGCCTCTCTATTTGGCTTTCATCAGACCTCTTTCTGTTGAATCATACTGTGTCCCGTCCTGGACACAACAATTCATAGAATCATAGAATCAAAGAGTTGGAAGAGACCTCCTGGGCCATCCAGTCCAACCCCATTCTGCCAAGAAGCAGGAAAATTGCATTCAAATCACCCCTGATAGATGCCCATCCAGCCTCTGTTTAAAAGCTTCCAAAAAAGGAGCCTCCACCACACTTCAGGGCAGAGTGTTCCACTGCTGAACGGCTCTCACAGTCAGGAAGTTCTTCCTCATGTTCAGGTTGAATCTCCTTTCTTGTAGTTTGAAGCCATTGTTCCTGCGTCCTAGTCTCCAGGGAAGCAGAAAACAAGCTTGCTCCCTCCTTCCCTGTGGCTTCCTCTCACATATTTATACATGGCTATCAGATCTCCTCTCAGGCTTCTCTTCTTCAGGCTAAACGCCCAGCTCCTTAAGCCGCTCATAGGGCTTGTTCTCCAGACCCTTGATCATTTTAGTCGCCCTCCTCTGGACACATTCCAGCTTGTCAATATCTCTCTTGAATTGTGGTGCCCAGAATTGGACACAATATTCCAGGTGTGGTCTAACCAAAGCAGAATAGAGGGGTAGCATTACTTCCTTAGATCTAGACACTATGCTCCTCTTGATGCAGGCCAAAATCCCATTGGCTTTTTTTGCCGCCACATCACATTGTTGGCTCATGTTTAACTTGTTGTCCACGAGGACTCCAAGATCTTTTTCACACGTACTGCTCTCGAGCCAGGCCTCATTGTCCCCCATTCTGTATCTTTGCATTTCGTTTTTCCTGCCAAAGTGGAGTATCTTGCATTTGTCACTGTTGAACTTCATTTTGTTAGTTTTGGCCATTCATCTCTCTAATCTGTCAAGATCGTTTTGAATTCTGCTCCTGTCCTCTGGACTACTGGCTATCCCTCCCAATTTGGTGTCGTCTGCAAACTTGATGATCCTGCCTTCTAGCCCTTCATCTAAGTCATTAGATTCAAAGTAGATTGACTCTAATTCAAAATAGATTGACTCTAAACTGGAAGGGGTGCATTAGAGGGCATCTAAAAGGATCAAAGGTCTGGAGACCACGAGTACCGTAACCTCTCTGAAGAGTGGCTTAAAAATCTGGGTTGGTTTAGCCTGCAGAAGAGAAGGTTGGAGGATGATATGCATGAGAGTTTATGTATCTCCAAAAAGACTCTGAGAGCAAATGAGAAAGAAACAAACAGAATCCTAGAATCCTAGAGTTGGAAAGCCCTCCAAAGGCCATCCAGTCTAACCCCCTTCTGCCAGGCAGAAAGACACCATTCAAACCCTCCTGATAGATGTCCATCTGCTTCAAAAACCCAGAGAAAGACTCCACCAGACTCCCAGGTTGAAGAATATCCCCTAGTCAAACAGCGCTAACCACCAAGAAGTTCTTCCTTGTGTTTTAGTGGAATTTCTTCTCTGGAACAGATGCAGACTGTGGCCAGGAAATCAGAAGACGCTTCCTTCTTGGGAGGAGAGCAATGTCCAGTCTCGATAAAATAGTAAAGAGTAGAGACATCAGACTGGCAACAAAGATCCGCCTAGTCAAAGCCATGGTATTCCCTGTAGTCACCTACGGATGTGAGAGCTGGACCTTAGGGAAGGCTGAGCGAAGGAAGAGAGAGGCTTTTGAGCTGTGGTGTTGGAGGAAAGTTCTGAGAGTGCCTTGGACTGCGAGAAGATCCAACCAGTCCATCCTCCAGGAAATAAAGCCCGGCTGCTCACTGGAGGGAAGGATACTAGAGACAAAGTTGAAGTACTTTGGCCACATCATGAGGAGACAGCAAAGCCTAGAGAAGACAATGATGCTGGGGAAAGTGGAAGGCAAAAGGAAGAGGGCCGACCAAGGGCAAGATGGATGGATGGCATCCTTGAAGTGACTGGACTGACCTTGAAGGAGCTGGGGGTGGTGACGGCCGACAGGGAGTTCTGGCGTGGGCTGGTCCATGAGGTCACGAAGAGTCGGAGACGACTGAACGAATGAACAACAACAACTTCTCTGGAGAGTTTAAAATGGTTTGGAGGGCCATCTGTTGGGAAGGCTCGGATTGTGCCTGCCTGCCTGGAGGAATGGGGATGGGCTGGATGGCCCTGGAAAGGGGACTCTTCCAGTTGTATGGTTCTATAATTCTAAATGGTTCTCTGTAACAAATCCTTTGCAGTGCAGTACAAAGGCAGTGGCAGAAGAAACAAGAGGCCTTGGACTCTTTGCGGAAGAAGGGCTGGTTTTATTGCTGTGGCCTGGATGGGGAGCACACACACAAGATCAGCCTTGTCCCAGACTTTTCATGGAGGATGGTGCTTGCAAACCGGGCAGACTGACCCTGGGCTCACTGGTTTTTGTCCTGCGAAGGCCGGGGAGCTGCGGAGAAGAGAGAAGAAACATTCGGTTAGCGTTCGGAGCAACACTCGGAGACCTATTGTTGAGGCTCAGTGCAACCCAAAACCCCTAATATTTCTGTTAGGCTTGGGCGGTTTCGATCGTTAATTTCGTAATTCGTTATTAATTCGTATTTAAATTAGCTTACGATCCAATATTGAGCCATGCAGGAATAGTGTGAGGAGTAATTAAGATTCGAAACAATTTTTTCAATTTATTTCGTAATTATTTCGTAATTATTTCGAAATTATTTCGTAATTATTTCGTAATTATTTTCGCATGTCTGGTGCAAGTTTTATAGTTGTTGTTTGTTTTATCACACCAACAGTCAACAACAGAGGGAGAGGGAAGCATCAGAAGTTTCTCCTGTCCCATTTGGAGGTTTTTTTAGCATATTGCGCAATCTCGTCCGCCATTAACGAATCGATTCGTAATTTTACGAAATTTCGTAAATTTCAAATTTTTTTAAAGGAAAATTTCGGAATTCTTTAAAAAAACGAAACGCAAGGGCCCCCTAGAAACAAAACGAGTTTAGAACCAAATTTTTCCATGCTTACCCAAGCCTAATTTCCATTTCAAGCAGACACTAGAAGCAGGGAGGTCAACTCAATAGATTTGTTTTGGCCAGACAAAGGTATTGGGTGTGCAACAGGAAAATAGTGTCATGCAACTGAGATGCAACTCAACCTTTTTATAATTGAAGTTTCCAAAGTTTCTAAACATGTGTGCACAAGCTTTTTTCTCTCATTCTCTGCTTCTTTGTCCTTCTCTCGACACCTCTTATCTATCTTCATTCCAGCCATTTTCTTCTTCCTTCCTTTCTTCTCTTTAGATCATGAAATGCTCCTTTTCAACCTTCTCCCACTTCCATCTTCCCAGTTTCCTATTTTGGTTTCACACTGAGGGAGCATTAGGAGTTTGTGCAATGCTAATTAGAATGTGGAAGGATGGGTGTTTTGTCTGGTAATTGTATTACCAGACAAAATAAATAAAAATGTACTGTTCATTTGTGGGATTAACGTAACTCAAAAACCACTGGACGAATTGACACCAAATTTGGACACAAGACACCCAACAACCCAATGTATGTCCTTCACTCAAAAAACTGACTTTGTCATTTGGGAGCCGTAGTTGCTGGGATTGGGAAGAAGGACCTCAGTGTGTTAGTAGGCCTCAGTATGAGATGCCCTCAGTGTTAGTTCCCCTCAGTCTGAGAGAGGTTTCCGTGGAAGAAGAACCTCAAGTGTGTTAGTAGGCCTCAATGTGAAATGGCCTCAGTGTTTGTTCCCCTCAGTCTATGAGGGGCCTCTGTGGAAGAAGGATCTCAGTGTGTTTGTAGGCCTCAGTATGAGATGGCCTCAATGTTAGTTCCCCTCAGTCTGAGAGGGGCCTCTGTAAAAGAAGAACCTCAGTGTGTTTGTAGGCCTCAGTATGATAAGGCCTTAGTATTAGTTCCCCCCAGTCTGTGAGAGATTTCTGTGGAAGAAGGACCTCAGTGTGTTAGTAGGCCTCAGTATGAGATGGCCTCAGTGTTAGTTCCCCTCAGTCTGTGACAGGTTTCTGTGGGGAAAGGACCTCAGTGTGTCAGTAGGCCTCAGTATGAGATGGCCTCAGTGTTAGTACCCCTCAGTCTGTGAGAGGTCTCTATGGAAGAAGGACCTCAGTGTGTTATTAAGGCCTGGGTGGCCTCAGTGTTAGTTCACCTCTGAGAGAGCTCTCAGTGTAATAACGTCTCAGTGGGAGATAGGCCTCAGTTTGAGAAGGCCTGGTGTGAGAAGCTTCGGTGAAAGAAGCCCCAGGTTGAAGACCATTGTATGTGAGGCTCCAGTGTGAAGGCTGCTGTGTGTAAAAATACTACTGTGTGAAGCTCCTGTGTAACTTCAGTGTGAGAAGAGGCTCTTTGAGAGCGAAGCTGTTTATCTGCATGGAAGCAGAACAAAATATAAATACCTTTATTCATGTTATGGAAACTTTGTTATTGTAAATAATGCTACCATATTCTTCTACTAAAAAGAAAAGCCTCCTAAGGGAGAGATAACATTGATTTGTGTGTTTTTGTTCTTTTTGTCACTTTGGGCCACTGGTGCTGGGTCACGGTTACTCTGCTGTACAGTTATGAAGAGGGTCTTTTGCTAATAAGACCACTTGCCCAACAGACCATCCTAAAGACTAAATTCATTAATGGTCCATGCACACCTGGAAGTCATTATATACACAATATTTTGGGCATGAAACAAAGTCTGACTACACTGAGTCACCAGAGACCAAAGGGGGCGATGCTCTCTCGGCCCCAATGGGGATAGTATGGGATTAAGGAGCATTTGGGGTTATGGAATTCCAGATAAGGGGATGTTCAACTTATAGCACTGCCACGTAGCTCTTATGGCATGGAGGAGGAGGAGGAGGAGGAGGAGGCACTTACGCATGGGGTCCACTCTGGCCGGATTTCGCTGAAGCGCTGCCTGGACCGCCAGGTTCCCCCTGCAGTGGTCATCTGCCCTGTCCTGGGGATGGCACAAGGAGAGAGAGTTGGGTGAGGAAGAGGTGGCAGGTTCATAGAATCGTAGAGCCACCCAGCCCAACCCCCTTCTTTCATCCAGGCAGGAAGACACCATCCAAGGCTTCCTGACAGATGGCCATCCAGCCTCTGTTCAAAAATCTCTGTGAAAATACTCCACTGGTGTCCCAGGCAAGAAGCTATCTCTCTCCTCAATGTGGCCTTTTAAATACTGAAACCTGGCTCTAAGATCTCCTCTCAGTCTCCTCTTCTCCATTTGAAACATCACACTGACTTAGCAAAATTCCATGCTCTGTCCTGACTACACTTAAGCCCAAATATTTGCTGACATTTTGTTGCGTCTCAGGTTAAGCTTCACCTTGCTCTCTGACAAACCAGCCAAACTTGAGAAGAAAGAAGTTTATTGAAGTTTCAAACAAATCCAAGAAAAGGCAGTAAAGTTCAATAGTACAAAGTATAGGTCCCATAAGTTCTGTTGATTCAAGCAGGAAAATTGAGGCAAAGAAGCAGGATACAATCCAGGCAATAGCATGAAGTTACAGGAAGCAAATGAACCCCAAGGCCCCAAGCCCTAGAGCCAAAAGTACAGCAATCCATATTGCAAAGTTGGATCTGACACTGAATCAGCTTTCAAGCAGTCTTCTTATAGGAAAATCATCAAAACATTGAACATTAAACAGAACAGCTAACGAGCAGTTTTCCCACCAGCAGATGGCCTCAAGATTTGGCCGCAATCCGTAAACTTCTCCTTGACACCTGCAGCTCGCGCTGACCTTCACCGAGTGTGTTATCAGCCACATTCCTTTCCCTTGAGAACAAGGGATTCTCTCTAGCTACAGACTGTGCCTGAGAAAACTGAGAAATCTGAAATCTCACACCTGCATCTGTATTCCCATTCCCATCATGCCCACTTGCACTCTCAATCCCATCATGTCCATCATGCTGTTGCTGAACCACAACACATTTCCTAAACCTTTGATATGCAACATTTTACTCATACTTTTATGAACTTCGTCAACAAATGCTAACACAAGTACATTGTCTACAAACACAACCAATAACACCTGTTCCTTACCAGAACAACGTGTATAGAAACACGCATCTTGAGAACTTCTTACAAAACCTAAACCACACAATAATCCATGCAAATGATGGTTCCAGTTTCTGGCTGACTGCTTTAACCCGTATAAAGCTTTGTTCAATTTGTATATACCAGTAGGAGAATCATCCTCAAAACCAGGAACTCTTGACATAAACACTGTCTCATCCAAGTTCGCATTTAGATATGCAGTTTCAACATCAAAATGTCTTACCACCAGCTGTTTGGTACAAGCCACTGACAAAACCAACCTGAGTGCCTCACACTTGACCGTAGGAGCAAACACTTCATCATAATCTTCAAACAACTTTTGTTGAAAACCCTTTGCAACAAGTCTAGCCTTGTAAACAAAACTACCATTTTCCCCTACCTTTCCAACGAAAAACCCGCCTACAGCCAATCACATTGCTGTCTTTTGGTGGCTCCACCACTGACATCACGTTAAGTCTCTTTAACGAATTAAACTCCTTCTTCATTGCTATTTTCCACAACTCTTGCTCACTTGGAGACCTTTCCAAAACTTCAGCATAACTTAGAGGTTCAGTCCACTGTCCAGATACCTGACCAACTTGAAAACTTTTAGGTGGTACTCCCTTATTCTTTCTCTCACTTCGTCTAACCACTGGCACAACTTCCTCTTTTTTTACAACCTTCCTTTTATCTAAAGACTCATCTTCCTCACTGGAAGAACTTTCCCCTTTTTCATGGCTTTTTCTCTTACTAATCTGTTTAGAAACATCACTGCCACCTTCCAATGGATCCTCTTCATCTATCAACTCTCTTTTTACACTCTCCATGTTTGTGGCCAACTGATTCCCCATGGGCAAAAACACTTCTTCATTCGCATGAATTCTATCCCATCCTGAGTGCACGTCAAATTTCACACTCCTTGAAACAACCACTCTTCTGTCAGGACCCAAAAGCCGGTATCCCTTAATAAAAGCTTCGTACCCTAAAAACCTCATTTTTCGCCAAGCTTGACTCCTCTTGGCACGCTGTTGCACTGGCACATGTGCAAAACTACCAAACACACGAAGATACTTTAAATCTGGCTTCTTCCCAAAAAACAGACTGTATGGGGTATAATTAACACTGGAAGACCACACACGATTCAGAACATAACTAGCTGTATTAATGGCCTCCACCCAAAAACCACTACTCATCTGAGCATCTTCAAGCATTTGCTTCATCATTCTCTCCAAGAGGGCTAACCACCTCTCTGCAACCCTGTTTTCTGCCAAACTGTGTGGATTACTCCTTTGATTAATCAAACCACATTCCTTGAACAACCTATCCATATTCTCATTAACAAACTCAGTTCCCCTGTCAGTTTGCACCTTCATCACACGCTTACCTGGGAACTGCCATTCAACCAGATTAAGCCACTGTTTAAATTTTTTCAAAAACTTCATGTTTTTCTTTTAACACATAAACAAAATTAAATCTAGAAAAATCATCCAAAATTATCAGGAAAAATCTAGCCCCTCCCAAGTTCAAAGGCATTGGGCCTGCAACATCACAATGAACTAACTGAAGAATGTCACTAGTCCTTCTAAAACTTTGTCTAGCCACAGAACAGCTCTTCAACTTTGTTCTATTGCAAATATTACAGTCAAGAAAATTATCACAGCTAGACAGCTTTAACCCACATAAAAGCGCAGTGTTCTTTAAAGCTTTGTAACCCACATGCCCCATCATCCTATGGAATGCATGTACACAATTCATATGCAGAGGAACATTTTTTAAACAATTTACAACATTGTCAAAATCCCCATGAGTAAAAAATAAACCATTCTTTTCAACCAATTGTGTTGAAATCCCATTCTTCTTGCACACAAGTTGATTGCTTTCACTATTGAAAAGCACGTCAAAACCCTGTTTAAGTAACAGAGAAACACTTAACACATTGTGTTCTAACTCCTTTACAAACAAAACATCAGGAAGTGTTGTCTTTAAACTGTTCACAAACACAGAGCCCTGCATTTGAACATCCAAAGTTTTTCCATTAGCTAAACATACATGATTAACACTGGGTGCATCTAACAAAACATTTTCTCTATTTACAATGTGAAAACAGTTCCCAGAATCCACAATGAAACGGAGACCATTCTGATTACTGTCCATCCTATCTATTAACATTAATCTTTGCTTTGAAAAACCTTGACACGAAGCTTCCTTATCTTCTGCAGCTGGTTCGAAAAAAGTTTTTCTTCTCCTTTTATCTTTCGCCGGACAAAATTTGGCAAAATGCCCTGGACACTTGCAGAAATAACAAGTTTTAACTGCAGCACAAGTGTTTATACTCAAGCCACACTGTTGGGAAGAACCAAGTCCAGAAAAGTCTTTTTTTTTCATCTCTTGGCAGCTTTGAAATTCCAAAATTTTATTTACAATCAGATTAGGCATAAGTTGATCATCCAGCAGCACACCGAATGAACCCACAAGCATATCATAGCCTTTGTTTAAAGCAGAAAGTAACACCAGAGCTTTATGCTCTTCAGAAAACTCTAGCTTTCTAGTAGCCAAATCATGAAACAAACACATAATGTTATCAATAAACAGTTTCACATCCTCCCCAGCATTCAGCTTCATGCTATAAAGCCTTCTACACAGGAAACTTTTGCCCCAGCTGGCGGTCTTTGTAGCAGCTCCTTTAACCCATTCCAGACCTCTTCTGCAGTTTTAAAACTCCTCACATGACAAAGCATCCTATCACTTAAGCTGAGAATAATAGTAGCTCTTGCTTTTTCATCCAACTCCACTTCTTCAGACTTGGTTGGATCCGGTCTGGTCTGAACAGCTTTCCATAATCCCTCTCTAGTCAGTAGGCACCGCATCCGTTCAGCCCACATCAGGTAATTCTCCGAGGTCAGCTTCTGAAAAAAAAACAAAGCAGCTCCGGCCCCTCCTTGGCTTGAGAACGCCATCACCAGATGAGGTTAGTAATTTTTGAAAACCCTATCTAGACAAGATAATATAATTTCCTGGCTGAGCAGAATGTACTGCCACTAGAAAAGAAAAAAAACCAACAGAAAAACTGACAAAACACAGACAATCTAGCTCAAAGAGATTCCTCCTGGACTAGCAACAGAGACCACTGAAGACTATAATGGCAGAGACAGCTTTCTGGTTCTGGGCCCATAACCTGTTGAGATTAACTTCACAATTCAGCAGCAGATCAGTTGCACAACTTCAGCACTTTCCAGTAGCTTCTTCCTGCACAGTATTTTCAGTCAACTGCTCCTACAGCCTGCAATCACTCTGGAACCTTTTACAGACACTTGAGCACATGCCCGGCCATTGTCAGTTTTACCATTGTCTTTCCCCCAGTCTAGATGACATTACAAACTTACCACAGCATACAGTTATATCTTGTCTTAGCAGACAGGTTCTTTTAATCAATTACATATAGCCTTCGACGAACAACATCACAGCACAAGGAGAGAAATACACACTGTACACGACTTCCTTATATACAATTCTATACAATTACACATAGCAATCTCTGATTGGTTCCCAACTCATTAACTTAACTCAGACCCAGGATTACATCATTCACAATCACCTGGACTAGGCCAGAACACATTCCCCAAATGATTCCCTATATACAGTTAATGCATGACTCAGCATTACCAATAGAAGCCCATTAGCAGTGCATGACTCAGCTATATTACATTACAATACATTGTAAAACCTGACATCTCCATCTCCATCACGGAAATCAGCTTGAACATGAACATCATTGTCATTCCCATCATCAAAAGCAACCTGATCATCAGACACAATCACAGGCTGAACAGGCTGACATACAACAGTTTTGGACTCTAGTGGAATGTGTCATGCTGAACTCTTCACCCTCTGGACCCTTGGTCCTGACCCCCTTCACCACTAGGTCTCCCGCTCAGCCAAGCCGCTCCCTTACATGTGCCCTCATGCTTTCCTGCCCCACTGTAGGAAAACGGGGGTCTTGCAGGCTCCCAGTCCGCCGATGAACTCTCTCGGGGGGCTTGATCCGTGGGAACTCAGGGACTGGGGCCTCCTAAAAGAGAAGAAAGGCACAGCATTAGAAAGTGTTTCTTTAAAGCAGTGTTTCTTTAAAGCATTTGAATGCCTGGACTAGATGCCCTCTGGGACACATTGAGCTCTGTGGGTGCATCTACACCGTAGAATGATTGCTCTTTGATACCAGTTGAACTGCCATGGCTCAGGGCTATGGAATCCTGAGAGTTGTAGTTGAGATGAGCATTGCTAACCCAAATTAAAGATCAGAGTTCCAGGTGAAAGACTCACCAGACATGAAGACCTAAGCCAGGGGCTTTTAATGCATTCTGACCAAGAATGAATGCGTATGAGCTCCTGCCCAGAAGTACAGGTGTAAGGGATATAGTATTGTGCAACCAGTTTGATAACATTGTCCAAGTTTGAATGATCCCTCCCTTGTCCCCAATTGGCTGAGCTCCGATGATGTTGCTGGAAATCCGCTCCCAGCCAGGTGGGGAAAAGCTCTGTGGGTGGAGAGGAGTCTCCAGGAAGGGTTGGCATTCCAGGCTAGTAGGGGTCCAGGGTGGGGATGATGGGATTATGAAACCCAGGTGCCCAGGGAAAATCTGGGATTGCTTCAAGTGGTTTATATGGCCTAATTGGAGAAGGCAATCCCTCTTCAATGCCAGAAATACAGCTTAATGGTGTAATATTAGAAAATGTTGACCATTTCCACTACCTTGGCAGCCACCTCTCCACCAAAGTCAACATCGACACCGAAATACAACACCGCCTGAGCTCTGCACGTGCAACATTTTTCCGAATGAAGCAGAGAGTGTTTGAGGACCGGGATCCAGAGGGAGACCAAGGGGCTTGTTTATAAAGCTATTGTCCTTCCAACCCTGCTATGTGCCTGCAAAACGTGGACTGTCTACAGACGTCACATGCAACTCCTGGAACGATTCCATCAGCGCTGCCTCCGGAAAATCCTGCAAATCTCTTGGGAAGACAAGCAGACAAATGTCAGCATGCTGGCACTGAAGCGATGCTTCTTCACCATCAACTCCACTGGACCAGCCAAGTTGTTCAGATGCCTGACCACCGTCTTCCAAAGCAGTTGCTCTACTCCGAACTCAAGAATGGAAATCAGAATGTTGGTGGTCAGGAAAAGAGATTGAAAGATGGGCTCAAAGCCAACCTTAAAAACTGTGGCATAGACACGGAGAACTGGGAATCCCTGGACCTTGAGCACTCCAGCTGGAGGTCAGCTGTGACCAGCAGTGCTGCAGAATTTGAAGAGGCACGAATGGAGGGCGAAAGAGAGAAATGTGCCAAGAGGAAGGCACGTCAAGCCAACCCCTGGAAACCAATGCCCTCACTGCGGGAAATGATGCAGATCAAGAATAGAGCTCCACGGTCACCTATGGACACACCGCCAGCACACTGACCCTGGAGGATTATCCTACTCGGACAATGAGGGATCACCCAAGTAGTAAGTAAATAATCGCCTAATTGTGCAATGCCTTGAGATGTCAAGGAAGAAGGAGGGCAAAACATGTCTCTAATAAGTAAACAATGAGTTAATCAATGCCCCATGAACAGCAGGATGAAAGAATGATTTTGGGCAACAGAGAATGTTCAAACTTGCTGGTTGGGTTGACTAAACAGGGAGCAGAGGATGCCCATTATCCCCAATAAAGAAAGAGATTTCCAGAGCATTCAAGATTTCTACTCAGTGTTTGCTTGTCTAGGAGCCTGTTTATGTCTCTCCTTCTGCTTAGAGCAAAGGCTGCATGCGTGTGCTGTTTTGCACCGCTCTGCGGGCCTGCCAAGCCTTACGGAGGCAAGCTGCGCTTCCTGCCTGCGAAAGATAATTGCTCTTCATGACTAATTTACCCCTTAACAGCGTTACATGGAGCCTAATGAGAGCAAGGCATGTGGCGATAGCTAGAAGACAGGCTCTCAGCAACGAAGTCCAATATATAATATCATAGAATCCTAGAGCTGGAAGGGACCTCCAGAGGCCATCCAGCCATACCCCATTCTTCAGGAAGACACCATCCAATCCCTCCTAGAATCATAGAATGATAGAATCAAAGAGTTGGAAGAGACCTCATGGGCCATCCAGTCCAACCCCATTCTGCCAAGAAGCAGGAAAATTGCATTCAAATCACCCCTGACAGATGGCCATCCAGCCTCTGTTTAAAAGCTTCCAAAGAAGGAGCCTCCACCACACTCCGGGGCAGAGAGTTCCACTGCTGAATGTCTCTCACAGTCAGGAAGTTCTTATGTTCAGATGGAATCTCCTTTCTTGTAGTTTGAAGCCATTACTTCATTGCGTCCTAGTCTCCAAGGAAGCAGAAAGGAAGCTTGCTCCCTCCTCCTCCCTGTGGCTTCCTCACATATTTATTCATGGCTATCATATCCCCTCTCAGCCTTCTCTTCTTCAGGCTAAACATGCCCAGCTCCTTAAGCCGCTCCCCATAGGGCTTGTTCTCCAGACCCTTGATCATTTTAGCGCCCTCCTCTGGACACATTCCAGTTTGTCAATATCTCTCTTGAACTGTGGCGCCCAGAATTGGACACAATATTCCAGGTAAAGTGGTCTAACCAAGGCGGAATAGAGGGGTAGCATTACTTTCCTGGACCTAGACACTATGCTCCTATTGATGTAGGCCAAAATCCCATTGGCTTTTTTTGCCGCCACATCACAAGATGGTATAGATATGTGATATTATGGACAACTGATGATGCAACTGGACAATGGTTTGAGTTGGAGACGCTTTGATAATGTTTTAAATGCTGTGCATGATTTTTATGTTTTTATAGTTCTGTTAGCATTTTAAAGTATTAATGATTGTATTATTTTGCTGTAACCGCTCCTTGTGCATCAAATTGTTGCCTATTGTTAACCGCTCCTTGTGCTGAGAGGGGCGGTATATAAATGTAGCAAATAAATAAATAAATAAATGCACAGTGTTTCTTTTATATAAAAATGACTGCATCTCCCATAGTGCTTATGCTTGTAAATTTCTATTGTGATGCATTACATGCCTTCTGCAGATTGAATAAAGCCTCTGTCATTGGCCTTCTATTGGTGGGTCCGGATCTCTGTTCTGGAACTTTGACTGTTAGTGGAACCCACCAGGCAGCCCTCGTTATCTGCAGTCTCCATTTTGAAAACATTGTCTTGTCTTATTTCTAAGGAGACAGGTCAATTTATCAACATTCTCCAAAGTTTGGTAGTTTGGCCAACCATTCGCTTACTTGTTGGCTTCTTAGCAAATTTAAGGTACCCAAAGCTTCTGGGTTCCTTGGCCACTCACCTGGATGTTCTTCTCCATCCCAGCACTGGACTTCCCTGGTGCCGCCTCCGTCTTGACCCCCCTCTGCATTGGGGGCTGTGGGGAAAGAGAGGAGAGAGGGTCAAGGCAATGCAGAGGGAAACTGGGGTGCCACAGGGGACTAGGGGTGGGATGAGGTGGCCCACCTGCTGGGTGCCAAGGTCTGCCATCTGCACTGCCTGTGCCATTTGTGCCATCTGGGCCAACTGTGCCTGCTGCTCCCTCCAGGCCGCCTTCTCCTGGATCGCCCGGGCCAGCCTCTTCTTCTGCAAGGAGCAATGCAGAAATGGTTGGAAACAGCAACCTTCTACAAGCCTCCTATGATAGTTATTGGTTTTTGAATGTAATTCAGATTGTTTATTGCAGCAGTTCTCAACCTGGGGGTCGCGACCCCCAGGGGGGTCGTTGGGCCATTTTCGAGGGGAGGCGAAGCCGCCTTGGTTGGCCCCGCCCCCTCCAAGATAGCTGCCGACCCCCTATGCCAGGCAAAAAGCTGGCACTACAGGTCAGCTCCTCCTCTTCCTGTGGGGAGGCAAGAGGAGCAGCGTGGAGGAAAAGGTGCAGGAAGAAGTCTCACCATCTACAAACCCACCAAGAAAATTCAACCAATGCTCCGTTCAGCAAAGGACAAGAGGGATCCTCTCACCTCTGCAGGAGTCTACCATTGTATACCATGCAGCTGTGGACAAGAAGTCTTCATAGGGACCACCAAACGCAGCAGCATTGCCCAGACACGCATCAAGGAACATGAAAGGCACTGCAGACTACTTCAACCAGAGAAGTCAGCCAGAGCAGAGCACCTGATGAACCAACCTGGACACAGCATATTATTTGAGAACACAGAAATGCTGGACAACTCTCTCACCACCATGTCAAGCTACACAGAGAAGCCATTGAAATCCACAAGCATGTGGACAATTTCAACAGAAAGGAAGAAACCATGAAAATGAACAAAATCTGGCTACCAGTATTAAAAAACTCTAAAATTACAACAGCAAAAACAGCAGAGAGGAAACACACAAGGACATCTAATCACCTCCCAGCAAGAGATTTTCCCAGGCTCAGGCAGGCCTTCAAATGCTAATGAAGGTGATTAGTGGAAACATTCACACCTAGCTCCAGCAGGGAAGAGCTCCTTGCCCCACCCCAGCCATTCCACAGATATATAAACCCATTGTCCTAATTCCAACAGACCTCACTACCTCTGAGGATGCTTGCCATAGATGCAGGCGAAACGTCAGGAGAAATGCCTCTAGAACATGGCTCTACAGCCCGAAAAAACCCACAAGAACCTAGTCTCACCATTTCTTGAGACCTTTGGTTCTGGCCTGCAGGGTATCAAAGACTCCCCAGACAGCCAGGCCATGCTGGGAGACTTCTAACTTCTTCCTGCCATCTTCATGGCCTGGCCACCTGGGGAGCCATTGCTGCCTGGCCCCCGCCCCCCTCCGACCTCAGAAGGGCACGGGGGCCAGGTGAAGGGCTTCCCCCACACGGCCTTGCAGCTTGGGAAGCCTTTTCTGCCCACCCCCACGCCCTTCCGACCTCGTTGCAAAATTACCCGAAAATGTGGTTGGGGGTCACCACAACATGAGGAACTTTATTTAGGGGTCACGGCATTAGAAAGGTTGAGAACCACTGGTTTACTGTATTGTATGTGTATGATTCGGTATGCAGTTTCCCTTAACTCTATATTTGAGGTTGTGGGAGGGACTGCAGACCATGTGATCAGATCTGGGACGTTTCACCTGAGACTCCATTTGAGAGGGTAGACTCCATTAGACTCTCAGAATGTAAAGATGTTGCTGCTGATTCTGAGAAAGATGTCCTGGGTTATCTGCACAGAGAAACCTCTTGAAATCCTATCTGCAACTGGATTGATAAGTTATGTACCTGTATAGAATCATGGAATCGTAGAGTTGGAAGAGACCTCGTGGGCCATTCAGTCCAACAATGCTGAATATATATAAATCCCTATAAATCCCTAAATGACTCCGGCCCAGTTTACCTGTCCAAACAGATTCTCCCCTATGAACCATCAAGGTTGTTAAGATCTTCTGGGGGGGGGGGCTGCTCTCGGTCCCACCACCCTCGCAATCGTGTTTAGTGGGGACGAGGGACAGGGCCTTCTCGGTGGTGGCCCCTTGGCTCTGGAACTCTCTCCCGCTGGAGATTAGATCTGCTCCTTCCCTCCTGACTTTCAGAAAGCTGGTAAAATCTTGGCTTTGGGATATAGCATTTGCAGAATGATGATCGAGTCAATAACTTCTGACCACACCGGCGGATGGTGATGAATTTGTGATTTTGCTTTGACGACCTGGCTTTTTGTAATTGTATGATCTGTATTTTAATGTAGTTTATGTATTAATGTATTACGATGCTATTATGTTTTACCCTACTTGTGTATGAATTCCTGTTGTTAGCCGGCCTGAGTCCCTCTTTGGAGGTCAAGAAGACCGGGTTATAAAAGCTCTAAATAAATAAACAAATAAACAAACAAACAAACAAACAAATAAATAAAGTCTGTAAGTAAACCAACTATGTCACTTTTAACTAAGACTACTTATTTTTGTCTCTTGAGAGCATGATTTAAAACCAAATATATTTTAAGGGAGAGAATTCTCATTGTACTCTTGGCCAAGGCAAGCTAAAGTCCTAGATATACAACTCTTGTGATTCTGCAGCATTGAGCCATGGAAGTTCAAATGGTATGCATTCATTCTTCAGTGTAGACGTACCCAAACTCTGCTTCCTTGGATACATGCAACCAATACTTGGGGAAGCTACTCACCAGGTAGATGTTGTACCTCAGCAGCCTCTTCCTGGCATCAGAGACGCTGGAGCCCAGTTCCCTCAGCTTGGCCTTCATGTCAACCATCAGGTGGGCCGGGGGGTCCTGGTGGATCTGCAGTTGCGTCACTTCCGGCAGGAGGGGCCCCAGAGCAGAGTACAGGGCAGAGATGAAGTTCCTGAGAAGAGGTGCCAGGTTAAGCTTGGCTTGGCAAGGAACTCTCCAGCATTCAAGGACATCAAGAGAGTGCCATCTCAGTAGCCCAGTGTAGCCCAAGAGGAGGTTAGTATCCCCTTCCTCCCATCACATGGCCCCCGTGCCATTTGTCCAACAGCTATCCCATACCTGGTGAGAATGATGGGGAATCAGAGAAGCTCCTGGTTCGGTCATCTGCTGAAACTTCTTGAGAACCTTAATAGAGCTCAGTGGAATACAGTCATCTACTGAAGTCTCTGGAGAGCCTCAATGAATGTCAGTAGACAATATCCTCCATGAAAGATGATCATCTGCTGAGATCCCTTGAAAACTTCAACAGATCTCAGTAGATGATGTCTTCTGTGGAAGATGGTCATCTGCTGAGATCCCTGGAGAACCTCAATTTATCTCAATGGAAGATGTCTTCAGTGGAAGATGGTCATCTGATGAGATCTCTAGAGAACCTCGGTAGGCAACATCCTCAGCGGGAGATAGCCATGTGCTAAGATCTCTGGAAAACTTCAACAGATCTTAGTGAAAGATATCCTCCGTGGAAGATGGTCATTTGCTGAGATCCCTGGAGAACCTCAATGGATCTCAATGGAATATGTCTTCAGTGGAAGATGGTCATCTGATGAGATCTCTGGAGAATCTCAATGGATCTCAGTAGACAACATCCTCAGTGGGAGATGGTTATCTGTTAAGATCTCTGGAGAACCTCAATGGATCTCAGTGGAAGATGGTAATCTGCTGAGGTTCCTGGAGAACCTCAGCAGATCTCAGTGGAAGATATCCTCAGTGGAAGATGGTCATCTGCTGAGATTCCTGGAGAACCTCAACAGATGTCAGTGAAGATGGGCCTGCTAGACTGGACAATAGAAGGTTGTGGCCAGAAAGTCCTGCTGGACCAGGCTATCTGTTTTAGTGGCATCACTTTCTTGCAGTAGCCAGAATTGTTGCCCACAATCCTCATGGAAGGCCATGGGAAGCCGGCCCTTTCCTGTAGGCCCTTTCCTGCAGAGAACGTAGCTGGTTGGAAGGGAGTACCTAGTTTTGTCGTTGTAGCTGTTAGGCATTTTCTACATATTTTACAACCCCATTATCCAACCAATATCCAACATTGTACATTAAGTTGAATGTAATTGTGTTTTGACGTGTTCATCATTCTTGCTGCTGCTATTATTGTTGTTGTTATTATTATTATTATTATTATTATTATTATTATTATTATTATTGCAGGTGAGACCTGAGCAAAGTGGAATAGAAGGGGGCTCTATCTTCCCTCAGTCTCAACACTATACTGATTCTGATTCTGTCCCCTCGTCCTTTTTCTTCTACTCCAGTGTTTCTCCACCTTCCTAATGCCGTGAATACAGTTCCTCATGTTGTGGTGACCCCCAACCATAACGTTATTGTCGTTGCTACTTCACAAATATGATTTTGCTCCTGTTATGAACTGTAATGTAAATATCTGATATGCAGGATGGATTTTCATTTACTGGACCAAATTTGGCACAAATACCCAATACAACCAAATTTGAATATTGGTGGGGTCTAGGCAAATTGATTTTGGGAGTTGTAGTTGCTGGGATTGATAGTCCACCCACAATCAAAGCGCATTCTGAACTCCACCAATGATGAACTGGAACCAAACTTGCCATACACAACTCCCATGACCAATAGAAAATATCGGAAGGGTTTGGTGGGCATTGACCTTGAGTTTTGGAATTGTAGTTCACCTACATTCAGAGAGCACTGTGCACTCAAACAATGATGGATCTGGACCAAACTTGGCACAGATACTCAATATGCCCATATGTGGACACTGGTGGAGTTTGGGGGAAAATAGACCTTGACATATGGGAGTTATAGTTGCTGGGATTTATAGTTCACCTACAATCAAAGAGCATTCTGAACCTCACCAACAATAGAATTGGGCCAAACTTCCCTCAGAGAAACCCCATGACTAACAGAAAATACTATGTTTTCTAATTGCCTTTGGCGACCCCTCTGATACACCCTCAGGACCCCCACAGGGGTCCCGACCCCCAGGTTGAGAAACTCTGTTCTCCTCCCAATTTGGTGCCAGCTGCAGGTATGGTTAAGGTATATAGAAAACTGGGTAAGCTTTTGTGAGGATCAGTACTAAGCTTACCGCAGATGTATGTGTGCAAAGAAAGAAAGAATCCATATGCAGGTGCATTGCAGGTGTCAATAAAAGCAAATGATCCCCCCCCCCTTTACTACAATTAACGAAGGTTACATTATACCATTTGGAGTTCTTTACAAACCCTTGCTGTAACCTGCCAAACTCTCTGCGTTTTCCTGTGCATTGTAGGTACCATGCACTCTGGAAAAGGTCGTTTGTTTTGCGTACAAGTTTGCTAAGCTGAATTAAACTGTCCTATAGTTTGCATTACTAAAGGACTGTATTTTTGCAGAATCATAGAATCCTAGAATCAAAGAGTTGGAAGAGACCTCATGGGCCATCCAGTCCAACCCCATTCTGCCAAGAAGCAGGAATATTGCATTCAAATCCCCCCTGACAGATTGCCACCCAGCCTCTGTTTAAAAGCTTCCAAAGAAGGAGCCTCCACCACATTCCCACCAGGGCAGAGAGTTCCACTGCTGAATGGCTCTCACAGTCAGGAAGTTCTTCCTCATGTTCAGATGGAATCTCCTTTCTTGTAGTTTGAAGCCATTGTTTCATGTCCTAGTCTCCAGGGAAGCAGAAAACAAGCTTGCTCCCTCCTCCTCCCTGTGGCTTCATCTCACATATTTCTACATGGCTATCATATCTCCTCTCAGCCTTCTCTTCTTCAGGCTAAACATACCCAGCTCCTTAAGCCGCTCCTCATAGGGCTTGTTCTCCAGACCCTTGATCATTTGAGTCGCCCTCCTCTGGACACATTCCAGCTTGTCAATATCTCTCTTGAATTGTGGTGCCCAGAATTGGACACAATATTCCAGGTGTGGTCTAACCAAAGCGGAATAGAGCATGGGGAGCATAACTTCCCTAGATCTAGACACTAGGCTCCTATTGATGCAGGCCAACATCCCATTGGCTTTTTTTGCTGCCACATCACATTGTTGGCTCATGTTTAACTTCCTCCCCACGAGGACTCCAAGATCTTTTTCACACGTCCTGCTCTCGAGCCAGGCCTCATCGTCCCCCATTCTGTCTCTTTGCATTTCATTTTTTCTGCCTAAGTGGAGTCTCTTGCATTTGTCCCTGTTGAACTTCATTTTGTTTAGTTTTGGCCAATTATCTCTCTCATCTGTCAAGATCCCTTTGAGTCCTGCTCCTGTCCTCTGGAGTCTTGGCTCTCCCTCCCAATTTGGTGTCATCTGCAAACTTGAGGATCATGCCTTCTAACCATCTATGTCATTAATAAAGATCCTGAGCAGGACTGGGCCCAGGAGGGAACCCTCCTGATGGCACTCCACTCGTCACTTCTTTCCAGGATGAAGAGGAGGAAGCCTTGGGGAGAATCACCCTCTGGGTTCGTCCATTTAACCAATTACAGAAGCCTGTTTAGTTTCTCTGCTGGAACTCTGTAAAGTATTTTCTCTGCTGGAAAGAGTAAAGTATTTTCTTTTGCACAAGCCTACTGCAACCCTCGTGTTGTTTTGTATACAAGAGGACTGCAACTGGAAAGTACAGGAGGAGTTTAGTGCTGAGGGATGGATTTTTTTTTCTGAGAAAAGAGCCCAAAGCACACCTCCCCCCCCCCCCCCCCGGCCTGGTTTTACCCATACCTGCATTAAGGAGATACTTACATCGTGTCCTGATCCAGCTCTTCATCCACATAACTGGGGATGTCAGTCATGGAAGACCGAGGCTCTGTGGGGAAGGGAGGAAAGGGTCAGGAAAGGGGGCAGAGGCAGGCCCGTAGCCAGGATTTCGTTTCGCGGGGGGGGGGGGGCTGAATTTTTCGGGGGGGGGGGGGCGGGGGGAGTTTCGGGGGGGCTGAGTCTGAGTGAAAGAGGGTCTACCCTAGCAAACCTTTGTATCATTACCCCAATACCCCCATGCATATGGGATATATTGAGTATGGTGATCAGATCATGATATGAATAAACATAACAGTTTAAATAATGCACCAGTAAGGCCTTTTCGAGAACCACCATGAGAATTTGGGGGGAGGGGGGCTGAAGCCCCTCGAGGCCCCCCCCCCCCGGCTACATGCCTGAGCAGCAGGAGCTTTTGCAAAGGAAAGGCTCCTAGAAGCGCATGATGCACACTGGGTTGAGCATTCTCCATACCTGGTCTTTGGGTGCATTGACACTATAGAATGAATGCAGTCTGACACCACTTTCACTGCCACGGCCCAAGAGCAGGCAGTCCTGGGAGATGCGGTTTGGTGAGGCTGTAGCACTCAGGCAAAGAAGGCTCAAGCCCTCGTCAGGCTACATCTCCCAGGATTATTTATTTATTATTACGGTCGCTTATACCCCGCCCTTCTCCCCCCGAGGGGGACTCAGGGCGGCTTACACAACAAGGCACAATTCGATGCCCGCATTACATGACAACAAAAACATAACATCAATAACAATAGCAATTATAGCAATGATAACAATTAACATAAGCAATCGTTATTATCGGCAAAACATCCAAAAAAATCCATAAAAGCGATTAAAACAATTAAAACAATAAAAGCAATACAAACCTCATTGCTGGTCAGCGTTTAACAGACTCATAGTTTAGGTTCTACTTTCCGCACATTGTCAGTCCTATCCACCTGGATTCCATATCTAATTGTCAGGATGCCCAAAGGCCTGGTCCCATAGCCACGTCTTTACCTTCCTCCTGAAGGAGAGGAGGGATGTTGATGCCCTGATTTCCCCCGGGAGTGAGTTCCACAGGTGAGGGGCCACCACTGAGAAGGCCCTGCTCCTCGTCCCCACCAGCCTCACTTGTGATAGCGGTGGGGTCGTGAGCAGGGCCTCCCCAGATGATCTCAGATTCTGAGATGGGACGTAGAGGGAGATACGTTCGGACAGATACGCTGGACCGGAACCGTAAAGGGTTTTGTAGGTCAAAACCCGCACCTTGAATTGTGCTCGGAACTGGATTGGCAGCCAGTGGAGCTGATACAACAAGGGAGTGGTGTGTTCCCTGTATGTCACTCCGGTGAGCAGTCTGGCTGCCGCTCGTTGGACCAGTTGACGTTTCCGAACAGTCTTCAAGGTCAACCCCACGTAGAGTGCGTTGCAGTAGTCTATACGGGATGTAACAAGAGTGTGGACCACTGTGGCCAGATCAGACTTCCCGGATCTCATAGCATTGAGCCATGGCAGCTAAAGAGGTTTCAGACTGCATTCATTCTACAGATGTACCCTATATTGAAACACTTCACTTTGCTGAAAACAGATTGCGTCTCCCTTATGCTGGTGTTCCATATTCCAGATTACTTTTGGGAATTTTAGAATACTTGCAGAAATATACCAATATCTTGGGGATGAGACCCAAGTCTAAGCACTAAACTCATGTATGTTTTATACACGCAGCCTGAAAGTTGTTTTGACATTTTTGGGCATGAAACAAAGTTTGCATTTGTTGAACTATCAGGAAGCAAAAGCGTCACTCTCTCAACTACCAGATGGATGATTCTTTGGGGACTATTTTGTCTGCCTGGAAAAACGTGTTTGTCTGCTCTCAGGTGCAAAGGCCTGGAATGTACTTATTTTGTTTCCCATTTTATTGCAATTCCATATAACTCTTGCAGTGTCCCCCATTTCGTGGCCCCATTGATGGCCATCAGCTCCCCTCCTTCCGCTTTCGAACTCCCTTTTATCCCCAAATCCAGCCCTCTTACCTGGGAGGCTGGGGGAGAGAGGGCCGCGGTTCTCCATGACCTGAAGGCTAGAAGAAAACAAAAAGAGAGTTTTGAGTGACAGTTGGCACTTCTTAAGGGGGCACCATGAGTTTTTATTATTATTTATTATTTACAGCATTTTTACCCCACCCTTCTCAACCCCTTAGGCAACAATTCAATGCCACAATATCAATAGACAACAATATAAAACCAAGAATATATATAAAAAATTAAATAGTAGCATTAAGTAAATAATCACATCACATAACAGTTTCCAATTACATCACATAGCCATTTCCAATTATCATAACAGTCGTATGGTCCAGTTCGAAGTCCTTGTTGCTGTTGTGCTCACTCACCGAAAGCCTGGTTCCAAAACCACGATTTTAGTTTTTTCCTAAAGGAAAGGAGGGAGGATGCCGATCTAATCTCGCTGGGGAGGGAATTTCACAAGCAGGGGGTCACCACCGAGAAGGCTCTGTCCCTCGTGCCCACCAGGCCGGTAGGACCAAGAGCAGGGCCTCCCCAGTGGATCTTAGGCGGAACGTAGAGGGAGAAACGTTCAGAAAAGTAAGCTGGGCCGGAGCCGTATAGGGCTTTATAGGCCAAGACCAGCACTTTGAATTGTGTTTGGAAGTGGACCAGCAGTTTTTTCAATCTTGGAGGTGACATTTACCTATGTTTCGCCTGCATCTATGGCAGGCATCCTCAGAGGTTGTGAGATCACAACCTCTGAGGATGCCTGCCATAGATGCAGACAAAACGTCAGGAGAGAATGCTTCTAGAACATGGCCATATAGCCCAAAAAACCTACAACAACCCAGTAAAAACAGGATGTAACACGGTAAAATGATTTTTACTTGTCATCTGTGATGCCAATAACACTTTCTGGCAGGAGAGTGTGTGTATATATATATATATATACACACACACACCACCCTCTGCCGCCAATAAACCTATATGCACTATATGCATATGTATACACAAGGCAATAATGGTGATAAGGGGAGAGAGAAGAATAAACCTCGCAGAAACTCAGCAACTGGTGGTTCACACCTTAAAATACATTATCTCTGTCTCTGTGTCATCTTTCTTTATGTTTATTACAGGATTTAATCCTAAACGTCTGTATATGTCTCTTTGATGTGTAACCCAATACTGTAGTCAGTATGTAGCTTCCAACTTCTGCTCACAGGTTACATCAATATAATCTCCAGCTGACTTTCAGAAATTTAACTTCAGTTCTGTAACTCGACACAAGACTTTAATATCTTAGATGAAACAAAGTAATGTTTATTTATGAATTCTTGTGCACATAAAGTGTATTTGTTACACAGTACTTTACTTCAGTTCCACTTGGATATTATTACATCTGTCTTTTACTCTTGATAATACATAAAACTCATATAATTTGCAGAACAGTTTAACTTATATCAACTTAGTTAGGCAACTGTTGTGACTCAGCTGGAATCTCAGAGTGATAGTGTCAATGATTCTGATGGAGATGATGGGATTCAGATTTACAGTCAGGTGCAAAGTAATGATGTTCCTGTGTTAGACGAAGAAGACCAGGAACAGGGCAGAAGTTCAGTTGTTTCCCACAGCAAGGGATGACGCTGGGGAAACTACTGAGGGAAACTACTGAGTGCATGATTCAGGAAGGGAGGACAATTCTCAGCCAGATAGTTCTCAGCCCGATAATGAGAGAAAAAGCACTAACGAGGGAATTGTCCTTGATGAAGCCGGAGGTTTAGATCGAGCTGCTCGGTTGGAATTTAAGGTTCGAAGGAGTGTCAGGATCACTAGAAGGCGAGAAAGGGAGGCTCGGGGCCATAGGAACGCCTTCATGTTGTCCAAAGAGTATTAAACAGGCTGTTTGAATGTGCCTCAGTGTCAAAGCAACTTCCCGCTTCAACCAAGAGACTTTGGATTTATCTTGTAGCTTTCATGTTTCAGGACTTTCATGTTTCAGGACTTTGTCATGTTCTCCTGGGACTTTGCCGTGCCTGTGTCTTCATGGATCTTGCTTGCCTATGTTACCTTGGACTGATCTTTTGAAAAATACTTTTTCCTTTTGAACTTTTTTATCTTTTATTTTAATAAACCATAAAAACTACTGCTGGTGGGTTCTTTGGTGTCTTAAGCAAGGTGATTTTACCCTGAGGTGCGACAGCAACTTCCTTTCAAATGTAATTTCTTCTCAGCCAAAACCTCCATTATAATTAGTTTTTCCATTTGTTGTTGTTCATTCGTTCAGTCGTCTCCGACTCTTCGTGACCTCATGGACCAGCCCGCACCAGAGCTCCCTGTCGGCCGTCACCACCCCCAGCTCCTTCAAGGTCAGTCCAGTCACTTCAAGGATGCCATCCATCCATCTTGCCCTTGGTCGGCCCCTCTTCCTTTTGCCTTCCACTTTCCCCAGCATAATTGTCTTCTCCAGGCTTTGCTGTCTCCTCATGATGTGGCCAAAGTACTTCAACTTTGTCTCTAGTATCTTTCCCTCCAGTGAGCAGTCGGGCTTTATTTCCTGGAGGATGGACTGGTTGGATCTTCTCGTAGTCCAAGGCACTCTCAGCACTTTCCTCCAACACCACAGCTCAAAAGCATCGATCTTCCTTCGCTCCGCCTTCCCGAAGGTCCAGCTCTCACATCCGTAGGTGACTACAGGGAAGACCATGGCTTTGACTAGGCAATGGATCTTGGTTGCCAGTCTGATGTCTCTACTCTTCACTATTTTATCGAGACTGGACATTGCTCTCCTCCCAAGAAGGAAGCGTCTTCCTGATTTCCTGGCTACAGTCTGCATCTGCAGTAATCTTTGCACCTAGAAATACAAAGTCTGTCACGGCCTCCACGGTTTCTCCCTCTATTTTCCCAGTTGTCAATCATTCTTGTTGCCATACTCTTGGTTTTTTTGACGTTTAGCTGCAACCCGGCTTTTGCGCTTTCTTCTTTCACCTTGATTAGAAGGCTCCTCAGCTCCTCCTCGCTTTCGGCCATCAGAGTGGTGTCATCTGCATATCTGAGGTTGTTAATGTTTCTTCCAGCACTTTTCCCCCCAGCTTTGCATTCATCCAGCCCCGCACATCGCATGATGTGTTCTGCATACAAGTTAAAAAGGTTGGGTGAGAGGATGCAGCCTTGCCGTACGCCTTTCCCAATCTTGAACCAGTCCGTTGTTCCGTGGTCAGTTCTGACTGTTGCTACTTGGTCCTTGTACAGATTCCTCAGGAGAGAGACAAGGTGACAAGTTTTTCCATTACACCCTCCATATCACTCTCCTCTCTCTTGATGATTTATTAGATATTTTTAAGCATTTATTCATTTACTAAAATAATAATAATAATAATAATAATAATAATAATAATAATAGCTTTATTTCTGTATCCCATCTCCATCTCCCCGAAGGGACTCAGAGCGGCTTACATATGGCACAAACTGCCTAAAACAGAGCATAAAATAAACACACAGTACCATACATCTAAAGTAAAGCATATAGTATTTAAAAAAACAATTTAACATTCAGAATAACACCCAAAACCTATAGTGACAACTATCGTAAGACGTGGCCAGAGTGTGAACAAGACAAGGGAATGGGATAATGCAAATTGTAGCTAAGGAGCAAGGGAATGGGATGAAAGTATATTGTTTTTATACTGTTGATACGGTTTTATACTGTTTATACTGTTTTATATTGTTATTATTACATTACTGTTAATTGTATATTTATTTTTTGATGTGGGCGCCATGGGGTGCCACTTTGTTAGCCATCCTGAGTCCCTCTCTGGAGGTTGAGAAAGGATGGGATATAAAAGCCCTAAATAAATAATAAATAAATAATGTGCAGTGCTTAACCCTCCCACCCCTCCCCATATCCCTACCACACCCTTTGGAGTCAAATCTTAACTTCTGTTGCAGAACCAGCTGTGCATTGCATGGATGGTTTGGAGTAGGTCCAAGCAGAGTATGTGTCATTTGGCCCAGATAAACACAAGGGGTCAGCCTAGCATTCACTTTCAAGAACAGTAGGATGTCCTTCCAGCAGATGGCAGGAAAAGAGCATTTTTCCTAAATGAGGAACACAGGCTAGTTCTATAATGAGCACATCATGCACTTTGAACTGCATTATATGGTTCTACACTGAGCGTATAATGGAGTTCGATGCAGTTCAAACTTCGTTACCTGGTCAGGGTGGAACCCACCTTAACTGCTTGGACTGGTCCATCCCTGCTTCCACCTGAGGGGCTTCAAATGGAAGCATCTGATGCCACACCACAGAGATGCAATTATTTATAACTAGCTGTACCCACCAACCTTCCCTCTTTCTCTCCTTCTTTCTTTCTCTCCTTCCTTCCCTCCCTCTTTCCTTTATTCCCTCTTTTTCTTTCCCTTCTCCTTTCCCTTCTTCTTTCCTCCTTCTCTATCTGTTTCTTTGCTCCCTTCCTTTGCTCTTTGGTTCTATCCCTCCTTGTCTCTTTCCTTCCTTCCCTCCCTCTTTCTCTCTTTCGTTCCTTCTCTCCTTCCTTCCCTGTCTCTTTCCTTTATTCCCTCTTTTTCTTTCCCTTCTCCTTTCCCTTCTTTCATCCTTCTCTACCTGATTCTTTGCTCCTTTCCTTTGCTCTTTGGTTCCATCCTTCCTTGTCTCTTTCCTTCCTTCCTTCCTCTTTCTCTCTTTCATTCCTTCTCTCCTTCCATCCCTCTCTCTTTCCTTCCTTCTTTCACTTTTTTATTTCCTTCTCCTCCTTCCTTCTCTACCTTTCTTTCTTTCCTTCCTTCTCTCCCTCCCTCCTTCTTTCCGTCTTTCTCTCCCTCCTTCCCTCCCTCTTTCCTTTATTCCCTCTTTTTCTTTCCCTTCCACTTTCCCTTCTTCTTTCATCCTTCTCTACCAGTTTCTTTGCATCCCTGTCTTCCTTCCTTCTCTCCTTCCTTCCTTCCTTCCTTCCTTCCTTCCTTCCTTCCTTCCTTCCTTCCTTCCTTCCCTCCCTCCCTCTCTCTTTCTCTCTTTCATTCCTTCTCTCCTTCCTTCCTTCCTTCCTTCCGTCCTTCCTTCCTTCCTTCCTTCCTTCCTTCCTCCTTTCTGTGTATATGTGTGTATATATTTCTGTACATGTGTGTTTGCATATATATATGTGGTTTGTGCATACGTTGTAATGTATTTTTTGGGGGGGTTTTGGCTTTTTAAATCTCTTTTGCTGTGTTTTTCAGTGTTTTGAGGAGTGATGGTCACTAGTTGGCCTGATCGGTGTCTTGTGTCCAAATTTGGTGTCAATTCGCCAAGTGGTTTTTAACTTATGTTAATCCAACAAACAAACATTATATTTTTATTTATATAGACAAGTTTGATCCAGATCCATCATTGTTTGAGTCCATAGGTGAACTACAACTCCCAAACTCAAGGTCAATGCTCACCAAACCCTTCTGGTGTTTTCTGTTGGTCATGGGAGTCCTATATGCCCCGTTTGGTTCAATTCTATCATGCAATTTGATTGTAGGTGAATTATAAATCCCAGCAACTACAACTCCCAAAAGACAAAATCAATTTTTTGAATGGAGGACATACATTGGGTTGTTAGGTGTATGCTGTCCAAATTTGGTGTCAATTCGTCCAGTGGTTTATGCGTTATGTTAATTCCACAAACGAACATTACATTTTTATTTATATAGATTTAGTACAATATTTCTACTCCACATATATGAAAAAATCTCAGGGCAGCATAGAAATACTTGATTGAGTCGCCTGAGGGCTGGGAAGGGCGGTATACAAATATGGTAAATAAATCATAGAATCCTAGAATCCTAGAATCCTAGAGTTGAAAGAGACCTCAAGGGCCATCCAGTCCAACCCCATTCTGCCAAGAAGCAGGAATATTGCATTCAAATCACCCCTGACAGATGGCCATCCAGCCCCTGTTTCAAAGCTTCCAAAGAAGAGGCCTCCACCACACTCAGGGGCAGAGAGTTCCACTGCTGAACAGCTCTCAAGTTCTTCCTCGTGTTCAGATGGAATCTCCTCTCTTGTAGTTTGAAGCCATTCTTCCATTGCGTCCTAATCTCCAGGGAAGCAGTAAACAAGCTTGCTCCCTCCTCCTCCCTGTGGCTTCCTCTCACATATTTATCCATGGCTATCATATCTCCTCTCTGCCTTCTCTTCTTCAGGCTAAACATGTCCAGCTCCTTAAGCCGCTCCTCATAGGGCTTGTTCTCCAGACCCTGGATCATTTTAGTTGCCCTCCTCTGGACACATTCCAGCTTAGAGTCAATATCTCTCTTCAATTGTGGTGCCCAGAATTTATAATAAATAAATTGGGAAAATTATTGGGTTAGAATCCAGCCCAACTCCCTCTGCCAGGCAAGAAGACACAATCCAATCCCTCTTAGAATGCTAGAGTTGGAAGAGATGTCGTGGGCCATCCAGTCCAACCTCATTCTGCCAAGAACTGTAACCCTAGCTCACATTTGAATGCCTTGTTTGCAAAGTCAGGGCAAACAAGTGCAAACAGTTTTCAAAGAACAGAAATAATGAAACATAAACAAGTTGAAGGAGCTTAAAGGGAAGTGGATGAGATTTGTGGGAAAGGCCCACTTAAGAGACAGGGAGCTGTCCAAAGCAGCAGGCGTTCAATGGGAGAGAAGCAAGCTTTTGATTCCTCTGGGTTTGCGCTTGCAAGGGGGTTTCCGCACTTCTCCAAATGCAGAGAGACAAGCTTTTTGGAGAAGCCGGAGGGTGGCAAACTGGCTCCCTTTTAATGCTGCGAATCCCAAACGCAGAACTGTTTTGCGCCATGGAATTGAAGCAAACTTGGCACGCTGAACTCCCATGACCAACAGGAAATACTGGAAGGATTTGGTGGGCATTGACCTTGAGTTTGGGAGTTGTAGTTCACCTACATCCAGAGAGCACTGTGGACTCAAACAATGATGGATCAGGACCAAACTTGTCTATATAAATAAAAATATAATGTTTGTTTGTTGGATTAACATAACTTAAAAACCACTGGGCGAATTGACACCAAATTTGGACACAAGACACCGATCAGGCCAACTAGTGGGGGAACTTTCAGATTCATGGCATCAGAAATAAATAAAGCAATAAAGATAAGTTACATTTGGGGACTCAGACTCCCAGCATCCCCAAACCTCTATATGTTGGGGGATTCTTCAATGCTCTGGTGGGAGTATTGGGGTCCCACCCACCCCCACCCTCCAAACCATCTCACCTCAAAGGGGAAAGGCTGGCCTTGGGGTTGACCTCCAGGTGAGGCTGTGGCCACTTCTTCCACTGCTCAGGTTCTGACCCCCCCTCCCCCTGGTTGCCAGGAGGCTGACCGATGACCTCATTGCCTGAGCCAATAACATCACAGAGGCAGGAAGTGGAAGGAAAACCAAGGCCTACCTGTAAACAGCAACAATTCTTATGTACCGTAATATATATATACCTGTGGAATAATGTCCAGGGTGGGAGAAAGCAAAGGGGAATGTTGCAATTAGCAGCTTAATGAGCATTGAGTTACTTACTGTACTTACTTACTTACTTACTTACTTACTTACATAGGTGATCCCTCGTAGTCTGAGGATGATGGTCCCCCAAGTTTGGTGTCCTGGTGGTGGGTCCGTAGGTGACTAGGGCTCCACAGTCACCTACGGACCCACCACCAGGACACCAAACTTCTTCACCTGCATGATCTCCTACACGTGAGGGCATTGGTTTCCAGGTGGAAGGCGGTCTTGGTCGGGGTTGGTTTGACGCGCCTTCCTCTTGGCACGTTCTCTCTTTCACCCTCCATTCATGCCTCTTCAAATTCTGCAGCACTGCTGGTCACAGCTGACCTCCAGTTTGAGCACTCAAGGGCCAGGGCCTCCCAGATCTCAATGTCTATGCCAGAGTTTTTATGGTTGGCTTTGAGCCCATCTTTAAATCTCTTTTCCTGTCCTCCAACATTCCCTTTTCTGTTCTGAGTTCGAAGTAGAGCAACTAATTTGGGAGACGGTGGTTGGGCATCTGGACAACGTGGCCAGTCCAGTGGAGTTGTGTATTGAGTAGCCTGAGTAGCTTTGCAGATACAAAGTCAATCAGTGAGGGAATTTGCATAGAGGTAGCCTGGCTATTGTTGCCTAAAGGTATCCTCTGTTTGGAACAGTACTCAGGAACAGGAGAACTCCAGAGAGCAAACAATCAAGTGCCAGTTAACACCTCCTAAACAGAGGTTGTCCCCAGGTAACAGAGGCCAGGCTACCTCTATCCAGACACGCTCACTGATTGACTTTGCATCTGCAAGGCTACTCAGTGCTATTCAAGCTTGCTAATTACAACATTCAAACATATTCATTTATTTATTTTCTGAACTTATACCCTACTTTTCTCACCCCCTTTAAACAGACAAGGGTCTTTTCTCCCACCCTGGACATTATTACACACACACACACACACACACATTGTGCAGGTACAGCTGTACCAGGAGCTCCAATTTTGTTTGCTTTGCATTTAATGTTTGTTATAGTCCTAAGTTTCAAGGACTCTGCAGATAGGTGGCTTCTTTTGGCTGCAATCATAGAGCAAGCCACCTGTCAATTATCGTTAGGTTCCCTGGTCCCGCCCCCTTTGGGTTTCTGTAGGGAATAGGAGCCTTTTTGAGTTCAGTCCACACAGAGAAGCTTTCCATGCAGGACATAATACCAAGAGCTCCTGTAGAAAGCTTCGTCTTCTACGGCTCGTCCGGGGAGATATACAGCCTACAGCTTGGCCGAGGATCATACAGCCTTACAGCTTCTTTGCGGAGGGACTTCAGTCAACCATTACTGAAACCTGAACTCCTTTTCCCCTGGAGGTCTACAAAGCTCTGCTTGGTAAGGGTCACTCGCGGAAGTCAGACGCAGTTGGTACCGGGTGCAGGGGCTCCATGCCAACAGAGGCAAAGACAGACTGCTCAGATTAGAAATTAAGGATTTCCCCATTAGTTAAAATATCAGTCATGAAGATAGTGCCTGTTCCCTGTGGACAAGATTAAAAGAGCCTATAGACTGTTAAGAAAGCTTTAAAGTACCTGTTTGTTTTCATTAATAATGAACTTTGTTGAACCTTTGAGCAATCTAAAGACTCTGTTTTAAGGAAATCCAAAGGCCTTTAATCTGAGGCAGCCCCGGCGTCCCATTGAGCACACAGAATTTATGTCCTGTCTACAGTCTGATGCACAGGCCCAGCGTGTGACAGCACACACACATATATGCATACACACACACACACTTGCCTCACTGCCAACAGAACCTCTGAAGATATCATTAGCCACAGAATCAGGTGAAACGTCAGAAGAAGATGCTGCTAGAACATGGCCATGCAGCCTGAAAAACTCAGCTACCCATTAAAATAAATTGTATACAAACATTGAACAACTGTTAAAACATTGCAAAGGGGTGCTATTTTAAAGGTGGATCCTGGGAGAGATAATTCACCCACTTTTCCAACCGGAAAAAGGATGGCTGGAGGAAACGAGGGCCAAACACATACAGTTTCTGCGGCCATGCTTTTCCCCATTGCTGTTGATGTTTTCAATGCAAAAAGCAAACAGGAAAAGCACATATAAATGGTCCTGTTATGTTTACAGTGTTTTTTTCCTTTAAAAAATACAGCTAAAAGGGGATTTTTAAAAAGAAAATCAAACAAATGCTTTTGTTAAAGAAAGAAGTTTAGAGCCATGTTAATCTGTGAATATTTTGGGAAAGAAGGTTTGAGGGCAGCTGGTTTATTGGGTCCGGTAAGAGGAAACGGGACGTCTGAGCAGAACATGAATCATTTCGCTTGTGAGCGTGGCTTCGGATCGTAAACAAGAACACATGGCCACCGTCCTGTTGCTCAGATTCATTCCAAAATCCAGCTGTAAGCCAAGCCAGTCACTCCACTGAAAGCAGTTAAGATGATGACGAAATGGGTCCAGAGCTAATGGCCCAAAACTCCCCATTGAAGATGATGGGAATATCTTGATTAGGCTAACCCAAAAAGCCTTGAAAATCCCTATGCAAATACTCAAGCTTGCAAAATCAAGTGTTTATTTATTTGTCATGTATGGGCAACCAGTCAATTGTATTACAAACAGAACAAAACAAACAGACAAAATACAAAATGTGCGAGTTTGGTAGTAGATTAAATGTCTTTGACCAGTCTCTGGCCCCTTGGAGTGCCTCTGGTGTTGCCGCAAGAAGGTCCTCCATTGTGCATGTGGCAGGGCTCAGGTTGCATTGCAGCAGGTGGTGTGTGGTTTGCTCTTCTCCACACTCGCATGTCGTGGATTCCACTTTGTGGCCCATTTCTGAAGGTTGGCTCTGCATCTCGTGGTGCCAGAGCGCAGTCTGTTCAGTGCCTTCCAAGTCGCCCAGTCTTCTGTGTGCCCAGGGAGGAGTCTCTCATTTGATATCAGCCATTGGTTGAGGTTCTGGGTTTGAGCCTGCCACTTTTGGACTCTCGCTTGCTGGGGTGTTCCAGCGAGTGTCTCTGTAGATCTTAGAAAACTATTTCTTGATTTAAGTCGTTGACTTGCTGGCTGATACCCAAACAGGGATAGTATAGAGCTAAAATTTAGGGGTCTTTGCCAGGAGGCAGAGACCAATTAGACTCATCAAAGAGTTCTTTTTCCCTGGCGAGACAGAGAAGCATCCCATATTTTTCCCTGATTTCCCAATGAAAAGTCTCACCAGTTGAAGAAAAGCCATCGAGGTTTAATGTGATTCAGCTGAAACGGATGCAGAGCTGCAATCATTCGCCAAAGCTAAGCATGAGGGGAGTACACCAATACAGTCATATTTATAGCAAATTCAAAGTTGCAGAGTTCAAACTCCCCGCCCCGGCTTCCCTGTTGTTCCCCGCCATGATTGGGCGATGGGCGAACAGCTGGGAGGCGGCCCTCCCGCCCCTGGTGCCTCTGGACCAATCAGGAAGCTCCAGTGGTCCGTAGGATCCAATGGGGAGACCTCTGCCACCTGGTGGCAACAGCAAATCAGGAGAGAGGGAGGCGGGATGAGGGAGCACAAAGGAATCTGGGAAAGGAGTCTTTAAACAAAGGAAATGCCATGTGGCCTGAGACAAAAAGCTCAAACAGGGCCAATCTATTGTGTTCATGAGTGTTGTGAATCAACATGTGTAAAAATATCCAGATCCTTCCTGGCTGTGAGACAGGAGAACAATGATGGCAGCCTGAGGTTAATGCTATCAATGGGAAGTAAACAAAAGCAGAGGGGAAGATTTCCCCTTATCTTACAGAAACTTTTGTCAAACAATTCTTTACTCTAGTGGGCCATATTCCGATGCTAGAGATAAGAATCTCCTTCTTTTATCCATGCAAGTGTGTCTTTGGCGGGAGGTTTCAGTAATCACTAATGGCTTTTGTTTCTGAAGGCCAGGGGGTTCCCTTACATATTTCTTTGGAGGGAGAAGGGGCAAAGGGTCAGGAATACAAGGAAACATAAAAACATATAGACAATTTTAACAATTATTATTATTATTATTATTATTATTATTATTATTATTACTTTATTTGTACCCCGCTAGCATATCCCAAGGGATTCGATGCGGCTTACAACAGGCCGGAGCCCAACACAGTACAACAATACAGTACATAGCAAATAAAACAGTTAAAGCAGAAAACAATAACAGTAAAAACTGAGCCGGCCTGGAATAGGGTACAGGATTAAAAGTGCTGAAGTGTCGGAGGGATATGGGATTAAAATATAAGTGCAGTGTGCGGTGAGGGTGATCTTAACTCTACTAAAGTGCTTCTGGGCTTTGGTAGTGGGGTTCCTAATCTGAGAAGGCACATTGGAACAGCCAGGTTTTCAGGTTCTTTCTGAAAACCGCCAAGGTAGGGGCCTGTCTGAGATCTTTCGGGAGGGCATTCCAGAGGCGGGGAGCCACCACAGAGAAGGCCCTGTCCCGTGTCCCCACCAAACGCGCCTGCGACGCGGGCGGGATCACGAGCAGGGCCTCTCCTGATGACCGGAGTGAGCGTGTGGGTTCGTAGACTGTGATGCGGTCTCGCAGGTAGGGTGGTCCCAAACCGTTCAGGGCTTTGTAGGTAAGCACCTGCACCTTAAATTGGGCTCGGAAAATAAACGGCAGCCAGTGGAGCTCCTTGAACAGAAGGGTTGACCTCTCTCTGTAATGGGCCCCTGTTAGCATCCTGGCTGCTGCCCGTTGGACCAATTGGAATTTCCGAGCCGTTTTCAAGGGCAGCCCCACGTAGAGCGCATTGCAGTAATCCAGTCTAGAGGTGACTAAGGCATGGACCACCCCGGCCAGATCAGCCTTAGCGAGGTACGGGCGCAGCTGGCGCACAAGTCTCAGTTGTGCAATAGCCCTCCCGGCCACCGCCGACGCCTGAGCCTCAAGCGTGAGCGATGAGTCCAGGAGGACTCCCAAGCTACGGACCTGTGGCTTCAGGGGGAGTGTAACCCCGTCCACACAGGTTGCCACCCTATACCCCGATCTGGTTTACGATCGACCAGGAGGACCTCTGTCTTGTCGGGATTGATCTTCAGCTTGTTCTCCCTCATCCAGATAGACACAGCGGCCAGGCACTCGTCTAGCACCCGAGAGGCCTCCTTGGATTAGGTGGAAAAGAGTAGTAGAGTTGTGTGTCATCTGCGTAGAGATGGCACCCAACTCCAAAACTCCGGATGACCTCTCCCAGCGGTTTCATGTAGATGTTAAAAAGCATGGGAGATAAAATAGAGCCTTGCGGGACCCCACAGGTCAAAGGCCAGGGGTCCGAGCAGGCATCTCCCAGCTTCACCATCTGGGTTCGTCCCTCCAGGAAGGACCGGAGCCACGACAGAACCGTGCCCCCAAGGCCCATCCCAGAGAGCCGACCCAGAAGGATACCATGATCGATGGTATCGAAAGCCGCTGAGATGTCCAAGAGGACCAGCAGGGTCACACTCCCCCTGTCCAGTCCTCTACGGAGGTCATCCACCAAGGCGACCAAGGCTGTCTCGGTGCCATGACCAGGCCTGAAACCAGACTGTGCCCGATCCACATAATTGATGTCATCCAGGAAGCCCTGGAGCTGGAGGGCGACCACCCGCTCCAGCACCTTACCCAAAAAAGGAAGGTTGGAGATCGGCCTGTAATTGTTCAGCACCGTAGAGTCAAGGGACGACTTTTTTAGGAGTGGGCGAACCACAGCCTGTTTCAAGTTAGATGGAAAAATCCCTTGTGTCAAGGGACACAGGGAAATCATATGCAGGTATCTTCCCATTCAGAGAGAAATTAATAATACCAATTATAAAAAGCAGATGATATCAGGACACAGCATGAATTCATAAGTTGTCTTGAAGAAAGTTCATGGGTAGAGAGCGAGTCCTTGAAGAGAGTGAAGTCCAGGAATTCAAAAAGCCACCAAAGGGAGTCTATGGAGTTCCACTGGGCCAAGACACAAAGCCCTGCAGTGCTGGGATGGAAGCCGGCCCCATGGTCCTTGGAAAACTACAGCTCCCGAGAGAGGCAGAAACCCTAAGGTCTAGCTGCATTAAAATCACTGCTGACTGAAAGGTCATGAGTTTGAAACCAGTGCAGGTCAGAGTTAGCTCCTGACCATTTGTCTAGCTTGCTGTCAACCATTGCATCCCGAAAACAGTTGCATCTGTAATGTAGGAAATTTAGATACCGGGGAGGCTAAATTAATTAATTTATGATGCCATAAAACTTTCCAGCAGCGTGCAAAAGAATGAGGAAGTACTCAATTGGTGGCACAAGTAGACGGTGAAGCGACAGCTCCCCCAGTGGCTGAAATTCAAAGAGCATACCCTCATGAAGCTGGAAAGTTAAATAGTAGGCCTGGGTAACAACGGAAAAATTTGTTTCTAAAATCGATTTGTATTTGGGGTTTTTTTTGTTTCGATATTTAAAATAATTACAAAATTTTCCTTTTAAAAAGTTCGATATTTACAAATTTCGTAAATGGTAAAAAATTAACGAATCGATTTCCGAAACAATAACGAATCGATTCGTTAATGGCGGACGCGACCGCGAAATACGCTAAAAAACCTCCAAAACCTTCTGAAGCTTCCCTCTCCCTCTGTTGTTGACTGTTGGTGTGATATTATAATTTTTTTTCACTAATTAAACCATAAAACTGGCCCAGACATGCGGAAATAATAACGAAACGACCTCAAAACAATAACGAAACGAATACAATATCGAAATACGAAGCATTTACAAAACGTTTTTGAAAATTCGTTTTTTTAAAAAAATTGCTCCAGAATGGTTCGTTATCGTTTTGTAATTGAAAAAAATAACGAATTATTAACGAATTACGAATTAACGAAACGAAACCGCCCAGCCCTCCTCCGGAAATGATAGTGAAGAATCATATATGTTGTGTGTCTATGGCATTGAATGTTTGCCATGTATATGTGTATTGTGATCCGCCCTGAGTCCCCTTCCGGGGTGAGAAGGGCGGAATATCAATACTGTCAATAAATAAATAAATTTGAATGCCCTGAGGTTGCTTTCAGTTCCGTTCAAGAGAGGAACGCATGAAGGAAAAGGAGAAGAAGGTGTGAAGGCAACAGCTATCCATCTGCCCACACCTCTGTCTCTGAAGGATCCCACTGGAGCTTCTAGGAAACTTCAGAGTAAATCCCACGCTCCACTATCATGGAGTAATTGCTGGATGTGTCAGCTGTGCTAAACATCTGGACAGTAAGCCGTGCAGATCCAAGTCATAAATCATTCCAGGGGAAAATTGCACCAGTTTGACATCTCTGCCGTGTCCAGACTGCTACAGAAGATGTGAACAGCCTGTTGCAAATGCTTAAGTTGTGAGTCTCTCTGAACCAGGCATGTAGCTGGGGGGGGGGGGGGGGCTTTGGGGGCTTCACCCCCCCCCCCCCAAATTCTCATGGTGGTCTGCAAAAAGGCCTTACTGGTACATTATTTAAACTGTTATGTTTATTCATATCATGATCTGATCACCATGCTCAATATATCTCATATGCATGGGGGTATTGGGGTAACGATACAAAAGGTTTGCTAGGGTAGACCCTCTTTCACTCAGACTCAGCCCCCCCCCCCCCCCATCAAAATCCTGGCTACGGGCCTGCTCCGAACAGTCAGTGGTAACTCACATGCAGAGGCGGCCCTAGGTAATTTTCAACGGTAAGCAAACAGTATTTTGGCGCTCCCCCCAACCAATCATTGATATGGAGCAGGAACGAGAGGGGCTAGGCGAGGCTCAAGGGCCCGGCCCCTTTGGGAAGAGGATCGCCTAGCAGCGAGGCAAGAAAGCCAAGGCTCCCCCCGGACTGCTAGGGCTGTTGTGAGCCAAGGGGCCGCTCCTCAAGTGGCGGTTGAGGGGCATTTACAGAGGCACACTTGCGCCCCTGGCAAAAAAAAAGTGTACCACAACCGCTTACTTTGCGTAATGGATGAGCCACCCCTGCTCACAGGGTGGCTTGGCTCCCAACCATGCATTTGGTGGCAGGGAGATCTAGTCCCCAAGTCTGCTTTGAACTGGATTATATGGCAGTGTATGTTACAGTAAGTCGTAACAGGATCAAGTATGTGTGTGTGTGTGTGTGTGTTAAAGAAAACCTTATGCTGTTAATTATTATGTGCAGCTGCTAATGTAGGTCAACTAGTAAGTTTTGTCCATACCCGGTGGGGTATAACTGTATGGTTTTTAGAATACAGTTCAGCTTTTGCTCTGAGGAGCCTTTGCTCAGGCATTTTGCTCAACCATTTCTACAGCTCTCTCATTTGGATGAAGATGAAGAGGCCTTATACCATATTGTTTACAAAGACTATGTAAGTTTGTTGCTGTTGTGACTCACCTGGAATCACAGACTGTCTCTGATGAGGATTATGGGACTCAGGTTCACAGTTTGGTTCAAGATGTCCCTGTTATAGACAATGAAGAAGTGCAGTTTCCCACAAGGCATGAGTGTTGATACTGAAAATAGCCAGATGCAGGTGCAGATTGACTCTGAGAAGGAGGATAGTTCTCAGCCTGAGATGAGCAAGCAAGGAAACAGGCTGACACCAACGAACAGACTGACCTTGACAAAATGGGAACCTTAGATCGGACCGACTGTTTGGAATTCAGAGTTCGAAGGAGTGTGAGAATAGCTAACAAGAGGGAAGCCAGAGGCCAAAGAAACGCCTTCATGTTTTGCAAAGGGTATTAAGCCGTGTGTGAGAGACCAAACCTTTGTCATAGCAACTTTGTGTTCAACTAAGAAGCATATTATTTTGAGAACACAGAAATGCTGGACCACTCTAACAACCACCATGTCAGACTACACAGAGAAGCCATTGAAATCCACAAGAAACATGTGGGCAATGTCAACAGAAAGGAGGAAACCATGGAAATGAACAAAATCTGGCTACCAGTATTTAAAAACTCTAAAATAACAAAAGCAAAACAACAGAGAGGAAACAATCGGGGACATCTAATCACCTCTCAAGAAAAGATTGCTCCAGGCACTGCCAGGCCATCAAATGCTAATCAAGGTGGTCAGTTGAAACATTTACACCTAGCTCCAGCAGACAAGAATTCTTTGTCCCACCCCGGACATTATTCCACATATATATAAACTCTATTTCCTAGTTCCAACAGACCTCACTACCTCTGAGGATGCTTGCCATAGATGCAGGCGAAACGTCAGGAGAGAATGCCTCTAGAACATGGCCATATAGCCCAAAAAAGCCTACAACAACCCAAATAAATAATAAATAAATAATTTTATTATTAATTTATTTACTATATTTATATACCGCCCCTCTCAGCCCGAAAGGCGACTTGGAGTGGTTTACAAATGGCAGCAATTCGATGCCTCAACAGTCATAACACTTAAAAAGTAAAATAATCATAAAATGCTATTAAAAACATTAACATACAATATAAAAATATAAACAATATAATAATATAATGGCTCAATTCTATGGAATTCTGGCAACTGGAGTTTTCCCAAGGTTTTCAGACTTCTTTGCCAAGAAGGGCTGGTGAGTCGCCATCCTACAAATCTCCCTGCCAAATGGAGACAGTGGAAGGCTTTGGCCTTATTCACCAAGGAGGAGTCCAACTCCTTCCCAAATCGAACCCGATGTTGGCACCTGCCAGCGCTGCCCAATCTCCGCCCCAGAACCCCACCTTCCCATGTTTGCTGATTTCTGTCCTTGGCTCCTGGCCAGGTGTTTTCCTTCCCCACACTAAATGGATCCTTTCCTCTCTTCCGAGGAGAAGTAGAGGAATTGAAAGTAGGTCAGAGCCAGGCTGATAGGGAGCGGGGAAGGACAAAGGTCCTCCATCGTGCCTTGACGGCGGGCGCATGATGTCAAGGCTGGTGCAAGTCAGGACTCGCCATGGAAGGGAAGGAGGAAAGACATGAGAACAGGATTCTTTTCTGGGAAGAAGACCTGCAAAGAGGGTGGCCTGGGGCTGAACCCAGAGCTAAGGTTCTCTGCAGCCAAGTGGGACAACTTTGGAGGTGAAGACCTCCAAAGAAGGAGAGTCTGCCAATCTCCGAATCAGCCCATTCCACTCTCAAGGAGCCTTTGCAGTCAATGGTTAGGTGGGATCTCCATGTTACAGTCTCTGGAGCATCAAAAAACCAGCTGGCCCCTTCTTCCTCAACTTCAATAGAGTTGCAAGCTGGGTAGATGTGGGGAATGCCATGGATGAAGTGTGTCTGGATTTCAGGAAGGCTTTCATACAATCATAGAATCAAAGAGTTGGAAGAGACCTCCTGGGCCATCATCCAGTCCAACCCCATTCTGCCAAGAAGCAGGAATATTGCATTCAAATCACCCCTGACAGATGGCCATCCAGCCTCTGTTTAAAAGCTTCCAAAGAAGGAGCCTCCACCACACTCCCTCCGGGGCAGAGAGTTCCACTGCTGAACAGCTCTCACATGTTCTTCCTCATGTTCAGATGGAATCTCCTCTCTTGTAGTTTGAAGCCATTGTTCCTCGTCCTAGTCTCCATGGAAGCAGAAAACAAGCTTGCTCCCTCCTCCCTGTGGTTTCCTCTCACATATTTATACATGGCTATCATATCTCCTCTCAGCCTTCTCTTCTTCAGGCTAAACATGCCCAGCTCCTTAAGCCGCTCCTCATAGGGCTTGTTCTCCAGACCCTTGATCATTTTAGTCGCCCTCCTCTGGACACATTCCAGCTTGTCAATATCTCTCTTTAATTGTGGTGCCCAGAATTGGACACAATATTCCAGGTGTGGTCTAACCAAGCAGAATAGAGCATGGGGAGCATGACTTCCCTAGATCTAGACACTATGCTCCTCTTGATGCAGGCCAAAATCCCACTGGCTTTTTTTTGCCGTCACATCACATTCCTGGCTCATGTTTAACTTGTTGTCCACGAGGACTCCAAGATCTTTTTCACACGTCCTGCTCTCGAGCCAGGCCTCATCGTCCCCCATTCTGTCTCTTTGCATTTCGTTTTTCCTGCCAAAGTGGAGTATCTTGCAACAAGGTCCCCCATGACCTTCCGGCAAGGAAACTAGTCCAATGTGGCTAGGCAAAACTACAGTGAGGTGGATCTGTAATTGGTTAAGCAAATAAACCCCAGTAGGCTGTTAGGAATTGTGGGAGTTGAAGTCCAAAACACCTGGAGGGCCCAAGTTTGCCCATGCCTGCTCTTGAGGCAGGGCTTTGCTCTTCATCCCATCCTGTCCTTTGCAAACTAATCATAGCTTCAATGGTGCCAAAGAAATAATCATCAGTCATCACCCAAGTATTGGAAGTGCTGTCAGCTGGAAGGCCTTAAAACGGCAACATGGAATTGTCCTGATGCGTACCTCATGCTCAGGACAAGTGGATACTGTTAGGACAGAACACGGAGAAATGGGAGGGCTTCCCATTGGCACGGCTGGATTGGATCACCCTCTCTGTTTTGCTTGCCTGCTGAACAGAGGCGGCCCTAGGTAATTTTTAACGGTAAGCAAACAGTATTTTGGTGGGCCCCCCCCCAATCATTGATATATATTTTCTGTTTGTCGTGGGAGTTCTGTGTGCCATATTTGGTTCAATTCCATCATTGGTGGAGTTCAGAATGCTCTTTGATTGTAGGTGAACTATACATCCCAGTAACTACACTTGCCGCACTTGCTCTCTTGCCTGGCCCGCTTTGGGTCCGGAGGCGTGCCTGAAGACCCCGGCGTGTGCACCAAAAGTCACCTCTTCTCCTGACTTTCTCCTCAGCCATTGGGACCGAGAGAGAGAGAGAGAGAGAGAGAGGTGGAGATGCCCACCTTTCCTGAAGGTAGGCGCAAAAACAAAGGAGGGAGCGGAGGTGGGAGATACCTCCAGCCGGAGGGGCTCTCTCTCTCTCTCTCTCTTGGTCCCAATGGCTGAAGAGAAAGTCAGGAGAAGAGGCGACTTTTGGTGCGCACACTGGGGTCTTCAGACACGCCTCCAGACCCAAAGCGGGCCAGGCACGGCGGCTCCGCCCCTTGGCCCACCCGCAGATTGGGGAGAGGAGAGGAGGCGGGTGGAGCACCGGGAGATCGGGAAAGGGAGCCAGTCATGGGGAAGGGATCGAACGCGGAGAACGATTGAGCGCCAGCTCTGCTCGTGCACCTGGTGGAGCAGGAACGAGAGGGGCTAGGCGAGGCTCAAGGGCCCGGCCCCTTTGGGAAGAGGATTGCCCAGCAGTGAAGCAAGAAAGCCAAGGCTCTCCCCGGACTGCTAGGACTGTTGTGAGCTGAGGGGGCGCTCCTCCTCAAGTGGCGGTCGAGGGGCTTTTACAGAGGCGCCTCTGCGCCCCTGGCAAAACAAAGTGTTCTGCAACCGCTTACTTCGCGTAATGGATGGGCCGCCCCTGGTGCTGAATGTGTCATATGCAAAGCTAGATTTGGCCCAGAGGAAGGAAGCATGAAAACTGTGAAGTCAATACGGACTTTAGGAGGGTCTCCCCAGTAAGAGAGACCCCTAGGACCGCACCAAAGAGGGCCCATGGCGAGCTGTCAGAGAAGCCTGATTCCAGCAATTTTATTAATATTAATAACTGAAATGAGACTCTTGCCAAGGCGAAGAAGAGGCATCGAGGTTTAATGAGCGATTCAGCTGAAGCGGATGCAGTTGCAGTGATCATTCACATGCAAGCATCCCACTACATTGATCAGAGGCATATTTATAGCAAAATACAGGTTTGAAAGTTTCAAAACCCCTCGCTTCGGCTCCTTAGCAAATCAGGGAGAGGGAGGCAGGACGGAAGAGGGACAATGTGTCCGGAGAGGATGATGACATTCCACTGTCCTGGGTTTCCTGTGCCCGAGGGATCAGCCAGCCAAGGAAACTAGTTTTTTTTCTTTTGTTCTTGTGATGGATCAGTGATTAGGGATAATCATTTGATTCAGGTTTTCCCCTTCCAGGATCAGATAAGGTAAAAGGTGAGGCTGGGAAGGATGTTTGTTGTGAAGGAAGGAAATCACAGTCTGATGACCCCCTCCTAAAGTCAAATAGTAACTCCAGGTCCCATTGTTCGGATGTGAGTTCCAAGTAAATAGGTGTTTTTGTGATTCCTGATTGCCTTTCCAGCCCAGCGGGCTGCTCCCTGATCAGCCTCCCAAAGGGCAAAAGAGTTCATGGCTGGGTCAGACTTGTGAAGGAAATACATAGAAGGAAAGTATATAGAAATCGTAGGAAATTCATATCCATCACCCCTTCTCCATCCCACCCACCAGAGAAATGGAATAAAGAAATTATTTTCAAGCAATGTGAGTCCATAGTTCATTTTGAGGGAAGTCCATGTGCGGGAAAGATGTCCTTGTGAGTCCAAAACATTAGGCAGAGTTGCCACACTGGGATCGAAGCTGGTCCTTGGGAAACTACAACTCTCATGAAGGGAAGAAGTCCCAAGATCCAGCCATTCCCCAAAAGCCTCGTGGGGTCCTTGTTGTTGTCAGTGCCTTGGCAATGTGACCAAGACTTAACCCTTACTGTGTAGTCTGGTGCCCTTGCCCTTTGCAGAACTATAAGTCACTATCCCTTAATTTGGGGGGGGGGAGTGCTCGACATCAACTGGAGGAAAGAAAATCAACCCATTTGAAATTCTGTGGATACTATGGACTGCTAAAAAGAGCAATAAATGGCTGCCATGGCTCAATGCTGTGGAATTGGGCATTTCAAAAGCAGCTGGACCAACACCCATTGGATGACCCTAGACAAGACGCACACCCTCAGTTCCAGAGACAGGGACATTTTAGGGCTGCCATAAAATGGAAATGACTTGAAGGCACACAACAAATGGATCTTAATCCAACTCCTTCCAAGCCTGGCAAGGGAGGTCCTGAATTAACCTTCCAGCCAAGCCCCAGCATTCATTGTTCCCTCATCAGCTTTCCAGGCAGCGATTGCTAGTTTGGAAAGTACCCCCAGACGGTCTTGAGGTTCACCCCAAATCCCTGGATGCTCTTCTGCAGAAAAGGTCACCAGGCTTGCTGCTAGATGCACACAGTTGCTTAGGACTGGGACAGACTTCCATTACACACCAAGTATTCTGACTCATCGCAAATACAGCCAAGTTCCCAAACTGATGCGAGCAGGCATCCTTTCTGCAAGCCCATCACTTTCCTTTTTGGAGCATTTTGTGCTCTTCTGCTCATCCCCCTGATGTTCCTATGTTGGGAAGGCACTTGAGCAAAACGGCAAAGGCGCAGTTGCACGTCTAGAAAAGCACATTTTTCACATTTGAAACCAGAGGAAGCAAAATGCATTTTCTGTTGAACTGGGGAGGGAGAAAAAAATGGATTGTTTTGGGGGAGCAAAGGGGGGATTTGCACCTGGCAGGCAGCTCAGCACAAGCCGCAATGGCTCATAGTGATTTTGGAGACTGGGATGTGGGTGAGTTTTTCAACCCATAAAAAGATGCAGAGAAGAGAGAAAGAGTAGTTCTCAATCGTTCTTATAATGGTTTTTTCAGAGTTACCTGCCTGACCAACAGCACATCTGAAGCTTTCTTTCTCTACCGAAGGAGGCAGGGGAGATTTCCAAAATGGAGATCTCAACCCAGGAAAAAGGGTGGCCCCTAGACCCAAAGAGATGCTTTCCGAACCAATAGCTGCAAAGGGGGGCTGCAGGCTGGCTTTCTAGCCTCTAATGCTGTTATCTTTCAGAGTGCAGCTGAGATTGTAGCAACCCTGTGGAAATGCAAAGGAACACTATCCCATACAACTAAAAGGTAATGCAAACTATGCTCCTGGAAGACAGAACAGACACAGTGTGATTCCAGGTAACGAGGTCTCACTAAAGCCAACTAGAGGGGCACCATGACTTCCCTCAGTCTAGACACTATTCTCCTTTGGATGCACCCCAAAATCCCATTGGCTTTTTGAGCTGCTGCATCACACTCTTAAGAAAATCACTGAATCAAAGAAGAGACTCCAAGGATCTTCCAGCCCAATTTCCTTCTGCCATGCACAAAGGCACCATTCAGTCCCTCCTGACAGATGACCACCCAGCTTTTACTTAAAACCCTCCAGAGAAGGAGACTCCACTGGGCTCCCAGGCAGTCTATATTTTGCTAGAGTTGGAATTGATCCAAGGGCAGCCCCCTTCTGCCATGAAGGAATTATTATTATTATTATTATTATTATTATTATTATTATTATTAAACTTTATTTGTACCCCGCTAGCATCTCCCGAAGGACTCGATGCGGCTTACATAGGCCAAGGCCTCAACACATAACACAACAATACAACACCTAAAGCAAATTAAAAACAGTTAAGCAATATTAACAACAAGCAATACACAATACACAACAGAATGGGGGATGCCTGGCTCGAGAGCAGTACGTGTGAAAAAGATCTTGGAGTCCTCATGGACAAGTGCAGCTGGCGGGAACGAGAGACAGGGCCTTTTCTGTGGTGGCCCCTCGGCTTTGGAACACCCTCCCTATAGAGGTAAGATCAGCCCCCTCGCTGATGGTATTTCGGAAAAGACTGAAGACATGGATGTTTGAACAAGCATTCGGATAACCCGACAAAACGAATCTTGATGATTAAGGATTGGTAACCATAGACGATGAATTTGGATTGCGATTCCAGTTACGAGATGCATTTGGATTGTTATTGGTGGCCCAATAATTTTGTATGGTTTATGTGTTTTTATGCTTTTAAATTGAATATTGTTGTTTTTTAAGTGTTGTAAACCGCAATGAGTCGCCGATTTAGGCTGAGATATTAGCGGTATACAAGCGCATTAATAAATAAATAAATAATAAATAAACATGAGCCAACAATGTGATGTGGCGGCAAAAAAAGCCAATGGGATTTTGGCCTGCATCAAGAGGAGCAGAGTGTCTAGATCCAGGGAAGTCATGCTCCCCATGCTCTATTCCGCTTTTAGACCACACCTGGAATATTGTGTCCAATTCTGGGCACCACAATTGAGAGATATTGACAAGCTGGAATGTGTCCAGAGGAGGGCGACTAAAATGATCAAGGGTCTGGAGAACAAGCCCTATGAGGAGCGGCTTAAGGAGCTGGGCATGTTTAGCCTGAAGAAGAGAAGGCTGAGAGGGGATATGATATCCATGTATAAATATGTGAGAGGAAGCCACAGGGAGGAGGGAGCAAGCTTGTTTTCTGCTTCCCTGGAGACTAGGATGCGGAACAATGGCTTCAAACTACAAGAGAGGAGATTCCATCTGAACATTAGGAAGAACTTCCTGACTGTGAGAGCCGTTGAGCTGTGGAACTCTCTGCCCCGGAGTGTGGTGGAGGCTCCTTCTTTGGAAGCTTTTAAACAGAGGCTGGATGGCCATCTGTCAGGGGTGATTTGAATGCAACATTCCTGCTTCTTGGCAGAATGGGGTTGGATTGGATGGCCCATGAGGTCTCTTCCAACTCTTTGATTCTATGATTCTATGATTCTAATACATCAAGACACTATAAAACTGGGCCAGGCCAGAGTAATGGGTACAAGATTAAAAGTGCTGTTGTGGCAGGAGGTATGTAGGATTATAGGGTAAGTGCAGAGTGCGGTGTGCAGCAATCTTAGTTCTACTAAAGTGCTTCTGGGACTTGGTATTGGAGATTCCTACTCTGGAAAGGCACATCGGAACAGCCAGGTCTTCAAGTTCTTTCTGAAGACTGCCAATGTAGGGGCCTGTCTAAGATCTTTGGGGAGGGTGTTCCAGAGTCGGGGGCCACCACAGAAAAGGCCCTGTCTCGAGTCCCCACCAAGCGCGCCTGCGACGAAGGCGGGATCACGAGCAGGGCCTCTCCGGATGAACGAAGTGAACGTGTGGGTTCATAGACGGAGATGCGGTCATGCAGGTAGGATGGTCCCAAACCGTTTAGGGCTTTGAAGGTAAGCACCTGCACCTTAAATTGGGCTCAGAAAATAAATGGCAGCCAGTGGAGCTACTTGAACAGGAGGGTTGACCTCTCTCTCTAAGGAGCCCCAGTTAACATCCTGGCTGCTGCCTGTTGGACCAGTTGGAATTTCCGAGCCGTTTTCAAGGGCAGCCCCACGTCGAGTGCATTGCAGTAGTCCAATCTAGAGGTGACCAAGGCATGGACCACCCCGGCCAGATCAGCCTTCGTGAGGTACGGTCGCAGCTGGCGCATGAGTCCCAATTGTGCAAAAGCCCTCCCGGACACCGCCGACGCCTGAGCCTCAAGCGTGAGCGATGAATCCAAGAGGACTCCCAAACTGTGGACCTGTGGCTTCAGGGGGAGTGTAAGACACAACCAAAGCCCTCCCGACAAATGACCACCCGGTCTCTGCTTCAAAAACCCCAGAGGAGACTCTACCATGACCTGAGGCAAACTGTCCCCTTGCTGGAGCTCAGGAAGTTCCTCCTAATGTTCAAGTGGAATCTCTTTTCCTGCCATTTGAATCCAAGGCTCCATGGTGTCCCCATCTCTGGAACAACAGGAAACAAGCTTGTCCCTTCCTCCTCAATGTCATTCTTCATGCTTATTCCCAAGATAAAGGCTCTGTTTGTTTGGCCAGGAAGAAGCAAAAGTATATGCCCCTTTTTTTGTCCCTTTCTACCCTGAACAAAATCCAGATTTGCACTGGAAAATGGATGAGGGTGAACAAATTGAAACTCAATCCAGACAAGACAGAGGTACTCCTGGTCAGTCGGAAGGCCGAACAGGGTATAGGGTTACAGCCTGTGTTGGACGGGGTCGCACTCCCCCTGAAGACGCAGGTTCGCAGCTTGGGTGTGACTCTGGATTCTTCGCTAAGCTTGGAACCCCAAGTTTCAGCGGTTTCCAGAGGAGCATTTGCACAGCTTCGGCTCGTGCGCCAGCTGCGCCCGTATCTTGGGAAGTCAGACTTGGCCATGGTAGTCCACGCTCTTGTCACATCCCGTATAGATTACTGCAACGCGCTCTACGTGGGGTTGCCCTTGAAGACTGTCCGGAAGCTTCAGATGGTCCAGCGCTCGGCAGCCAGGTTGCTAACGGGAGCGGCACTCAGGGAGCACACTACTCCTCTGTTGAGCCAGCTCCACTGGCTGCCAATTTGCTACCGGGCACAATTCAAGGTGCTGGCTTTAGCCTATAAAGCCCTACACGGTTCCGGCCCCACTTACCTCTCTGAACGCATCTCCACCTATGAACCGGTTAGGACGTTAAGATCGTCCGGGGAGGCCCTGCTCTCGGTCCCGCCAGCATCACAAGTGCGGTTGGCGGGGACGAGAGACAGGGCCTTCTCGGTGGTGGCCCCTCGGCTATGGAATGCCCTACCAGCTGACATCAGGCAGGCCCCTTCGTTACTGGCGTTTCGGAGGAGGGTGAAGACATGGCTCTTTGAACAGGCGTTCGGTTAATCATGCAATCATAACTAACTCAGGAAGACGGCATATTGAACAAGGAATGGTAGAATGACTGTGAGAACGGGATCTGATTCTATTTGAGGCGTTGATGACTATATGTGTGTTGTCTGTGATTGTTTGTTTATATATTGTCAGTGTTTTATATTTTACTGTAAACCGCATTGAGTCGCCGTAAGGCTGATAAATGCGGTATACAAAAGGAGTAAATAAAATAAATAAATAAATAAATAAATGTGAATGCTGGGAAGCCATTCTGAAACACTGCCTTTATTGTTTACATATATATTGAATCATAGAATCACATGGGCCAACTAGTCCAGTGTTTCTCAACCTGAGGGTCGTGACCCCTGGGGGGGTCGTGAGGGGGTTTCAGAGGGGTTGCCAAAGACCATCAGAAAACACATATTTCTGATGGTCTTAGGAACCCTTTTGGCAGAGAAGGCTGAAGATCTCTCGCCTGTCCTTCTCTTCCTTTTTGGTGTTGGTGAAAGACCCCCAGAATTCAAAAACAGCCAGCCCCAACCCCACCAGTAGTTAATGTTGGACATGACAGTAATGTGCCAAGTTTGGTGCAGATTCATTTTGGGCTGGGTTCCGAGGGCTATTTGATTGTAGGTGAACTATAAATCCCAGAAACTACAACTCCCAAATGTCAAGGTCTATTTTCCCCAAACTCCACCAGTGTTTGCATTTGGGCATATTGAGTATTCATGCCAAGTTTGGTCCAGATCCATCATTGTTTGAGTCCACAGTGCTCTCTGGATGTAGGTGAACTACAACTCCAAAACTCAAGTCAATGCCCACCAAACCCTTCCAGTATTTTCTGTTCGTCATGGGAGTTCTGTGTGCCAAGTTTGGTTCAGTTCCATCATTGGTGGAGTTCAGAATGCTCTTTGATTGTAGGTGAACTATAAATCCCAGCAACTACAACTCCCAAATGTCAAGGTCTATTTTCCCCAAACTCCACCAGTGTTTGCATTTGGGCATATTGAGTATGCATGCCAAGTTTGGTCCAGATCCATCATTGTTTGAGGCCACAGTGCTCTCTGGATGTAAGTGAACTACAACTCCTAAACTCAAAATCAATACCCAACAAACCCTTCCAGTACTTTCTCTTGGTCTTGGGAGTTCTGTGTGCCAAATTTGGCTTGATTCCTTTGTTGGTGGAGTTTAGAATGCTCTTTGATTATAGATTAGCAACTACAACTCCCAAATGACAAAACGAATCACTTCCAACCCCACCAGTATTCAAATTTGGTCGTATGGGGTATTTGTGCCAAATTTGGTCCAGTGAATGAAAATACATCCTGCATATCAAATATTTACATTACGATTCATAACAGTAGCAAAATTACAGTTATGAAGTACCAATGGAACTAATGTTATGGTTGGGGGTCACCAACACATGAGGAACTGTATTACGGGGTTGCGGCATTAGGAAGGTTGAGAAACACTGATCTAGTCTAACCCTGTTTTTCCATGCAGGAAAAGCACAATCAAAGCGACCCCGACAGATGGCCACCCAGCCTCAGTTTAAAAGCTTCCAAGGAAGGAGCTGCCACCAGACTTCGAAACAGAGAGTTCCACTGCTGAACAGCTCTCTTTACAGTCAGAATGTTCTTCCCTGGCAGGAACCCATGGCTCCATTGAGTCCTAGTCTCCAGGGCAGCAGAAAGAAAGCCTGCTCCCTCTTCTCTGTGATACCAACTCATATATGTATACATGGTTCCTCTCATGGCTCCTCTCAGCCTTCCCTTCCTTTCTAAATAGACCCAGTCCTTTAAGCCTCTCCTCAGAGGGATTATTCATGGTCTCCAGGTCTTTGATCCTTTGAGTCTCCCTCCTTCTTCTGGGCCCTTTCCAGTTTAGAGACAATATCTCTTTTGAATTGATTTGCCCAGAATTGGACACTGTGCCGCCACACCCAGACACTATAAAAATAATCCAAGATGTGCTTCTCTCTTTGTCTGGGCGGACCGCGGGGGTCTTTCTTTAGAAGCTTGAGATTCCCAGCAACTGAGGCTACTACAGGCTTTGAACATCAAAACAGAATATTTATTTTTTTCAAAGTCCTTGCAGACTTGGCACAGCTTGTTAAAGTTACAAACAAAACAGTCAATTGGTGAAACAATAACGGTGATCTTTCTTATCCTTTCCTTCAGTTACTGAGGTAACTTTTCCCCAAAAGGCAGAAGAAAATCCTGGGATCTTTTCACCCTACCCCTGAGCTGCTATGGTTAGAAGAAAGCAGGTTTTTTCCCTATCTATAGCTCAAGGTTAGCTTTGGAGATGAAGTAATGCTCAATAATACTCAATGACTCAATATCTATCTATAACTCAATTGCTCAATTACTCAATTGCTATTCTATCTATCTATCTATTAGGGCTGGGCGGTTTCGTTTCGTTAATTCGTAATTCGTTAATAATTCGTTAATTTTTTCAATTACAAAACGATAACAAACCATTCCGGAGCAATTATTAAAAAAAACGAATTTCCAAAAATGTTTTGTAAATGCTTCGTATTTCGATATTGTATTCGTTTCGTTATTGTTTTGAGGTCGTTTCGTTATTATTTCCGCATGTCTGGGCCAGTTTTATGGTTTAATTAGTGAAAAAAAATTATAATATCACACCAACAGTCAACAACAGACGGAGAGGGAAGCTTCAGAAGGTTTTGGAGGTTTTTTAGCGTATTTCGCGGTCGCGTCCGCCATTAACGAATCGATTCGTTATTGTTTCGGAAATCGATTCGTTAATTTTTTGCCATTTACGAAATTTCGTAAATATCAAACTTTTTAAAAGGAAAATTTTGTAATTATTTTAAATATCGAAACAAAAAAACACCCCAATTACAAATCGATTTTAGAACCAAATTTTTTCTTGATCAACCAGGCCTACTATCTATCTATCTATCTATCTATCTATCTATCTATCTATCTATCTATCTATCTATCTATCTATCTCAATTAGCTTCTTAATCTATATAACTCAATAGCTTCTCTATCTAAATAACTAAATCGATAGTATCTCAATCTCAATCTTCCTACCTAGTTCTCAATTGTTCGTATAATGGTTTTTTCAGAGTTACCTGCCTGACCAACAGCACATCTGAAGCTTTCTTTCTCTACTGAAGGAGCCAGGGGAGATTTCCAAAATGGAGATCTCAACCCAGGAAAAAGGGTGGCCCCTAGACCCAAAGAGATGCTTTCCGAACCAATAGCTGCAAAGGGGGGCTGCAGGCTGGCTTTCTAGCCTCTAATGCTGTTAACTTTCAGAGTGCAGCTGAGATTGTAGCAACCCTGGGGAAATGCAAAGGAACACTATCCCATGCAACTAAAGGTAATGCAAACTATGCTCCTGGAAGACGGAACAGACACAGTGTGATTCCAGGTAACGAGGTCTCACTAAAGCCAACTAGAGGGGCACCATGACTTCCCTCAGTCTAGACACTATTCTCCTTTGGATGCACCCCAAAATCCCATTGGCTTTTTGAGCTGCTGAATCACACTCTTAATAAATTGTGGCAAGTTCTTGGTGGTCTGGGCATACCAAATCACCTTGTCTCTCTCCTGAGGAATCTGTATAAGGACCAAGTAGCAACAGTCAGAACTGACCATGGAGGAACAGGCTGGATCAAGATTGGGAAAGGCGTATGGCGGGGTTGTATCCTCTCCCCCAACCTATTCAACTTGTATGCAGAACACATCATGTGAGGATGTGCGGGGCTTGACGAATGCAAGGCTGGAGTGAAAATGGCTGGAGGAAACATTAACAACCTTAGATATGCAGATGACACCGCCTTGATGGCTGAAAGTGAGGAGGAGCTGAGGAGCCTTCTAATCAAGGTGAAAGAAGAAAGCGCAAATGCTGGTCTGCAGCTAAACATCAAAAAACCCAAGATGAGGGCCACCAGACTGATTGACAACTGGGAAATAGAGGGAGAAAACGTGGAGGCCATGACAGGGTTTGTATTTCTAGGTGCAAAGATCAGTGCAGACGCAGACTGTAGCCAGGAAATCAGGAGACGCTTCCTTCTTGGGAGGAGAGCAAGGACCCATCTTGATAAGATAGTGAAGAGTAAAGACATCACACTGGCAACGAAGATCCGCATAGTCAAAGCCATGGTATTCCCCGTAGTCACCTACGGATGTGAGAGCTGGACCATAAGGAAGACTGAGTGAAGAAAAAGAGATGCTTTTGAACTGTGGTGTTGGAGGAAAGTTCTGAGAGTGCCTTGGACCACGAGAAGATCCAACCAGTCCATACTTCAGGAAAGAAAGCCCGACTGCTGACTGGAGGGAAGGATATGAGAGACAAAGATGAAGTACTTTGACCACATCATGAGAAGAAAGGAAAGCTTGGAGAAGACAATGATGTGGGGGGAAATGGAAGGAAAAAGGAAGAGGGGCTGACCAAGGGCAAGGTGGATGGATGGCATCCTTGAAGTGACTGGCTTGACCTTGAAGGAGCTGGGGGTGGTGACGGCTGACAGGGAGCTCTGGTGTGGGATGGTCCATGAAGTCACGAAGAGTCTGAAATGACTGAACAAATGAACAACAACAACAATCACACTCTTGGCTCATGTTCAACTTGTTCTCCATGAAGATTCCAAGATCTTTCTCATGTGGACTGTTGTCAAGCCAGGCGTCTCCCATTCTGTATCTTTGCATTTCATCTTTCCTCTCAAAGTGTTGTATCTCACATTTGTCCTTGTTGAAATGCATTGTGTTCGTTTTGGCCAATCATCTCTCTAATCCATGGAGGTCCTTTTTCATCCTGATCTTGTCCTCTGGATTATTAGCAATCCCTCCCAATTGGGTCCCAGCTGCAAACCTGATCAGCATTCCCTTTAAACCTTCATCCAAGTCATTAATGAAGATGTTGAATAGAACCAGGCCCAGAACGGAACCCTCTTTCTGGCACCCAAAGAGTCACTTCTTTCTAGGGTGAAGAGGAACCATTGGGGAGAAGCACCCTTTGGGTTTGGTCACTTCACCAATGACAGATCCACCTAAGAGTAGCCTTGCTATTTATTTATTGTGTCAGGAGTGAATCAATGTATTTTTTTCATCATCATCATCATCATTTAATAACTTATTAATTGCCCTCCATCCGAGAATGCTCCAGGCGATTTACAGCTAAATTACAAAAGATAAAATACATACATACAAAAGTTAAAAATCAACAGAGATCGAATGCTCTAGTACAGTGTTTCTCAACCTTCCTAATGCCGTGACCCCTTAATACAGTCCCTCATGTTGTGTTGACCCCCAACCATAACATTGTTTTCGTGGCTACTTCATAACAGTCATTTGACTACTGTTATATATCATAATGTAAATATTAGATATGCAAGATGTATTTTCATTCACTGGACCAAACTGGGCACAAATACCCAATGGAACCACATGTAAATGCTGGTGGGGTTGTGGGAGGATTGATTTTGTAATTTGGGAGTTGTAGTTGCTGGGATTTATAGTTCACCTATAATCAAAGAGCATTCTGAACTCCACCAGCGATGGGTTTGAACCTAATTTGCCACACAGAACTCCCATGGCCAATGGAAAACACTGGAAAGGTTTGGTGGGTATTGACCTTGGGCTTGGGAGTTGTAGTTCACCTATATCCAGAGAGCAGTGTGGACTCACGCAATGGTGGATCTGGACCAAACTTGGCACAAATACTCAATATGTGCAAATATGAGCACTGGTGGAGGCTGGGGAAAATAGATCTTGACTTTTTGGAGTTGTAGTTGCTGGGATTTATAGTTCATTACAATCAAATAACATTCTGAACTCCACCAATGATAGGATTGGCTCAAACTTCCCACATGGAATCCCCATGACCATCAGAAAATGCTGTGTTTTCTGATGGTCTTTGGCGACCCCTCTGACACCCCTTCGTGACCCCCTCAGGGGTCCCGACCCCCAGGTTGAGAAACGCTGCTCTAGTAAAAAGCCAGGTCTTAAGTGTGAGAGTAAAAGGCCCAAAGTCACGCATGGCTCTCGTGTAGGGCGGCAAGGGATAATCCCACAAGGTAGGAGGGGCAGAAAGAGAGAAAGCCCGTCTGCGCCTGGTCCTTTCCAAGGGCCCTTCTCTAGGACCCGGTATATGGAGTAAGTCACGTTGGGCTGGTCGTTGTGACCTCCGATGATGGGAGAAGGAGAGGCGGTCCCTAAGGTACGATGGACCCTGGCCGTAAAGAGTTTTAAAGATCAGAACTAGCATTTTATACAGGCCACGGGACTCAGTTGGAAGCCAATGTCAATGTTGCAGCACTGGAGTTCTATGGCATTTCATGGGCGTTCTTGTGAGTAACCTGGCTGCCGCATTCTGAACAATACGAAGCTTTCGGGTCATAGACATTGGAAGGCCCACATATAGGGCATTGCAATAGTCCAGCCTAGACGTGACCGTGGCATGGGTCTGGAGAACAAGCCCTATGAGGAGCGGCTTAGGGAACTGGGCATGTTTAGCCTGAAGAAGAGAAGGCTGAGAGGAGATATGATAGCCATGTATAAATATGTGAGAGGAAGCCACAGGGAGGAGGGAGCAAGCTTGTTTTCTGCTTCCTTGGAGACTAGGACGCGGAACAATGGCTTCAAACTACAAGAGAGGAGATTCCATCTGAACATTAGGAAGAACTTCCTGACTGTGAGAGCCGTTCAGCAGTGGAACTCTCTGCCCCGGAGTGTGGTGGAGGCTCCTTCTTTGGAAGCTTTTAAGCAGAGGCTGGATGGCCATCTGTCAGGGGTGGTTTGAATGCAATATTCCTGCTTCTTGGCAGGGGGTTGGACTGGATGGCCCATGAGGTCTCTTCCAACTCTTTGATTCTATGATTCTATGACAGTTGCCAGAGCCTCGTCAGATAGGGAGGGTGCCAATTGCCTCGCTTGACGTAGATGGGAAAAGGCCTGTTTGCTGGCAGCAGCCACCTGAGCTGTTATTTGAGACAACACTGTTAGGAATTGTGGGAGTTGAAGTCCAAAACACCTGGAGGGAGGGCCCAAGTTGGACCAGGCCTGTTATCACACTTTAGAAATGATAAATAAAATTCATGCTAAACAATAGAATAAAATAAAACTCTCTTTCTCCAATGGCGTAGACCCACAGCAACTGAATTGGGGTCCATTAATTCTAGAGTGCAGATGCCCCCTATGAGATGGGGAAGGGAACAAGGCGCAGAGGTTTCTCTGTCATCCCAAATAAGCGGCTGTTGTGGGAAGGGGCTGGATGCGGATTATCAGCTTGCAGATGGCGAGGCAAAAGGCTGGGAATCCCCTTGACTTTGATTTCCCCAGAGAGTCCCATGCTGCTCCCCCTTTTCCAAAAGTCCTGGGACTCAGGGAAAGAGATGGATGTTTCAAAACAGAAGGATGTGCTTTCGTTTCTGCTCCACCAAAGCGGGAAAGGCAACGACCCACACAGCTGGAATGCCTTCCCTTCTATTTCTCTTAAAGAGGCCGGGAGGGGTTGCTGCTGCTGCTGCTGCTGCTGCTGTTGTTTGGGGGGACTTGTGGGCTCTTCCATCTCATTCTCCAAACAACATGTTTAGGATACCCTTCCATTCCCATGAGTTTCCCTTGAGGAGGCAGGGAGGGGTTGTAGTAGTAGTAGTAGTTGTTGTTGTTGTTTGGGGGGACTTGTGGGCTCTTCCATCTCATTCTCCAAACAACATGTTTAGGATACCCTTCCATTCCCATGAGTTTCCCTTGAGGAGGCAGGGAGGGGTTGTAGTAGTAGTAGTAGTTGTTGTTGTTGTTTGGGGGGACTTGTGGGCTCTTCCATCTCATTCTCCAAACAACATGTTTAGGATACCCTTCCATTCCCATGAGTTTCCCTTGAGGAGGCAGGGAGGGGTTGTAGTAGTAGTAGTAGTAGTTGTTGTTGTTGTTTGGGGGGACTTGTGGGCTCTTCCATCTCATTCTCCAAACAACATGTTTAGGATACCCTTCCATTCCCATGAGTTTCCCTTGAGGAGGCAGGGAGGGGTTGTAGTAGTAGTAGTAGTAGTTGTTGTTGTTGTTTGGGGGGACTTGTGGGCTCTTCCATCTCATTCTCCAAACAACATGTTTAGGATACCCTTCCATTCCCATGAGTTTCCCTTGAGGAGGCAGGGAGGGGTTGTAGTAGTAGTAGTAGTTGTTGTTGTTGTTGTTTGGGGGGACTTATGGGGTCTTCCATCTCATTCTCCAAACAACATGTTTAGGATACCCTTTCATTCCCATTAGTTTCCCTTGAGGAGGCAGGGAGGGGTTGTAGTAGTAGTAGTAGTAGTTGTTGTTGTTGTTTGGGGGGACTTGTGGGCTCTTCCATCTCATTCTCCAAACAACATGTTTAGGATACCCTTCCATTCCCATGAGTTTCCCTTGAGGAGGCAGGGAGGGGTTGTAGTAGTAGTAGTAGTAGTAGTTGTTGTTTGGGGGGACTTGTGGGCTCTTCCATCTCATTCTCCAAACAACATGTTTAGGATACCCTTCCATTCCCATGAGTTTCCCTTGAGGAGGCAGGGAGGGGTTGTAGTAGTAGTAGTAGTTGTTGTTGTTGTTGTTTGGGGGGACTTGTGGGCTCTTCCATCTCATTCTCCAAACAACATGTTTAGGATACCCTTCCATTCCCATGAGTTTCCCTTGAGGAGGCAGGGAGGGGTTGTAGTAGTAGTAGTAGTAGTTGTTGTTGTTGTTTGGGGGGACTTGTGGGCTCTTCCATCTCATTCTCCAAACAACATGTTTAGGATACCCTTCCATTCCCATGAGTTTCCCTTGAGGAGGCAGGGAGGGGTTGTAGTAGTAGTAGTAGTAGTTGTTGTTGTTTGGGGGGACTTGTGGGCTCTTCCATCTCATTCTCCAAACAACATGTTTAGGATACCCTTCCATTCCCATGAGTTTCCCTTGAGGAGGCAGGGAGGGGTTGTAGTAGTAGTAGTAGTTGTTGTTGTTGTTGTTTGGGGGGACTTGTGGGCTCTTCCATCTCATTCTCCAAACAACATGTTTAGGATACCCTTCCATTCCCATGAGTTTCCCTTGAGGAGGCAGGGAGGGGTTGTAGTAGTAGTAGTAGTAGTAGTTGTTGTTTGGGGGGACTTGTGGGCTCTTCCATCTCATTCTCCAAACAACATGTTTAGGATACCCTTCCATTCCCATGAGTTTCCCTTGAGGAGGCAGGGGGGGGTGTTGTTATTGTTGTTGCTGTTTGTGGGGACATATGGAGTCTTCCATCTCATTCTCCAAACAACATGTTTAGGATACCCTTTCATTCCCATTAGTTTCCCTTGAGGAGGCAGGGGGGGTTGTTGTTGCTGTAGTAGTAGTAGTAGTAGTAGTTGTTGTTGTTTGGGGGGACTTGTGGGCTCTTCCATCTCATTCTCCAAACAACATGTTTAGGATACCCTTCCATTCCCATGAGTTTCCCTTGAGGAGGCAGGGAGGGGTTGTAGTAGTAGTAGTAGTTGTTGTTGTTGTTGTTTGGGGGGACTTATGGGGTCTTCCATCTCATTCTCCAAACAACATGTTTAGGATACCCTTCCATTCCCATTAGTTTCCCTTGAGAAGGCAGGGGTTGTTGTTGTTCTTGTTGTTTGGAGGGACTTATGGGGTCTTCCATCTCATTCTCCAAACAACATGTTTAGGATACCCTTCCATTCCCATGAGTTTCCCTTGAATGGAGGGGGAATGGAGGGGTTGTTGTAGTAGTTGTAGTTGTTGTTGTTTGGAGGGACTTATGGGGTCTTCCATCTCATTCTCCAAACAACATGTTTAGGATACCCTTCCATTCCCATGAGTTTCCCTTGAATGGAGGGGGAATGGAGGGGTTGTTGTAGTAGTAGTAGTTGTTGTTGTTGTTGTTGTTGTTTGGGGGGACTTATGGGGTCTTCCATCGCATTCTCCAAACAACATGTTTAGGATACCCTTCCATTCCCATGAGTTTCCCTTGAATGGAGGGGGAATGGAGGGGTTGCTGTAGTAGTAGTAGTAGTTGTTGTTGTTGTTGTTGTTTGGGGGGACTTATGGGGTCTTCCATCTCATTCTCCAAACAACATGTTTAGGATACCCTTCCATTCCCATGAGTTTCCCTTGAATAGAGGGGGAATGAAAGGGTTGTTATTGTTGTTGTAGTAGTTGTTGTAGTTGTTGTTGTTTGGGGGGGACTTATGGGGTCTTCCAGCTCATTCTCCAAACATGACATCTTTAAGGGTTTCTGCAATCAGAAAAGGAACAGGAGAAGGGACATTGAATCCTAGACTTGGAAAAGTCCCTCAAAGATCTTCTAGTTCAACTCACAGAATCCTAGATTCATAGAGTTGGAAGAGACGTCATGGGCCGTCACCTGGTCCAAACCCATTCTGCCAAGAAGCAGGAAAATTGCATTCAAAGCACTCCAGACAGATGGCCACCCAGCCTCTATTTAAAAGCCTCCAAAGAAGGAGCCTCCACCACACTTCAGGGTAGAGAGTTCCACTGCTGAATAGTTCTCACAGTTAGGAAGTTCTTCCTAGTGTTCAGGTGGATGCTGAATGTCTGTTCAGAGGACCGTCTCGACCATGTGGGGATCTCCTCTGGACATCTTCAAAAAGAGGCTGTATGGTGACTTGTTTGGGATGCCCTTAGCTGGAGATCCTCAGGGTTGGACTAGGTGGCCCCTGAGGGACCCTTCCACGTCTAGAATTCATGGCTGTGACATGCTGGGAGAAGATATCTAAGCACACCAATCTGCAACCCAAGATGGAAAGAAGCAATCATCATTCCCGAAGAAAGGGAAACAACTGGGTTTGGGGACCCTTCTTCCAAATTAACGTGGTTGTGGGTCAAAGCCCAGCTAGTGGGCTCTGCTGGCCCCACAAGTGGCCCCACAAATCCTTCAGTCTTCCACCCAGCTATCACCTCCCAAAAGAGGTCATGCAGCAGGAGAATCTTTCATAGAACCTTAGGCCAGGAGGGACCCTCAAAGGACAGCTAGTTCAACCCTATTGTGTCAAGTAGGAGTTGAAGTCCAAAACACTGGGAGGGAGGGCCCAAGTTGGCCTATACCTGCTTTAAACAGAAACTGGATGGCCATCTGTCAGAAGGGCTTGAATGGTATCTGCCTGCTTGGCCAAAAGAAGGCAGTTAGACCACATTTGGAATACTGTGTCCAGTTCTAGGCACCACAGTTGAAGGGAGATGTTGACAAACTGGAATGTGTCCAATTCTTGGGCACCACAATTGAAAAGAGATATTGACAAGCTGGAATGTGTCCAGAGGAGGGCGACGAAAATGATCAAGGGTCTGGAGAACAAGTCCTATGAGGAGCGGCTTAAGGAGCTGGGCATGTTTAGCCTGAAGAAGAGAAGGATGAGAGGAGATATGATGGCCATGGATAAATATGTGAGGGGAAGCCACAGGGAGGAGGGAGCAAGCTTCCTTTCTGCTGCCCTGAAGACTAGGACGCAATGGAGCAATGGCTTCAAACTACAAGAAAGGAGATTCCACCTGAACATTAGGAAGAACTTCCTGAATGTAAAAGCCATTCAGCAGTGGAACTCTCTGCCCCGAAGTGTAGTGGAGACTCCTCCTAAGGAGGCTTTTAAACAGAGGCTGGGTGGCCATCTGTCGGGGGTGCTTTGAACACGATTGTCCTGCTTCCTGGCAGAATGGGGTTGGACTGGATGGCCCATGAGATCTCTTCCAACTCTAGGATTCTAGGATTACATGAGCCATGGCTGTCAAACGGCATCCTTACTTACTTACTTAGACTATCCCTCATTGTCTGAATGAGATTGTCATCCAAGTTCGGTGTCCTGGCGGTGGGTCCGTAGGTGGCTGTGGAGCCCTATTCGTGACCTGCACCTTCTCCCGCAGTGAGGGCATTGGCTTCCAGACAGAAAGTGGACCCGGTTGCGGTTGGCTTGATGTGCCTCCTTCCTCTTGGCATATTTCTCCATTTGACCCTCCATTCGTGCTTCTTCAGATTCTGCAGCACTGCTGGTCACAGCTGACCTCCAGCTGGAGCGCTCAAGGGCCAGGGCTTCCCAGTTCTCGGTGTCTCTTCCACAATTTTTAAGGTTGGCTTTGAGCCCATCTTTCAATCTCTTTTCCTGTCCTCCAACATTTTTGATTTGGGAGTAGAGCAACTGCTTTGGGAGACAGTGGTCTATAGGAACTATAAATAAAGGTAAAGGTTTTCCCCTGGCATTAAGTCCAGTCGGGTCCAACTCTGGGAAGCTGAAGCTTCTAAGCTGAAGAGCAGGCATTGTCCATGGACACCTCCAAGGTCATGCGGCTGGCATGACTGCATGGAGTGCCGTCTTGGGTGTTCCTATAGTATAGGAACTATAGGAACACCCAATATCTCACCAAGCTGCAACTTTTAGGATTCCATAACATGGAACTGGGTTAGCTAGAGTGGTGCAAACTGCATTCGTTCTGTAGTGCAGATGCATCCTAAACGTCTCACCAAACTGTGTCTCATAGGATTCAACATCATTGAACCATGGCAATTAAGGAACTTCCGCTCTCCAGTTGTTTGGGACTTCCACTCCCACAAATGTCCAAAACACCTGGAGGGCCAAAGTTTGTCCATGCCTGTGTAGAATGACATGCTCTCTGATATTGCAAATTGCAGAAGGAAGAGCAATTGCTGGGAAGGCTGGGTGTTGCAAAGCCCAACCTCCAGGTTGATTCACAATCTGCAAATGCAGCCGAGCCTGTCTTGGGACCGGGTCCAGGATGCAGGACTTGGTTTTCCAAAAAGAGCAGGACCGTGCTGGGAATCCTCCTTGTATACACATGCATAACCTCCCACCATCCCAAGGCTTGATCCAAACATGTCCTGGCAGGAAAGAGGCAGTGATTTGCCCAAAAGCCCCTGCAGAAAAGAAAGTGAAAGTCCCCAGAAGAGGGATATATATGTACTTGGGTTGCAAAGGCAGGCCAGAGCGCTCTCTCCAGACTTCTGAGACTTCCTCACAGAGAAGAGATCCTCTTCTGCCCTCCTGCTTCAAATCACCATGGCTCTCCATCCGCTGCTCCTCTGCTGCCTCCTGGCCACCAGCCTCTGCATCTTCCAAGCCCAAGGTAGGATGGCCTCCTGCACATCCATGGCATCTCCTTGGCAAATGAATGTGTCTGTCTTCCTGCAAGGCTTATTTCCTGCAATCATTTACTTATGCCTCTTATTTGGATGCTGCTTTTTCCCCAAACAAGAGGAAGCCGCTTTGGGTCTCTTTTGGCACAGAAAAAGTAGGGTGGTAATAGGAATATTTATTATTATTACTACCTGTACCCGCCATGCGTTGCTGTGGCCAACCTTCTCTCCCTCTTTCCTTCTTTCTTTTTTTCTTTCTCTCCTTTCTCTCCTTCCTTCCCTCCTCTTTCCTTCCTTCCCCCTTTTTCTTTTCCTTCCACTTTCCCTTCTTTCTTCCTTCTCTACATGTGTCTTCCCTCCCTTCCTTTGCTCTTTGAGTCCATCCTTCCTTCTCTCCTTCCTTCCTTCCTTCCCTCCCTCCCTCTTTCTCTTTTGTTCCTTCTTTCCTTTCTTCCCTCTCTCTTTCCTTCCTTCTTTCACTTTTTCTCTCTCTCCTTCCTTCTCTATCTTTCTTTCTTTCCTTCTCTTCCTTCCCTCCTTCTTTCCCTCTTCCTCCTCCTTTCTCCCTTCCTTCCCTCCTTCCTCCTCTTCTCTCCTTCCTTCCTTCCTTCCTTCTTCCTTCCTTCCTTCCTTCCCTCCCTCCCTCCCTCCCTCCTCCTCTCCTCTTCTCTTTTTCCTTCTTCCTTCCTTCCCTCTCTTTTCCTTCCTTCTTTCACTTTTTATTTCCTTCTTTTCCTCCTTTTTTCTTTCCTTCTCTCCTTCCTTCCTTCCTTCCTTCTTTCCTTCCTTCCCTCCTTCCTTCTTTACCTCTGAATGTGTTCTAGGGCTGGGCGGTTTCGTTTCGTTAATTCGTAATTCGTTAAAAATTCATTATTTTTTTGTTAACGAAGCGATAACGAACCATTCTGGAGCAACTTAAAAACGAAACGAATTTTTCAATTCGTTTCGTAAATGCTTCGGATTCGTTATGTATTCGTTTCGTTATCGGTTTGAGGTCGTTTCGTTATTATTTCCGCATGTCTGGGGCAAGTTTTATAGTTGTTTTTTGTTTAATTAGTGAAAAAAAATTATAATATCACACCAACAGTCAACAACAGAGGGAGAGGGAAGCTTCAGAAGTTTTTTTAGCATATTGCGCGATCGCGGCCGCCATTAACGAATCGATTCGTTATTGTTTCGTTATTGTTTTGTAATTTTTTTACCATTTACGAAATTTCGTAAATATCGAACTTTTTTAAAGGAAAATTTCGGAATTCTTTTAAATATCGAAACGCAAAAAAAAACAAACCTAAAAACGAATCGAGTTTAGAAACAAATTTTTCCGTGTTACCCAGGCCTAGTGCTTACCTCACCACCAGCTACTTTCAGTGGGACTTCCTTCCGTCCTGCTCTTTTTCTCTCCATTGGGTACTCCTTACTTTGCTTCCCAACTCTCTTTCACTTCTTTCTTCACTTTTTTTATTATCTTCTTGTTCACTTCTCTTCCTTCTTTCTTTCCTTCCTTCCTTCCTTCCTTCCCTCTTTTTCTTTCCCTTCTTCTTTCTTCCTTCTCTACCTGTTTCTTTCCTCGCTTCCTTTGCTCTTTGGTTCCATCCTTCCTTGTCTCTTTCCTTCCTTCCCTTCCTCTCTTTTCTTCCTTCTCCCCTTCTTTCCCTCTGTCTTTCCTTCTTTCACTTTTTTTCCTTCTTTCCTTCCCCCCTCTACCTTTCTTTCTTTCCTTTTCTCCTTCCCTCTTTCTCTCCCTCCTTCTCTCCTTCCTTCCTTCCTCCTTTCTGTGTATATGTGTTTTGTCTGTGTATATATGCTTATATATGTGTGTATATATTTGTGTATGTGTGCATATGTGTGTGTTTGTGCATATATGTGGTTTTGCGCATGCGTTTTAATGTATTTTTGTTTGCTTTTTTTCTGAGTGATGGTCACTCGTTGGCCTGAGAGGTGTCTTGTGTCCAAATTTGGTGTCAATTCGTCCAGAGGTTTTTGAGTTATGTTAATTCCACAAACAAACATTACATTTTTATTTATATAGATTGTTATTATTGCTATTTGACACACAACAAGACCAGTACACTGGCTGTTGGATTGGATCCCACATCGGACCCTTCCCAAGTATCTAGGACTGTGTGATGTATCGGCAAATAATGTGTGTAATTCAGAAGAGGGTGGCCATTTGCAGCGGACAGATCATAATTTTGTCAGCATCAATTGTTTTTAAGTGCAGGCCAATGTCTTTAGACACTGTACCCAGTGTGCCGATCACCACTGGGACCACCTTTACGGGCTTGTGCCAGATTATCATCATCATCATCATCATCATCATCATCATCATCATTATTGCTATTTGAAACACAACAAGATGAGTCCACAGCAAACAATATCACTCTGCTGCCTGTTGAATTGGATCACACGTCAGACACTTCCCAAGTATCTAGGACTGTGTGATATATTGGCGAATAATGTGTGCAGATCCCAGTAAGGTGGCATTCTGCAGCTGGCAGATGGCAATCTTGTCAGCACCAATTGTTTTTAAGTGCCGGCCAGTGTCTTTAGACACTGTACCCAGTGTGCCGATCACCACTGGGACCATCTTTAGAACATGGCCATATAGCCCAAAAAAACCTACAACAGCCTAGTGATAATAACATAATAAAACAGAATGTAAAACGGTACAAGGATGAAACAAGGGCAAGCTGGGCCAAATGCAAAGGGTAAATATGGTAAAACCTGTGGGTGAGGTAGATAGATAAAGTCCTGTGTCTAGTGGGAGACTCCGTTGGGATAAACAATGGGGCTAATCTCAACTGAGGCATGAGATACAGTGCCCAGCTCTTTCAGCCGCTCCTCATAGGGCTTGTTCTCCAGACCCTTGGTCATTTTAGTCTCCCTCCTCTGGACGCATTCCAGCATAGAGTCAACAACTCCCATGAGCTAAGAGAGTGGTCCCAGTCTTCTTGCAGAAGCATTACAAGGCAAGTTGGCTGCACGTTTGGCTTCCTGGGACTCCTCTCAATACTTTAGGGTAGGCATGGACCAACTTCAGCCCTCCCTCCCCCCAGGTGTTTAGGAGTACAATTCCCACAATTTCTAACATCTGGTAAACTGTTAGGAATTGTGGGAGCTGGAGTCCAAAACACCTGGAGGGGGGACCCAAGTTGGCTCATGCCTGCTTCCGGGGATCTCTCCGTGGTGCTGAATCGTCACCTGGAAAGACATTCAGCACTTCGTAGAGAAACTGTACCCATTTTACTGCGTCCTCTGGGTGGTGCAGTTCTCCAAACCATTTTGGACACCATTTAGAGCAGAATAACGAAACCATTGCAAGGAACCTACGAGGTGCTGCCAAACAAGAGATTGGGGAATAAATCCCAATAGTCCGTCTCAAGTCACTGTCAGATCCTAGAAGATTTATTTATTTGTCATGTCAGAGCAACCAGTCAATTGTATTACATTTCTAACAGAACAAAACAAACAGACAAAATACAAAATTTGCGAGTTTGGTAGTTAATTAAATGTCCTTTGACCAGTATCTGGCCACTTGGAGTGGTGTTGCTGCAAGAAGGTCCTCCATTGTGCATGTGACAGGGCTCAGGGTGCATTGCAGCAGGTGGTCAGTGGTTTGCTCTTCTCCACACTCGTATGTCGTGGATTCCACTTTGTGGCCCCATTTCTGAAGGTTGGCTCTGCATCTCGTGGTGCCAGAGCGCAGTCTGTTCAGTGCCTTCCAAGTCGCCCAGTCCTCTGTGTGCCCAGGGGGGAGTCTCTCATCTGGTATCAGCCATTGGTTGAGGTTCTGGGTTTGAGTCTGCCACTTTTGGACTCTCGCTTGCTGAGGTGTTCCAGCTATTATTTATTTATTTACTCTACTTATATACCGCTGTTCTCAGCCCGAAGGCGACTCACAGCGGTTCACAACCAATAAGGACAGCAAAAATTCAATGCAACAGTATAAAAACAGTTAACAACGTAACACGTTAGACAATTAATAAACAATTACTACAATAACCAATCAGTGTCTCTGTAGATCTTAGAAAACTATGTCTAGATTTAAGTCGTTGACGTGCTGGCTGATACCCAAACAAGGGATGAGCTGGAGATGTCTCTGCCTTGGTCCTTTCACTATTGGCTGCTCCTTCCCGGCGGATGTCAGGTGGTGCAATACCGGCTAAGCAGTGTAATTTCTCCAGTGGTGTGGGGCGCAGACACCCCGTGATAATGCGGCATGTCTCATTAAGAGCCACATCTACTGTTTTAGTGTGGTGAGATGTGTTCCACACTGGGCATGCGTACTCAGCAGCCGAGGAGCATAGCGTAAGGGCGGATGTCTTCACTGTGTCTGGTTGTGATCCCCAGGTTGTGCCAGTCAGCTTTCGAATGATATTGTTTCTAGCACCCACTTTTTGCTTGGTATTCAGGCAGTGCTTCTTGTAGGTCAGAGTATGGTCCAAAGTGACTCCCAGGTACTTGGGTGCGCTGCAATGCTCCAATGGGATTCCTTCCTAGGTAATAATCCTCAGAGTTCGGGATGCTCATCTTTTCTTGAGATGAAAAGCACATGTCTGTGTTTTAGATGGATTAGGGATCAGCTGGTTTTCCCTGTAATAGGCAGTAAGAGCACCTAGAGCTTCAGAGAGCTTCTGTTCTTCGTAGACAGCTGATTCTCTTGCCCCAGAAGTGACCAGAAGCGACTTGCAGCATGCAAGCAAGCAAGCAATCCTGGAAGATGATCCTTGGCAATGGCATTCTCTCCAGCAAGATTAATGAATGTAGTTAGAACCCACTTGAACTGCCAGAGGTCAAGGTTATCGAATAATGGGAATTGTAGTTTGGCAAGCCTTCTCTGCACCAAAGTGCTTGTTCCTCTCCAAATTGCAACCCCCAGGGCTCCATCCCTTTGAGCCACGGCAATGCACATTCTGCCAAACTGGATTCATTCAATGCTCCCTACACTGTAGGTTTAATCCACTTTGGTGCCACTTTAACTCTCTTTTCCCCTCCCTCTTTCAGGAAGCAGGAATACTTACGGGGACTGCTGCGAAGCCACCAAAGATGTCCCATTTCAAAATGTGAAGCGTTTGAAGTCCTACACCATCCAGAATCCACAGATGGGGTGCCCCATCCCAGCCATCGTGTGAGTACATTTTCACCAAGGTCGCATTGTGTGCAAGTGTGTGTCCTTGTGTCCTCATTGAAACGGAGAGAGATTGGAAACATACCTTTGCCTTTGGATGCCTAATCCCAAAATGCACTTACTTACCTGGCAGAGAAACTGTGACCGCCCAAAACCAAACTTATGCCTGACCTCAAGCCTTGGCCTAAATTTATTTATTTATGTATTTACATTATTTCTATCCCGCCCATATCAGCCTGAAAGCGACTCATCAAGCTGGGAACCAGAATTCACCCCAAGGCTCCAAAGAAGGATCTCCACCACACTCCAGGGCAGTGTTCAAACTACAGGAAAGGGGATTCCATCTGAACATTAGGAAGAACTTTCTGACTGTGAGAGCTGTTCAGCAGTGGAACTCTCTGCCCTGGAGTGTAGTGGAGGCTCCTTCTTTGGAGGCTTTTCAACAGAGGCTGGATGGCCATCTGTTGGGGTTGCTTTGAATGCAATTTTTATTATTTATTTATTTATGATTCAAACTTCTATGACGCCACTCCCCTGGGGCTCGGAGCGGCTTACAAGAATGGCTAAAATCTAACACAATTTAAAAACAATTTAATATAATTTAAAAACAATTTAAAAACAACAATATCAAAGATCAAAGGCCTGTCGAAACAGGTATGTCTTACATGCCCTGCGGAAAGCTGGTAAGTCCCGCAAGGCACGGACTTCAGGTGGCAGAGTGTTCCAGAGTGAGGGTGCCACTGCTGTGAAGGCTCTGCGCCTGGTTGCTGTTAGACACGAGATCTTGACACTGGGAATTTCCAATAGATCTTGGTCCTCAGAACGGAGGGATCTCGGGTTGGGAGGGGGTGAGGCGGTCCCTCGGGTACATCGGCCCCAGACCATGCAAGGCCTTCAAGGGGAGTACCATCCCTTTGAAAGTGATCCGGTGCTCAATTGGTAACCAATGCAGCTGTAGTAAGATTGGGGTGATGTGGCATCTAATCGGAATTCCTGCAAGAAGCTGAGCAGCTGCATTTCGTACCAGCTTGAGCTTCCGGATCACTGACAGAGGAAGGCCAATGTAGAGGGCATTACAGTAGTCCAGTCTTGAGATGACCGTGGCCTGGATGACCGTAGCTAGGTCATCCCTGGACAGTGATGGGGCCAGCCGTCTAGCCTGCCGGAGGTGAAAGAAGGTGGTTCTGCTCAGGGTGGAGACCTGGGCCTCCATCATCAGCAGAGGGTCCAAAAGGACTCCCAGACTCTTGACCAACGATGATGGGCGTAGCGCCTCGCCATCCAGGGTGGGCAGCTGGATGTCCCCACTGCCCGGTCGACCCAGCCATAGGATCTCCGTCTTTGCTGGATTCACCCTCAACCTGCTGGCACGCAGCCATCCAGTCACGGCCTTGAGGCACTGATGGAAACAATCGGGTACAGAGTCCGGTTGGCCTTCCATCTTCAGCACCAGCTGAGTGTCACTGGCATACTGGTCACACTCCAGCCCAAAACCTCGAACCAGCTGAGCAAGTGGGCGCATAGAGATGTGAAACAACAGAGGGGAGAGAATGGCCCCCTGAGGAGGAACCCCACAAGAGAGAGAGGGGGGACCTCTCAGATATCAGGCCTCCCCTCTCCATTTGCCGTCCACGGTTGTGAAGAAAGGAGGGGAGCCAATTTAAAGATGTCCCCCTGACTCCAGCAACAGCAAGGCGGTGGGTCAAAAGATTGTGGTCAACTGTGTCAAACGCTGCTGTGTCAATTTTCCTGCTTCTTGGCAGAATGAGGTTGGACTGGATGGCCCAGGAGGGCTCTTCCAACTCTATGATTCTATGATGCTATGAAACATGAGCCCGTGGTGTGATGCAGCAGCTCAAATAGCCAATGTAATTCAGGCTGCATCAAGAGGGGTCTAGTGTTTAGGTCGAGGGAAGTCAGAGCCCCATGCTCTTCTGCTTTGGTCAACCCTGCGTCCAGCATTGGGCAAAGGAATACAAGAAGCATATTGACCATCTGGAAGAGGTCCCGAGAAGGGTCACTACAGTTCCCATGCAGGGACATGAGAGAAGCCGCCCACAAGGATGGTCGAACATCCAGGCAACAACCCCTGGGACAATGTCCTTGCAGATGGCCAATTCTCTCACACCAGAAGCGACTTGCAGTTTCTCAAGTAGCTCCTGACACACACACACACAAATATAATAATAGAATAATAGAGTTGGACCATCTAGTCCAACCCATTTCTGCCATGTAGGAAAAGCACAATCAACGTACACTGAGGAGATATTTTGTGAATATTCTGGATTATCCCTGAGAATATATGTTTTTATTATTATTGAAGTAATTTGCATATTTCTGCAAATAGGCTACTATAACTCTCTTTGTGACTCTTTTAATGAATATTTCTGACAATATTTTGTGATTATTTCAATGAATATTTCTGCAAAAAAATCGCAAATATTTTATTATTATTTCTGTGAATATTTCTGCATCTTTTTGTGATTATTTCAATGAATATCTCTGAAACATATTTTTGTAAATATTTTATGGTTATTTCTGTGAATATTTTTGTGACTCATTACTGCATCTTTTTATGACTATTTTAATGAATATTTGTGCAAATATTCTATTAATATTCTCCCCTATTTCTCCTTGTTCCTCCTCTCAGGCTGATCACCAAGGCGAACCGTGGGCTGTGCTACCCTCCCGACTCCCAGACGGCTCGCCGTCTCATGAAAGTCCTGGACGCCAGAAAAGCCCGAAATTCAAGGCGACCCTAAAAGGTACGCAGTGGGTACGGCAAGGGTTTGTGGGCTCTTCCGATGATGTGAGGAAAGACCTCATTCTGCCTTGGTCAGACTGCTTTGCCTGGAATCACAGTGTGTCCAATTCTAGGCACCGCAATGGAAGGGAGATGTTGACTCTAAGCTGGAATACTGTGTCCTGAGAAAGAAGATGACCCAAAGGATCCAGGGTCTGGAGAACAAGCCTGTGAGGAGTATCATCTTCCAGGGTCTGACAGTGACTTGAGACTGGCTGGTGGGATTTAGGCTCCAAATTCCATTTGAGACTGATTCCCCAATCTCTTGTTTGGCAGCACCTCATAGGTTTCTATTGCACTCCAGGACAGGAAGAACCCTCTGACTTTAAAATACCACACGTTGAATAGGAAAATAATCCTTTTTTATTGAAGATAAGTAAAAGCAGCAAAGTAAAAAAAAAACCACTTTAAGGGAATAGGTAAATCCAATTAGGTGAGAAGAAGATAAGCAGGAACAAATTAGTCCAAGGTATGGTTCAGCAAAGTTCAAAAACAAAGTCTAGACTTCCCTCATAAAATCCAAAGAACCAGGAAAACGTTGATCCAAGGCATGAGTATATAAGATTCATGTTTAAGGATTTCTTCTTTTATGGTTTCACTCTTTGTCTCTTGTGAAGAGTGAAACCATAAAAGAAGAAATCCTTAAACATGAACTTTTCCAAGGAAGGCTTCCATGAGACAAGAGTAAGAACTTAGCAGGATTCTAAAATGATGCTTCATCTGACTATATTTCCCAGGCTTGGAACTTTATATCTCCTAGAATCCTAGAATCAAAGAGTTGGAAGAGACCTCCTGGGCCATCCAGTCCAACCCCATTCTGCCAAGAAGCAGGAATATTGCATTCAAATCACCCCTGACAGATGGCCATCCAGCCTCTGTTTAAAAGCTTCCAAAGAAGGAGCCTCCACCACACTCTGGGGCAGAGAGTTCCACTGCTGAACAGCTCTCACAGTCAGGAAGTTCTTCCTCATGTTCAGATGGAATCTCCTTTCTTGTAGTTTGAAGCCATTGTTCCTTAACTTAATCTCCATGGAAGCAGAAAACAAGCTTGCTCCCTCCTCCCTGTGGCTTCCTCTCACATATTTATACATGGTTATCTTAGAATCATAGAATCAAATCAAAGAGTTGGAAGAGACCTCCTGGGCCATCCAGTCCAACACCCTGCCAAGAAGCAGGAATATTGCATTCAAATCACCCCTGACAGATGGCCATCCAGCCTCTGTTTAAAAGCTTCCAAAGAAGGAGCCTCCACCACACTCCGGGCAGAGAATTCCACTGCTGAATGGCTCTCACAGTCAGGAAGTTCTTCCTCATGTTCAGGTGGAACTTCCTTTCTTGTAGTTTGAAGCCATTGTTCCTTAACCTAATCTCCATGGAAGCAGTAAACAAGCTTGCTCCCTCCTCCCTGTGGCTTCCTCTCACATATTTAGACATGGCTATAATGTCTCCTCTCAGCCTTCCTCTCAGCCTTGGACACAATATTCCAGGTGTGGTCTAACCAAAGCGGAATAGCGCATGGGGAGCATGACTTCCTTAGATCTAGACACTATGCTCCTCTTGATGCAGGCCAAAATCCCATTGGCTTTTTTTGCCGCCACATCACATTCCTGGCTCATGTTTAACTTGTTGTCCACGAGGACTCCAAGATCTTTTCCACACGTACTGCTCTCGAGCCAGGCGTCACCCTGGCTCAAGAGTGCAATAATAATTGCATTATTATTATTATTATTATTATTATTATTATTATTATTATGCATATCATCATCTGAGATGAATCTCCCTTCTCTTCCCTTCCAGGAGGACAAACCATCCCTGCCAACAGCAGAGCCTGCAAGAAAGAGAGACCCAAAGAAAATTATTCAGCAGAGAGCGTGAATTATGACATTTTGGCTTCCTATTTCACTCATTACTCTAGTAATAATAGTCACATTAACTGCCATGGCTCCATGCTGTGGAATCCTGGCATCTGTAGTTTGGCGAGGCCCAGCCCTCTATGGTAGAGAAGGCTCAAGACCTTGTGAAACTACACATCCCAGGATCCTGTTGCATTGAGCCCTGCAAACTGCATCCATTCCACAGTGGAGATGCACCCCTGATGTTTTTAAATGCTAGGTACCATCCCTGAAGATGTGAAATAAATACAGAAAAGGGCACCGCTCTGGGTATGTTGCAACCTCTGAGCCACACGGCCAAATTGCGATCGCATTTATTTGAGCAGAGGCTTTGAAAGCGCCCTTTGCAAACCCTTTCCTTTCCTTAAAGCTAGTTCGTCATTGGCTTTCTTCTTGAAGATGGCATTGTCCTTTGCAGAACTGTAAGTTACCATCCCTTGTTGGGGGGGGGGGGGCATGCCCGACTTCAGCATTCCTAAATGCAAAGAGTTTATACTTGTTGCAAAAGCCCTTTTGCAAGTGTTTGCAAGCACCTGAAATCATGTTTGCTTTTGGTTGCATCCATGCTGTGGAATTAATGCAACCTGATCCCACTTTAAATTCTATGGGGTCGTGGGAGTTATAGTTTTACCGCTTCTGCAGCCTTCTCTGCCAAACTACAACTCCCATTTTGCACCGCGTTGAGCGGTAGCAGTTAAACCGAATTAATTCTGTGATGTAGATGCACCCTTTTTGGACAGAGACAGGGAAGCTTCGTACTTGACGTGAATGGAGATGTAGGTCGAGCTTCCCTTATCTGGAATGCGTAGTGTTTTGGATATTGGACTTTTTCGGGTTTTATATACCATTTTTCCTCAACCTTCCTAATGCTGCGACCCCTTAATACAGTTCCCCATGTTGTCGTCACCCCCAACCATAAAATTATTTTCGTTGCTACATAAATTTGCTACTATTATGAATCATAATGTAAATATCTGATATGCAGGATGTAATTTCATTAACTGGACCAAATTTGGCACAAATACCTGATACACCCAAATCTGAATACTGGTGGGGTTGGGGAAGGGTTGATTTTGTCACTTGGGAGTTGGAGTTGTGGGATTTTGTCATTTGGGACTTGTAGTTGCAGGGATTTATAGTTCAGCTACAATCAAAGAGCATTCTGAACTCCACCAATGATGGAATTGAACCAAACTTGGCACACAGAACTCCCATGACCAACAAAAAATACTGGAAGGATTTGGAGGGCATTGACCTCGAGTTTGAGAGTTATAGTTCACCTACATCCAGAGAGCACTGTGGACTCAAACAATGATGGATCTGGACCAAACTTGGTATGAATACTCAATCAAATTACATTCTAAACTCCACCAATAATGGAATTGAACCAAACCTGGCACAAAGAACTCCGATGACCAACAGAAAATACCAGAAGGGTTTGGTGGGCATTGACCTTGAGTTTGGGAGTTGTAGTTCACCTACATCCAGAGAGCACTGTGGACTCAAACAATGATGGATCTGGACCAAACTCAATATACTCAATATACTCAAATGTGCACAGTGGTAGAGCTTGGGGAAAACAGACCTTGACATTTGGGAGTTGTAGCTGCTGGGATTTATAGTTCACCTACATCTAGAGAGCACTGTGGACTCAAACAATGATGGATCTGGACCAAACTCAGTATACTCTATATACTCAAATGTACACACTGGTAGAGCTTGGGGAAAACAGACCTTGACATTTGGGAGTTGTAGTTGCTGGGATTTATAGTTCACCTACATCCAGAGAGCACTGTGGACTCAAACAATGATGGAATTGGCCCAAACTTCCCATATAGAACCACCATGACTATTGGAAAATACTGTATTTTCTGATGGTCTCTGGAGACCCCTCTGACACCCCCTTGCGACCCCCCCAGGGGCCCCGACCCCCAGGTTGAGAAACATTGTTATATACATTACAACGTTTATATGCAACATTTGTCATAATGGTGTGCATCACATATGCAACATATACACATAGACTAACATGGGCAAATTTCAGCCCTCCCTCCAGGTATTTTGGACTTCAACTCCCACCATTCCTGGCCTCAGGCCCTTTCCTTTTCCCCCTCAGCCGCTTAAGCGGCTGAGGGGGAAAAGGAAGGGGCCTGAGGCCAGGAATGGTGGGAGTTGAAGTCCAAAACACCTGGAGGGCTGAAGTTTGCCCATGCCTGACATGGATTAAAGGGAATTTTGGGACTTACGGAGAAGTTTGCAATCTTGTATTAATGGAGACCTCTAACATATAACCTCTGTTTCTTGTATTGCCTGTTTTGTCTCTCTATCCATTGTTTTATATCAAGTGTAATTCATTAAAAAGGACATATATCTTTTTTTTTTCCAAATGTGCCTTGTTGCTTCATTTTCTCTCCCAAACACCAAATCCTTTTCCAAGACAAGAGGCTGGTTGGCAGTCACCAGCTTCTACTATCTTTGGCTGCATCTACACCAGGCATGGGCCAACTTTGGCCCTACAGGTATTTTGGAATCCAATTCCCACAATTCCTAACAGTCAGTAGGCTATTAGGAATTGTGGGAGTTGGAGTCCAAAACACCTGGAGGGCCAAAGCTGGCCCATGCCTGAGCTACACTATTGATTTAATGCAGTTTGGTGCCAACTCATCTGCCATGTCATGGAGCCCCCGGTGGCACAGTTGGTTAAACCCCTGTGCCGGCAGGACTGAAGACCGACAGGTCGCAGGTTCGAATCCGGGAAGAGCACGGATGAGCTCCCTCTATCAGCTTCAGCTCCTTATGTGGGGACATGAGAGAAGCCTCCCACAAGGATGATAAAACATCAGAATATCTGGGCATCCCCTGGGCAACGTCCTTGCAGACAACTACTTCTCTCACACCAGAAGTGTTGGAGTTTCTCAAGTCACTCCTGACACGACCAAATCTGCCATATATCAAAAACAAGTCATGCTGATCTCTTTTTTCGATAGAGTTACAAGCTGGGTAGATGCGGGGAATGCCGTGGATGTAGCGTACCTGGATTTCAGGAAGGCCTTCTTTGACAAGGTCCCCCATGACCTTCTGGCAAGGAAACCAGTCCAATGTGGGCTAGGCAAAACTACGGTGAGGTGGATCTGTAATTGGTTAAGTGGACGAACACAGAGAGTGCTCACTAATGCTTCCTCTTCATCTTGGAAAGAAGTGACAAGTGGAGTGCTGCAGGGTTCCCCCCTGGGCCCGGTCCTGTTCAACATCTTTATTAATGACTTAGATGAAGGGCTAGAAGGCAGGATCATCAAGTTTGCAGACGACACCAAATTGGGAGGGAGAGCCAATACTCCAGAGGACAGGAGCAGGATTCAAAACGATCTTGACAGATTAGAGAGATGATTGGCAAAAACTAACAAAATGAAGTTCAACAGTGACAAATGCAAGATACTCCACTTTGGCAGAAAAAATGAAATGCAAAGATACAGAATGGGGGACAATGCCTGGCTCGAGAGCAGTACGTGTGAAAAAGATCTTGGAGTCCTCGTGACAACAAGTTAAACATGAGCCAACAATGTGATGTGGCGGCAAAAAAAGCCAATGGGATTTTGGCCTGCATCAAGAGGAGCATAGTGTCTAGATCTAGGGAAGTCATGCTACCCCTCTATTCTGCTTTGGTTAGACCACATCTGGAATATTGTGTCCAGTTCTGGGCACCACAATTCAAGAGAGATATTGACAAGCTGGAATGTCCAGAGGAGAGCGACTAAAATGATAAAAGGTCTGGAGAACAAGCCCTATGAGGAGCGGCTTAAGGAGCTGGGCATGTTTAGACTGAAGAAGAGAAGGCTGAGAGGGGATATGATAGCCATGTATAAATATGTGAGAGGAAGCCACAGGGAGGAGGGAGCAAGCTTGTTTTCTGCTTCCTTGGAGACTAGGACGCAATGGAGCAATGGCTTCAAACTACAAGAGAGGAGATTCCATCTGAACATGAGGAAGAACTTCCTGACTGTGAGAGCCGTTCAGCAGTGGAACTCTCTGCCCCAGAGTGTGGTGGAGGCTCCTTCTTTGGAAGCTTTTAAACAGAGGCTGGATGGCCATCTGTCAGGGGTGATTTGAATGCAATATTCCTGCTTCTTGGCAGAATGGGGTTGGACTGGATGGCCCATGAGGTCTCTTTCAACTCTTTGATTCTATGATTCTATGATATCACAATACTATGTAATCATGAAAGCTGTACTTGGTGAGATGTCAGCATTGTTTGGCCAAGAAGGGTACAGATGTCGTCAAACTACATTTATTTATTTTTTATTATTATTATTATTATTATTATTATTATTTATTTATTTATTTATTTATTTACAGCTTTTATATTCTGCCCTTCTCACCCCGCAGGGGACTCAGGGCGGATTACAGTGTACACATATATGGCAAACATTCAATGCCAATTTTTGACATACAAACATATACAGACATACACAGAGGCTATTTAACTTTTTCTGGTCGCCAGGGGAGCTGTCGCTTTCATCGTCCATCTGCGATGCTGATGAAGCACTTCCGCATTCCCCGCATGCTTCCCCGCTGGAATGCTTTGCTGGAGTCTTCTTTATGGCCTCATAAATCAGTTAATTTAGCCTCCCCACACTTTAAGGTGGTACCTTATTTTCCTACTTGACAGATGCAACTGTCTTTCGGGTTGCAAAGGTCGACAACAGGCTACACACAATTGGTTGGAAACACACTCCAACCCGGGCTGGCTTCCAACTCATGACCTTTTGGTCAGAGTGATCTTAATGCAGCTGACACTCAGCCAGCTGCGCCACAATCCTGGTACATCTCCCAGAATTCCATGGCAATTCAAGTGGGGTCAAAATGCATTAATCCTGCAGTGCAGATGAAGCCAGATTCACTTTTCAAATGCTGTTCCTAAATTTACTTACTCAGGTGATCCCTTGTTCTCCGAGTATGATTGCCTTCCAAGTGCTCTTGGTGGTGAATGCATAGGTGGTTATGGAGCTCTATTCTTGACCCACGTGTTTTTCCACAGTGAGGACATCGGTTTCCAGGTGGAAGGCGGTCCCGGTCAGGGTTGGCTTGATGCTCCTTCTTCCTCTTGATCTGCTTCTCCTTTTCACCCTCCATTCGTGCCTCTTCAAATTCCACAGCACTGCTGGTCACAGCTGACTTCCAGTTAGAGTGCTCGAAGGCAGGGCTTCCTAGTTCTCGGTGTCTATACCACCATTTTTAAGTTTCTCTTTAAGCCTATCTTTATTTATTTATTTATTTATTTACACTATTTATTAGGCCTGGGTAACAACGGAAAAATTTGTTTCTAAAATCGATTCGTTTTTTGGGGGGTTTTGCGTTTCGATTTTGAAAAGAATTCCGAAATTTTTCTTTAAAAAAGTTCGATATTTACGAAATTTTGTAAAATTACAAAACAATACGAAACAATAACGAAACAAGCCCTATGAGGAGCGGCTTAGGGAACTGGGCATGTTTAGCCTGAAGAAGAGAAGGCTGAGAGGAGATATGAGGGCCATGTATAAATATGTGAGAGGAAGCCACAGGGAGGAGGAGGGAGCAAGCTTGTTTTCTGCTTCCCTGGAGACTAGGACGCAATGGAAGAATGGCTTCAAACTACAAAAGAGGAGATTCCACCTGAACATGAGGAAGAACTTCCTGACTGTGAGAGCCGTTCAGCAGTGGAACTCTCTGCCCCGGAGTGTGGTGGAGGCTCCTTCTTTGGAAGCTTTTAAGCAGAGGCTGGATGGCCATGTTTCATTATTATTTCCGCATGTTTGGGGCAAGTTTTATAGTTGTTGTTTGTTTAATCAGTGAAAAAAAATTATAAATATCACACCAACAGTCAACAACAGAGGGAGAGGGAAGCTTCAGAAGTTCCTCCTGTCCCATTTGGAGGTTTTTTAGCGTATTACGCCATTAACGAATCGATTCGTAATTATAGAATCATAGAATCAAAGAGTTGGAAGAGACCTCCTGGGCCATCCAGTCCAACCCCCTGCCAAGAAGCAGGAATATTGCATTCAAATCACCCCTGACAGATGGCCATCCAGCCTCTGTTTAAAAGCTTCCAAAGAAGGCACCTCCACCACACTCTGGGGCAGAGAGTTCCACTGCTGAACGGCTCTCACAGTCAGGAAGTTCTTCCTCATGTTCAGATGGAATCTCCTTTCTTGTAGTTTGAAGCCATTGTTCCATCCTAGTCTCCATGGAAGCAGAAAACAAGCTTGCTCCCTCCTCCTCCCTGTGGCTTCCCCTCACACATTTATACATGGCCCTCATCATATCTCCTCTCAGCCTTCTCTTCTTCAGGCTAAACATGCCCAGCTCCTTAAGCCGCTCCTCAAGGCTTGTTCTCCAGACCCTTTTAGATGCCCTCCTCTGGACACATTCCAGCTTGTCATATCTCTCTGAATTTTGGTGCCCAGAATTGGACATAGTATTCCAAATGTGGTCTGACCAAGGCAGAATAGAGGCTTCCTTGGATCTAGGCACTAGACTCCTGTTGATGCAGGACAAAGTCCCATTGGCTTTTTTAGCTGCTGCATCACATTGTTGGCTCATGTTCATCTTCCTGTCCACAAGGACTCCAAGATCTTTTCCACACGTCCTGCTGTCGAGCCAGGCATCGTCCCCCATTCTGTATCTTTGCATTTCATTTTTTCTGCCAAAGTGGAGTATCTTGCATTTGTCACTGTTGAACTTCATTTTGTTAGTTTTGGCCCATCTCTCTAATCTGTCAAGATCGTTTTGAATCCTGCTCCTGTCCTCTGGACTATTGGCTATCCCTCCCAATTTGGTGTTGTCTGCAAACTTGATGATCATGCCTTCTAGCCTTCATCTAAGTCATTAATAAAGATGTTGAACAGGACCGGGCCCAGGACGGAAACCTGCGGCACTCCACTTGTCACTTCTTTCCAAGATGAAGAGGAAGCATTAGTGAGCACTCTCTGTGTTCGTCCACTTAACCAATTACAGATCCACCTCACCGTAGTTTTGCCTAGCCCACATTTGGACTAGTTTCCTTGCCAGAAGGTCATGGGGGACCTTGTCAAAGAAGGCCTTCCTGAAATCCAGGTACGCTACATCCACGGCATTCCCCGCATCTACCCAGCTTGTAACTCTATCGAAAAAGAGATCAGATTAGTCTGGCATGACTTGTTTTTGATAAATCCGTGTTGACTATTAGATGACCACATTTGTTTCTAAGTGTTTGCAGACCTTTCTTTAACAATGCTGCTGCACAGAAGCTAGCAACTTTAGCAGTAATTTTGGGGTGTTGGTCAGCCAAAAGATAATCAACATAAAACCTTACAGATCTCCCTGGTAAACTTTCTAAAAATGGATTAATAACATGTTGCCAAAGGTTTCGGAAAGAGCCGTGCAGGAAAACATCTGCCACAGTTGGGTTGTTGTAGGTTTTTCAGGCTATATGGCCATGTTCTCTCCTGATGTTTCTCCTGCATCTATGGCAAGCATCTGTCGGGGGGCTTAAATGGTGCCTTCCTGCCTGAAGAAGGGGATGGACTAGATGGCCCCTTGGGATCTCATCCAACTCTAGGGTCCTATGGTTCCAATATGAAACAAACTCCCTGAATCCTCTGGAGCTGAGAGAGTTTCCCTGCTTCCAAGAAACATGTCAACTGATTGACTTCTAAGAATGCAGCTCTGAAAGGCCTGGCTTTGCAAAAATAAATAAATAATGGGTTTCCTTTTCATTTCAGTGGCGGGTGCTTCACCTCGCAAAAAATTCCCACGGGACTTTTTCTAACCACTGCATGTTAAAAACAATACTTTTCTCCTAAACCTCAAATATTGACAGACTCTGGGGAGGAGCCCAACTCCACAAACAGCTGGGAGATGGGTTGGAAAGAAGGGTCGCTCAGAGGAAGGGGCTTCTGTGCCACGAGCAAGACCTAGTCTTTAGTCTCTGGAGGCATTGAAGCAGAGGCTTGGGTGGGGTCTTCCTGCATGACGGAAAGGGGTTGGACTGGATGACCCCTTGGGGTCCCTATTAAAGTTTAAGATTTTATGATTCATTAATTCTGTCAGGAGGGTTGGATGGTGTCTTCCTGCATGACGGAAAGTGGTTGGACTGGATGACCTCTAGAAGTCCCTATTATTTTATGGCCATTAATTCATTATAAACAACTGCTTTGAGAGTCTGGTGATGGAGTCTCCTTCTCTGGGTGTTTTAAGCAGAAGCTGGATGGCTGTCTGTCAGGAGGGCTGGGATGGGGTCTTCCTGCATGACGGAAAGGGGTTGGACTGGATGACCCCTTGGGGCCTCTATTTATGCCCATTCATTCAATATAAATGGCTGCCCGGAGAGTCTGGTGATGGACTCTCCGTCTCTGGGTGTTTAAAGCTGGTTGGCCGTCTATCAGGAGGGGTTAGATAGTGTCCTCCTGCATGATGGAAAGAAGTTGAACTGGATGACCTCTAGAAGTCCCTATTATTTTATGGCCATTAATTCATTATAAACAAATGTTTTGAGAGTCTGGTGATGGAGTCTCCTTCTCTGGAGGTTTTAAGCAGAAGCTGGATGGCTTGGATGGAGTCTTTCTGCATGACGGAAAGGGGTTGGACTGGATGACCTCTAGAAGTCCCTATTATTTTATAGCCATTAATTCATTATAAACAACTCCACAGTCACCCACGGACCCACCGGCACCCTGGTCATTCCACAGATATATAAACCAACTTTTCCTAGTTCCAACAGACCTCATTACCTCTGAGGATGCTTGCCATAGATGCAGGCGAAACGTCAGGAGAAAAATTGCCTCCAGAACATGGCCATATAGCCCGGAAAAACCTACACAAAACAAGAACTTCCTGACGGTGAGAGCCGTTCAGCAGTGGAACTCTCTGCCCCGGAGTGTGGTGGAGGCTCCTTCTTTGGAAAATAATAAATGTAATACTAATGGCCATCTGTCAGGGGTGATTTGAATGCAATTTTCCTGCTTCTTGGCAGAATGGGGTTGGACTGGATGGCCCATGAGGTCTCTTCCAACTCTTTGATTCTATGATTCTATGTCTATCTTTTCAAGCTTGGAAGGTAAGTCTTTCTGCCTGACATTAAGTCCACTCATGTCTGACTCTGGGGGTGGGTGCTCATCTCCATTTCTAAGCCGAAGAGCCAGCGTTGTCCGTAGACACCTCCAAGGTCATGACTGCATGGAGCGCCGTTACCTTCCCGCCGGAGCGGTACCTATTGATCTACTCACATTTGCATGTTTTCGAACTGCTAGGTTGGCAAAAGCTAGGGCTGACAGCGGAAGCTCACGCCGCTCCCCGGAATCGAACCTGCGACCTTTCGATCAACAAGCTCAGCAGCTCAGTGCTTTAACCCACTGCGCCACCGGGGGCTCTACCCGAAAAAACCTACAACCCTATTATTATTATTATTATTATTATTATTATTATTATTTTTATATTTATATTTATATTTATATTTATATTATTTATATTTATATTTATATTTATATTATTTATATTTATATTTATTCCCCACTTTATCTCCTCAAAGGGGACTCCATGCTGTTTGCTGTGGCATTAAGGCTTTATGACAGAGAAGCCACAATATCTCCCAAAACACACTTCCATTGCACTGAATCATAGCCATTCATGGGGTGTCTGCGCCCTACACCACTGGAGAAATTACACTGTTTAGCCGATATTGCACTACCTGACATCCGCCGGGAAGTAGCAGCCAATAGTGAAAGGACCAAGGCAGTGACATCTCCAGGTCATCCCTTGTTTGGGTATCAGCCAGCACGTCAACGACTTAAATCAAGAAATAGTTTTCCAAGACCTATAGAGACACTAGCTGGAACACCTCAGCAAGCGAGAGTCCAAAAGTGGCAGGCTCAGACCCAGAACCTCAGTCAATGGCTGATATCAAATGAGAGACTCCCTCCTGGGCGACTTGGAAGGCGCTGAACAGACTGCGCTCTGGCACCACCTGATGCAGAGCTAACCTTCAGAAATGGATCCACAAAGTGGAATCCTCGACATGCGAGTGTGGAGAAGAGCAAACCACAGAGCACCTGCTGCAATGCACCCTGAGCCCTGCCACATGTACAATGCAGGACCTTCTTGTGGCAACACCAGAAGCACTCCAAGGGGCCAGATACTGGTCAAAGGACATTTAATAGAATACCAAGTTTGCAAACTTTTTGTTTTGTTTGTTTTAACGCAATACAACTGTTTGGTTCACTCCTGACATAATAAATAAATAAATAAATATGGCCATTCAAGCAGAGTAAAATTGCATTACGTCTATAGCCCTCTGCAAGACCATTCACACTGCAGAGTTATAGCACTTTGACACCTGGCGGCACTTTGCCTTGTCTTCCTGCCCCAGAAGGGTGGCCCCTCTCCATCCCTGGGATTTCCTCCATTGCTCACCCAAAGACACCCAGAAGGAAAGTGAAAATGAGAGTCAAGGGGAGAGTGTATATAGGAGAGGCAGGAGCCTTGTGTCCAGGACTGAGGCCAGCTTCCCTTCCTGGTTGGCTCTCTCTCTGCCTTGGGCTCCTGGGTGCTGCAGCTGCCATGGGCATACTTTGCCAAAGCCAGGGCCTGCTCTGCCTGCTGGCTCTCTCCACCTGGACCATCTCTCCAGGTAAGAACCCACTCCAGCTGGGTTCCTAGCAGGACCCTCTTTGCCAATCTGGAGACATGGAGAAGGACTTGAAACAGCAGCTCCCGCTTGAACATATGAAGAAGCTGAGTGGTCATCTGTTGGGAGGGCTTTGATTGTGTCTTCCTTCAAGGTAGAAGGGGGTTGGTCTAGATGGCCTTGGGGTTCCTTTCCAACTCTAATGGAGTATCAACCGCCTGGGAGTCTCCATTGCTGGAGGATTTTAAACAGAGGCTGGATGGGCATCTGTTGGGAGGGCTTGGATTGTGTCTTCAAGGCCGAGGGAAGTTGGACTAGATGGTCTTGGGGTTCTTTTTCAACTCTAATGGAAAATCAACCACCTGGGAGTCCAATGGAGTCTCAATTGCTGGAGGATTTTAAACAGAGGCTGGATGGGCATCTGTTGGGAGGGCTTTGATTGTGTCTTCCTTCAAGGCAGAAGAGGGTTGGACTAGATGCCCTTGGGGTTCCTTTTCAACTGCCTGGGAGTCCAATGGAGTCTCCATTGCTGGAGGATTTTAAACAGAGGCTGGATGGGCATCTGTCGGGAGGGCTTTGATTGTGTCTTCCTTCAAGGCAGAAGAGGGTTGGACTAGATGGCCTTGGGGTTCCTTTCCAACTCTAATGGAGTATCAACCGCCTGGGAGTCCAACTGAGTCTCCATCGCTTGAGGATTTTAAACAGAGGCAGGATGGGTATCTGTCGGGAGGGTTTGGATTGTGTCTTCCTGCCTGGCAGAAAATGATTGGACTGGATGGCCTCTTGGGGTCCTTTTCAATTCTAGGATTCTGTTATATAATCCAGATAACCTGGATTAATTGCTTTGATAATCTGGATTATGTGACAGTGTAGATCCAGCCTCAGGCCTTATCTACACTGCCATATAAAATCCAGGTTCTCTGCTTTGAACTGGATTATATGGCAGTGTAGACTCATATTATCCAGTTCAAAGCAGATCATGTACATCATCTGTTTTGAATTATATAATCTGGATATGACAGTGTAGAATGGGCCTTACTCTGGCCGCTGGATGATCATCTTTCGGGAAGGCTTGGGTTGTGTCTCCTTGGCTTGCAGAAGGGGGTGGACTAGATGTCCCCTGGTAGTCTCTTTGAATTCTGTGATTCTATGAAATTCTAGGACCTTCCATTCCAATATGTGGTTGAAAGGGGCACAAAATGAGAGAAAGAGAGGGAGGAATGGGAGAGGAAGGGAAAGGAAAGGATGGAGGCAGGGGCGGCTCATCCATTACGCGAAGTAAGCGGTCGCAAAACACTTTTTTTTGCCAGGGGTGCAGAGGCGCCTCTGTAAATGCCCCTCGACCGCCACTTGTGGAGCGCCCCCTCAGCTCACAACAGCCCTAGCAGTCCGGGGGGAGCCTCGGCTTTCTTGCCTCGCTACCGGGCAATCCTCTTCCCAAAGGGGCTGGGCCCTTGAGCCTCGCCTAGCCCCTCTCGTTCCTGCTCCACCCGGCCACCGGGTGCGCGAGCAGAGCCGGCACTCAATTGTTCTCCGCGTTCGATCCCTTCCCCATGACCGGCTCCCTTTCCTGATCCCCCGGCACTCCACCCGCCTCCTCTCCTCTCCCCAATCCGTGGGTGGGCCAAGGGGCGGAGCCGCCACACCTGGCCCTTTTCGGGTCCGGAGGCATGTCTGAAGACCCCAGCGTGCGCACCAAAAGTCGCCTCTTCTCCTGACTTTCTCTTCAGCCATTGGGACCAAGAGAGAGAGAGAGAGAGAGCCCCTCCGACTGGAGGTATCTCCCACCTCCGCTCCCTCCTTTTTTTTGCGCCTACCTTCAGGAAAGGTAGGCATCTCCACCCTCTCTCTCTCTCTCTCTTGGTCTTGGTGGTCCCACTGGCTAAGGAGCATTTTTATTGTGTTCTATGGATAGTGTCGACAAGTTGTGGTATTGTTGCTTTATGTTTGTTTTTGTTGTACTTGTTTGGTGTTGTATTTATACCTCTTGAGTTTCGTTGGTTTGTTGGGTTTTGTGTTTGTTTTTTTTTGTGTTGTTCTCTCTCTCTGTGTGTGTGTCTCTCTCTCTCTCTTGGTCCCAATGGCTGAGGAGAAAGTCAGGAGAAGAGGTGACTTTTGGTGCACACACCGGTGTCTTCAGGCACGCCTCCGGACCCAAGGCAAGGGAGCAAGTGCGGCAAGTGTAGTTACTGGGATGTATAGTTCACCTACAATCAAAGAGCATTCTGAACTCCACCAATGATGGAATTGAACCAAATATGGCACACAGAACTCCCACGGCAAACAGAAAATATATATCAATGATTGGTTGGGGGGGGGGATGCGCCAAAATACTGTTTGCTTACCATGGAAAATAACCTAGGGCCGCCTCTGGATGGAGGGAGGGATGGATGGAGGAAGAGTTCCTGGTACCCACCTTGGAGACTATCTCCTACCTTTCCCAGCCTTCCATTCTTCCTGCGGAGAAGGCACAAGGCTTCTGCTGAAAGACACCTTCTTCTCCCTGCCTTTATAGCCAAGGTTTCCCATCTAGCCCAAGAAGGGGTAACCCTGGCAGCTTCTTCTTCTCCTTCCTCATGATGGCTTTTCTCCTTTTGTTTACTTCTCCTCCAGTCTCGGAGGGCCGCCAAGCGATGGACTGCTGTGTGCGGACCAGCCCTATCCCCATCCCGGCCAAGATTGTCCGCTCCTATCGCGATCAACATGCCGAAGAAGGGTGCTTCCTCCGCGCCGTGGTGTAAGTTGGGGTCTGGATTGGGATGGGAGTCTTGGGGTGCATACTTACTTACTTAGGCGATCCCTCATAGTCCGAGGGTGATGGTCCTCCAAGTTTGGTGTCCTGGCGGTGGGTCCGTAGGTGACTGTGGAGCCCTATTCTTGACCTGCATCTTTTCCCACAGTGAGGGCATTGGTTTCCAGGTGGAAGGTGGTCCCGGACAGGGTTGTCTTGACATGCCTTCTGTTCTGTTGTGTGCTGGGCCTGTAAAGAATTTCCTTTAGAACAGGACTTGCAACCTTTGCCCAACGGGAAGCCAGGGGCCCCAAAGAGAAGTTCTCAGAGGTTTTCCACCACAAATGATCTTTAGATGGCTTGTGAAGTATAACAAAGTCTTTTATTAATGAACAATCAAACAGAAACTTCTCTTGTCTTCAATAAAGCTAAACAAATGCTTCCAGGCTTTATTGCAACTGGTGACTTCCTAATCTTGCCCACGAAGGATAGGCAACTGTCTTCAATAACTTCTTCTTTACTTTAAAGGAAAGTCCCCTTTTTAACTTCTCCCAGGCTGACTGTAATCTGACCCTTACTGATGTGGGCTCTGCTACCGGGTCGAACTGCGTCTCAAAGCACCGAGTGGACCTACCAGTAAAGGCTTAGATATTCTCCAGCTGGAGTTCTTTGGTCTTTGGGGCTGTTTCCCTGGAAATCTACTGAAGACTCTTAAGACTGTTTCCCCCCGGAAGGTCTTAAGGGTTGAAGCTTTTATACAGGGGAAGCTTGCACACGTCCCGTACATTAGCTTTCCTTGCTGAGACTAACTAAAAAATGGCTCCCTTCCTTTTCCAATTGCCCTGAGCAAGGGGCGGAACCAAAACTTAATGATGGTGGACAGGTGACTTGCCCTATGACTGCAACCAAAGGAAGCCACCTATCTGCAGAATCCCAGGAACCTTGGACTGCAAGCAAACATTTAAAACAAAGCAAATAAAACGGGAGCTCCTGGTACAGCTGTACCAGAACACCTTCCTCTTTTTCACCATCCATTTGTGCCTCTTCAAATTCTGCAGCACTGCTGGTCACAGCTGACCTCCAGCTGGAGCGCTCAAGTGCCAGGGCTTCCCAGTTCTCAGTGTCTATGCCAGAGTTTTTAAGGTTGGCTTTGAGCTTATCTTTAAATGTCCTTTCCTGTCCTCCAACATTCCATTTTCCGTTCTGGAATTCGGAATAGAGCAAATGCTTTGGGAGACGGTGGTCGGGCATCCAGAAAACGTGGCCGGTCCGGCGGAGTTGATGGCGGAGGACCATTGCTTCGATGTTGGTGGTCTTTGCTTCTTCTAGCACGCTGACATTTGTGCACTTGTCTTCCCAAGAGATTTGAAGGATTTTCCAGAGGCAGCACTGATAGAATCGTTCCAGGAGTTGCATGTGACGTCTGTAGACAGTCCACGTCTCGCAGGCATAAAGCGGGGTTGGGAAGACAATAGGGGTGCATCTACACTCTCTAATTAGTGCAGCGTGAGTCCCCTTTAGCTGCTATGGAATGCTGGGAGTTGCAATTTGGGGAGGCAATGGCCTTATTTGGCAGTGAAGGCTAAAGGCCTTGCAAACTCTACCATGGCAATGCAACACCTCCCCTGAGGAGACTTTTAGAGCAAACCTGGGGTAATGGTTTGGGGTTTGGGCTGGGTTTGAATTCCTTGAAAAAGCAAAAACTCAAAAGGTGACCTTGGAGAAGAAGCATCTTCTCAGACCCTTTCTACCCTGCCATAAAATTCAAATTATCAAAGCGGATAATCCACATGACATGCTTTGAACTGCACTATGTGAGTCTACACTGCCATATAATCCAGTTCAGACCAGATAATCTGGATTTTATATGGCAGTGTAGAAAGGGCGACAACCTAAGGCAAAGGAAAACCTCCTTGAAAGAAATCTTGCTGAGAAAACTTCAGGGTTGACTCAATATTGGAATGGTCTTAATCCAGGCTAGAATGTGCAGATGGAAGATGGTTCAGGAGATGGATGTCCTTGCCAGGTTCTCCCCATCCTCCTTCCAGTGCAATTCTTAGGCTGCATCAACAGGAGTGGAGTCTACATCAGACATGGGCAAGCATCCCTATGAGGATCGTCTTAAAGAGCTGGAGATGTTTAACCTCAGAAGAGAAGGTGAAATCATAGAATCATAGAATCCAAGAGTTGGAAGAGACCTCCTGGGCCATCATCCCGTCCAACCCCCTGCCAAGAAGCAGGAATATTTCATTCAAATCACCCCTGACAGATGGCCAGCCTCTGTTTAAAAGCTTCCAAAGAAGGAGCCTCCACCACACTCCGGGGCAGAGAGTTCCACTGCTGAACGGCTCTCACAGTCAGGAAGTTCTTCCTCATGTTCAGATGGAACCTCCTCTCTTGTAGTTTGAAGCCATTGTTCCATTGCATCCTAGTCTCCAGGGAAGCAGAAAACAAGCTTGCTCCCTCCTCCTCCCTGTGGCTTCCTCTCACATATTTATACATGGCTATCATATCTCCTCTCAGCCTTCTCTTCTTCAGGCTAAACATGCCCAGCTCCTTAAGCCGCTCCTCATAGGCTTGTTCTCCAGACCCTTGATCATTTTAGTCGCCCTCCTCTGGACACATTCCAGCTTGTCAATATCTCTCTTGAATTGTGGTGCCCAGAATTGGACACAATATTCCAGGTGTGGTCTAGAGTTGGAAGAGACCTCATGGGCCATCCAGTCCAACCCCTTTCTGAGAAGAAGCAGGAAAATGCATTCAAAGCACACACACCCCCAACAGATGACCATCCAGCCTCTGTTTAAAAGTTTCCAAAGAAAGATCCTCTATCACACTCCTGGGCAGAGAGTTCCACTGGTGAACGGCTCTAACAGTCAGGAAGTTCTTCCTAATGTTCAGATGGAATCTCCTTTCTTGTAAAAGCTGATCTGGCTGGGGTGGTCCATGCCTTGGTCACCTCTAGATTGGACTACTGTATTGCGCTCTACGTGGGGCTGCCCTTGAAAACGGCTCAGATATTCCAACTGGTCCAACGGTCGGCAGCCAGGCTATTAACTGGCGCTCCTTACAGAGAGAGGTCAACCCTTCTGTTTAAGGAGCTCCATTGGCTGCCATTCATCTCCCGGTCCCAATTCAAGGTGCAGGTACTCACCTACAAAGCCCTAAACGGTTTGGGACCCGCTTACCTGCGTGACCGCATCTCCGTCTACAAGCCCACGCATTCCCTCCGATCATCTGGAGAGGCCCTGCTCATGATCTCACCTGAGTCACAAGCGTGTTTGGTGGGGACGAGGGACAGGGCCTTCTTTGTGGTGGCCCCCCAACTCTGGAACTCTCTCCCCAAGGACATCAGACAAGCCCCAACGTTGGCAATCTTTAGGAAGAGCCTGAAGACCTGGCTGTTCCAGTGTGCCTTTCCAGATTAGGAAACTTCCTGGCATCATGTCCCTAATGCACTTTGTTAGAGACCAGGATTGTCTGCACATTGCACCTACCTCCAAAAAACCACTACATACCTCCTGTCAAGTTCAGCACTTTTAAATTTTTGTCCATTACATTTGGCCCGGCCCTTAGGTTTTTAAATGCGTCATGGTGTCATTGTTTTTAGTGTTTTATTGTCTTTGCTTGATTTTTATTATTTGCTTATGAGTTTTACTGTTATATCTGTATGTTGTTGTTTGTTGCGGCCTTGGCCATTGTAAGCCGCATCAAGTCCTTCGGGAGATTTTGCGGGGTATAAATAAAGTTAATAATAATAATAATAATAATAATAATAATAATAATAATAATAGCCTCTGAGGATGCTTGCCATAGATGCACGTGAAACGTCGGGAGAAAATGCCTCTAGATCATGTTCATATAGCCCGAAAAACCAACAACAACTCATCCTTTCCTGTAGTTTGAAGCTTCCTGGTCCTATGTCTCTTTCTAAGGGTGACATTCCTCCAAGCCTGAGAGTTGTCCACATCTGAAGTGATCTCCTCATGAGCCTCCCCATAATGTTGGTGTGATGTGGGTTGCGTGTCTAGGACAGTGTGCTGTGTGGTGTCCAAGAACAATTCGGGTTCCTGAATGTCCTTAAGGATCTTAATACGGTCCTCGAGTTGTTGGATCGTCTCTTCCATATAAATGATTTGTTTACACTTGGGGCAGATGTAATTGAGTAATTGTGGCGTGAAGAATCTGAACATGCCACAGCTTCTGCATGAGATGGGAAGATTTTGTGTTTGTTCCATCTGCAGGCTACGAATAACCTCCCCTTTATTGTGTTTGTTTTATGTTGTTTTCTGTATGCAGGGGTCAAGGTGTGGGTTAGGGAGGAGATATGAGAAGAGCCATGTATAAATGTGAAAGGATACCATAAGGGAGAAGGAGCAAGGCTTGTTTTCTGCTGCCCTGGAGACTAGGACTCAGAGCCATGAGTTCAAATTAGGAAAGGAGATTCCACCTGAACATTAGGAAGAACTTCCTGACTGTAAGAAGAGCTGTTCAGCAGTGGAACTCTCTGCCTTGGAGCGTGGTGGACGCTTCTTTCTTGGAGGCTTTTCAATAATGGCTGGATGGCCATCTGTCAGGGGTGCTGTTGCACTCCAGGACAGGAAAAGTCCTCTGGCTGTAAACACCACACTGTTGATTGGAAAACAATCCTTTTATTGAAGATAATTAAAAAGCAGCAAGTAAACAGCACTTTTAAGAAATAGGTAAATCTAATTAGGTAAGAAGATAAGCAGGAGCAAAAATAGTCCAGTGTAAAGTTCAGCAAAGTCCATAAAAACAAACCCCACACTTCTCCAATATAATTCAGAAAACCAGGAAACATTAATCCAAGGCATGAGTAGGCATTCATACAATCCTAGAATCCAGACCATGAAACAAGAAATACTTAGACAAGAATCTTCCCAACAAGGCTTGTGATATTATACACCATCATCCCCACACCCTTCAGGGACCAGGTATTTCCTGGTCATTCTCTGCATCGATATCATTGACCAAACCATTGCCAACTTGAAACTCATTGACATCACTCCCCACATCCAAAGCACCCTCATCCTGAAACACAATCACAGGCTGAGCTCCAACAGGTGCTTTCATAGACTCATTGAGTTGGAAGGGCCCTCATGGGCCACCCAGTCCAACCCCCTGCCAAGAAGCAGGAAAATTGCTTGGCTTGTGCTTTCCCTGCATGGGAGAATGGAGATGGACTAGATGACCATGTGGTCTCTTCCAACTCTATGATTCTATGAACCGTTCTCCCATTTGCAGTCATGTTTCACAGCTACTGAGGACTTGATGCCTGGCTGTTTCTGCCAGCTGAGCGGTCCAGCGTGAAAATGGCTCCACACAGGTGTTGCTTTTGTGTATGCAGCTGAGACTGTGCAGAAAAATGTGTGCACCAAACACCACTCTCCTGCTTACTCACTGCCTGGCTGGATATGCACCCGTGCAAGGCATAGTAGAGGCACTTCCAACACTTCTAGGGAAATATCCTGGGAGCGGATCTGCTTGGAAGACGTCCAGAAACCTATGCTGGAGGAACATATTTCCTGCACCCTCTTATCTCAGGTATGGGCAAACTTGGGCTCTCCCTACAGGTGTTTTGGACTCCAACTCCCACAATTCCTAACAGCCAGCAGGCTGTTAGGAATTGTGGGAGTTGAAGTCCAAAACACCTGGAGGGAGGGTCCAAGTTTGCCCATGCCTAGCCATCTGCACAGCAATGTAATGTAGTTTGGAACAGAATCTCTACACTCCAGAAACGTTCTAAATATTAGTTCCATCCCTATGTACACATTACAGTTCACAGCACAACTTGTTTCCCTTTGGCAGCAAAATCTGATTAATGGATGCAATTCCAGTGGCACATGCAGTTGGGGGCTTGTGGCCAAATCCGAACTTAGAGGCTTTGGTTCCACCTGAGTGACCGGCTGATGGATGGCAAAGGTGGTTTCTGCATCCCCCGTTTTGGCCCCTTCCCAAACCGTCATGGGACAAGAGAGACAAAACAAAGCCCTCTTTACAGCCGCACTCAGAAAGGAGCAAAATGTATTGTTGAAGGTTTTCATGGCCAGAATCACTGGGTTGTTGTAGGTTTTTTTCCCGGGCTGTATGGCCATGTTCTAGAGGCATTCTCTCCTGACGTTTCGCCTGCATCTATGGCAAGCATCCTCAGAGGTAATGAGGTCTGTTGGAACTAGGAAAATGGGTGGAATGACCAGAGTGGAACAAAGAACTCTTGTCTGTTGGAGCTAGATTTCAACTGACCACCTTGATTAACATTTGATGGCCTGGCAGTGCCTGGGGCAATCTTTTGTTGAGAGGTGATTAGATGTCCCTGATTGTTTCCCCAATCCAATCTCCACAGAGAGAGAAAGTGGAGTGAAATTTTCAGCAAAATGTTCGACTTCCATGGTCCATTTCTCCAGACAGAATCCTCTAATCTGGGCCTTGACCCAATGGATCTTTCCCAGGATTTGGAAACTTGGGCTCCTCCTTTGGAAAAGCTACTCTGGGTCTCGATCAAGAGAGAAAAGTGACATAATACTATAATAGAGGGGCCGTCCCCGAGTTACCAACACCCGACTTGCAAACGACTCGTAGTTAAGAACAATGGGGCTGAGACAACAGGAAGTGAGAGGAATCTTCCCATTGGAAGAAAGGGAAATCCACTCCTGGAAAAAGTTATTATCTGGGGGAAAAGGGGTCTCCAATGAAGCTTTATCCACAATCCTTGTTCCCAAAACAAGCCAATTTTTCCCCAATCCAGGGGCACAGGCAGCAAAGGGCACCCCACAGCGGTGTTCACATATAGATATCGATATTAGGCTTGGTTGATCCCCAAAAAAATGGTTCAAAACTCATTTTGGATGTAGGGGACGCTAGTCGTTCGATTCGGAATTGAATTCCGATTTTTATTTAAATTTTTTTGGAACTTTCCGAAATTTCCGAAATTTCCGAATCACTTCGTTAATGGCGGATGCGATTGCGCAATACGCAAGACTTTAAAGTATGGGATTTGTAGTGTCTTTTTAGACAATGCACAGCAAGCAAAGGAAGTAACAAACAGCCCTGCCCTTTTTGCCTTGGAAGCTGATTTCACAACTTGAGGAAGGAGAGCTTGTGTTTATTTATTTACAGTATTTATATTCCGCCATTCTCACCCCGCAGGGGACTCAGGATTACAATGTACACATACATGGCAAACATTCAATGCCATAGACACACAACACATATAGACAGACAGTCAGAGGCTATTTAACATTCCAATTTTCTGGCCACCAGGGGAGCTGTTGCTTCACCGTCCATCTGCGACACTGATGAAGTACTTTCCGCATTCCCTGTATGCTTTTTGCTGGAGATTTTTTATGGCCTCGTAAATTTGTTAAATTAGCCTCCCCACACATAGGTGGTACCTAAATTTCTGTTGCAACTCAGAGTAGTTTTCACCTTGCTCCCAAACACCACCACACCAAAACTGTAGATTTTGTAGTTTATTGAGAAAAAGGCAAAATCAAAACATGGCATGAAGAATACAAAAGTGTTGGGGTTCAGCCTGCTCTGTGTGAACCTGAGCCCCAATCTCTGTGTGAACCTGATTCTATGATTGTATTTCCAACTGAGCAAGCCACTGAACATGTATCTCTCCCTGATAGTGTTGAAACTGTTGTTGATGCTGAGCTCAGTGGCGAGGAAAGTGAAACTGAACAGCCTGATGAAAATGTTTTGGAATCCAGCCGTGATAGCTCTCCAGAGGAAATCACACCTGGGTTTTTTAATGAGGACCGAAGGGAACAGATAGCTGGAGACAGGAGTGATTCACAGTTTCTACGAAGGTCAAATAGATTACAGGAGAGACAGGCCCAGGCTTCAAAGTCAAGGGGCGTTTCAAGTAATAGTTTCTTTGGTTTAAGGGGCCTCCTTCCGGGTGTCTTGTTAGATCAAGCAACGTTTTGGACCGCGGCTGTGCCTTGGCAGAATTCCTGTGTTCCATGGCCGGTAATCCCAGAGCCTTCTAGTTTTCAAGTACATGGTTAGTGAGATGCTAACAGGTTCCTGGTTTTTGTATTGTGGTTTTTGGAATTTTGCTCGAGCTCAGAGATTTTCCTGACTGCTGTGTTTCTGTTGTGGCTTTTTTACTTTGCATTTGCCTTTCTTTTGTAACCAATTTTTCATCAATAAAAAAGGATTGTTTTTCCTACAGTCCAGTGTGGTGGATTTAATCTTATGGTCTTGTTTCCTGATCTGGGATGCAACAAAAAGTTCCATAAGGCTTAAATGTAAAGACACAGTTCCCAAGATCCAAAGGCAAAAACATGAAGCATAATCCTTTAAGCAATGGACAAACAATAGTCCAAGGAAAAACAGTTGAACACAAGACCCAAAATCCCAGACTCAGGAAGCCAGAAGCGTGCTGCTTAAAGCCAAGGTTAATCCATAGAAGTTTGCATGGAAAGAGCTACGTTGAACTGACAACCCCTGTGTGTCAGCGAGAAAGCTAAATACTAGGGCTGGGCGGTTTCGTTTCGTTAATTCGTAATTCGTTAATAATTCGTTATTTTTTTTCAATTACAAAACGATAACGAACCATTCTGGAGCAATTTTTTTAAAAAACGAATTTTTAAACACGTTTTGTAAATGCTTCGTATTTCGTTATTGTATTCGTTTCGTTATTGTTCTGAGGTCGTTTCGTTATTATTTCCGCATGTCTGGGGCAAGTTTTTTGTTTAATTAGTGAAAAAAAATTATAATATCACACTAACAGTCAACAACAGAGGGAGAGGGAAGCTTCAGAAGTTTTTGGAGGTTTTTTAGCGTATTTCGCTGTCGCGTCCGCCATTAACTAATCGATTCGTTGTTGTTTCGGAAATCGATTCGTTAATGTTTTGTAATTTTTTTCACATTTACGAAATTTCGTAAATACCGAACTTTTTTAAGGGAAAATTTTGTAATTATTTTAAATATCGAAACAAAAAAAAACCCCAAATACAAATCGATTTTAGAAACAAATTTTTCCGTTGTTACCCAGGCCTACTAAATACCCTTTGCAGACATGAACGCATTGCGATGACCTTTGGCAGACTTGGCTTCTCACTTGCGGGATCCCACAGGTCAAAGGCCAGCTTCACCATCTGGGAATGGCCCTCCAGGAAGTACCGGGGCCACGACATCAGGATGAACAAGCCGGAAAGAATCCCACAAAACCGGACAAGCAGATGCCTCGATCACCTCCTCTGGCACTGTGCTTAAACTGGTGTCTACCTCGAGGCGTATCCGAGAGATTTTATTCGCAAAATGGTGCGTGAACTCACAGCACCGAGCTGTCAGGTCATCAAATGCCTCCTCCACCCCGGGGGGATGAAGGAGCTCCCCAATGACCCACATACTACGTTGTCATCGGCATATTGGTGTTCTATAACAGATGTTGTTGTGACCTTGGTTTGGGCTTTCAGTCTGCTGAGGTTCAATAGCTTGCCATCTGTCCAATAGAGGATTTCCACTCCGGTGGGAAGCTTCCCATCAACAAGATGAAGTATCATAGCGATGAAGATGGAGAATAAGTTTGGGGCAATAACACATCCCTGTTGGACACCTGAATTCACCTTAAATGGGTCACTTTGGGAGCTTTTTAATGGCATTTATAAAACTTGTGTAGTGTAGGATTCTTAGCCACCTTGAGTCCCCATGGAGAGAAAGGCAGGGTATAAACAACAACAACAACAACAACAACAACAACAGATAGATAGATAGATAGATAGATAGATAGATAGATAGATAGATAGATAGATAGCAGGACACACTGGAGCCATGGATTCAAATGGCAGGAAAAGAGATTCCACCGAAACATCAGGAAGAAGTTCCTGACTGTCAGAGCTGTTTGGCAATGGCATGTGCTGCCTAGAAATCTGGGAGTTGGGCTAGATGACCTTTGGAGATCCCTTTCAGCCCTTGGATTCTAGGCTTCTGTGATAAAGTTCATCTCTGTTGATCCAATGTGCTCTTTCTGTGTGCTTCCCTTTCCAGCTTCACCACCTTCAGAAGGAAGCACCTCTGCGCCCCACCGGATGCCTGGTGGGTGGACGACCTGAAAGCCAAGCTGGACCAAAGGAAGGCCCGCCAGGTGAGAGACTTACCTGTGGTAGGGGTGACTTCTGAGTTGAGGAGAGGCATGTATACATAGAGGGGCTTGGCTCTGAAGCAGGCTTTGGGTCATTGAAGCCTTGCAATGGGCTGCAAATGCCTTTCCCCCTTTACACCAGTCCTCTTCTCTCTGCACAATTGATGCCCAGTAAAGGGCAGTTGAGACTGTGGCCAAAGTGCCAAGGAGGCAACCATTTAGCGACCCTCCAGACTTCAATATTGAATTCTGGCCATAGATTTCTAGACCTGAGCTGTTATTTATTTATCGTGTCATCAGCAACCAGACATTTGTATTACATTTTTAACAAAAACAAACAAACAGACCAAACATAGAATTTGCAAGCTTGGTAGTTGATTAAATGTCCTTTGACCAGTATCTGGCCCCTTGGAGTGCCTCTGCTGTGTCCAGGTTGGTTCATTGGGTGCTCTGCTATGGCTGACTTCCCTGGTTGAAGTAGTCTGCAGTGCCTTTCATGTCCCTTGATGCATGTCTGGGCAATGCTGCTGCGTTTGGTGGTCCCTATGTAGACTTCCTGTCCACAGCTTCATGGTACACGGGAGACTCCTGCAGAGGTGAGAGGATCCCTCTTGTCCTTTGCTGAACGGAGCATTGGTTGGATTTTCTTGGTGGGTCTGTAAGTGGTTTGTATGTTGTGTTTCCTCATCAGCTTCCCTCTGCGGTCAGTGGTTCCCTTGATGTCTGGCAAGAAAACTTTCCCTCTGGGTGGGTCTTCATCTTGACTCTCGTGGCTTCTTCTCGGTGGTCTTGCAGCTCTTCTGATGTCTGAGGTGGAGTCTCCCTTGGCCTGTAGAGCCCAGTTGAGGTGGCTCAGTTCACCTTGGAGGAGGTGGGCTTCGCAGATTCTTTTTGCATGGTCTGCCAAGGCTTTAATGGTGCTTCTTTTTTGCCTTGAGTGATGGTTGGAGTTTTTGTGTAGATCTATCTGTGTGTGTGGGTCTTGTGTAAACGGTGTGACCCAATTGTTGATATGGTTTGCGGATGACTAGGACATCTAGAAAAGGCAGTCTTCCTTCCTTTTCTTTTTCCATAATGAACTGGATGTTTGGGTGGATGCTCTTAAGATGGTCCAGGAACCTGTTGAGTTTTCTTCTCCGTGGCTCCAAATAGTGAAGGTGTCATCCACATATCTGAACCATATCGTGGGCTTTTTGGTTGCTGTCTCCAGGGCTTGTTTTTCAAAGTGTTCCGTGTAGAAATTAGCTATAACCGGGCTGAGAGGGCTCCCCAGAGTTACTCCATCTTTCTGTTCATAGAACTCATTGTCCCACTGAAAGTGGCTGGTGGTGAGGCAATGGTGAAACAGCTGTGAGGTCTTCTGGGAACCTCTGGTTGATGAGTGCCATGGTGTCTGCTACCAGGACCATGGTGAATAGAGATACCACATCGAAGCTGATCAGTTTGTCGTTGGTATTTAGCTTGAGATTGCTGATTTTTTCTATGAAGTGGGCTGAGTCCTTGATGTAGTGTGTTGTGAGCCCAATATGGCTTTGTAACTGTGCAGCAAGAAATTTTGCTAAGTCGTACGTGGGGGATCCAATGGCACTCACGATGGGTCTGAGTGGGGTGGACTCCTTATGGAATGGTAAAAGCAGCAGCCATCTCAACAAATTCCTCCAAAGTTATGATAATAATATTCATTTCTTTCTAAACTTTCTAGAGAGCAGCCTGGACTTCCTACAGCCATCGGCTAGCCTCGATGAAGGACCACCAATAAAGAGCTGGCTTCATAAAATGCCTGTCTTTCCCCAAAGTGGGTGCTTGACCTGGTCCGGCCAGGTGACTCCTCACTGCTTGACCACTGCAAATGCTTCCTGTGCCTTCTTCTGCATTGGCAAATGCCCAACCGAGCTTGGCTGAGCCAGATCCCCCCACCGTTGGATCTGTAAAATAAAATTTTTCAGTAGACAATGTCACATTGTCAAAGAAATGATCCGCAATGAACAGATCACAGATTTCTTGGATTCCACTTTGGTTTGGTTTGGGGGTTTTCTACTACAACTGCAAGGCCCAGCATTCAAACCAAGGACCAAAAAGCAAGAGTTTAATAGATGTGCTGTTACTCTTATTGAACTTTTGGGAGTCAGGAAATTCTAATTCAGCAACTATGAACCATTCAGTCTCCAGCAGACTCCAACTGGCCTTCTTCTTCTTGTAACTGAGGATGAATAACAACAATAATAAAGCTTATTAATAACACCACAGAGCAGAACATCAAACATATATAAAGGCAAGAAAAATTACACTATAAAATATATAGTTGATATCGAGCACAAATTTGGAGGGCCCTGAAGACAGAGACCAGACAGACAAACCAAAGAGGATCCATTACCCTGGTGAGAAAGAAACACGCAAAAATAATTTTTCCCTGATTTTTCCCAAATAAATCTCACCAAAGTTGAAGAAAATGCCACCAAGTTGTTTATTTCACTCCAGCTGGAGCAGATGTCAAACTGCAATCATTTGCTAAAGCCGACATGACATGCAGGGCAAAATAACATGGTTTTATAGAGAATACAAAGCTGTCAAATTCAAATTTCCCGCTCCCATCCCCCCCCCTTTGCCGGCTTCCTGCAGATTGGATGGAGTCATCAACTGGCTGTGAGGTGCAACCGGCTTAGCCATGCCTTAGCCAATCAGGAAGCCAGCGCCGCTTCGGCCTCTTGGCCAATGGGAAAGGAGGCGGCGGTCCAGGCGGGAAACAATGAACCAGGAGGAAAAGATGACTGGATTAAATGACTAATGTTGTATAATTGCTAGCGATAGCTTTTCCTAAGCTCTTGAGTCAGCTTGGCTATTGTTTTTGGTTCTTGGAAACATATCTTTGACTGACAAGAAAGTCAGCCCCTTTCTTGTCCTTAGGTCCTGGATATGGGATTTGTTGATGATATCTGGGATCAGTATCGGCCATACGGGTCAACATAATGGAAGGAGGCTGAGGTGACGAAACACCTTTTGTGAAAGGTGATTAAATTGTCCATAAGACCCATTTCTCAGATGGGCTAGCCTTTTGGCCCTCTGAAGTCTGAGGAAATAAGGTCGTTTGTTTTATCAGTTATGCAAGGAGTTTTGGTGAGTCCTTTTGTCTAGGGATTAGCTGGCCCAGGAAGTGAGAGAAGGCTTCCTGAAGTCATGAGGTGCTGGGTTCACAAAAAGGTGGCATTTCTTCATATTTCATATAGGGATATGGGGAGGGGCATACAAAGGGATCATAGGGGATTAATTCATATAAGAGGGAAAAGGAAATAATATCAGCCCTTCCCACCCATTAAAAGTTCATAAAGCATAGCAAAGAATCCGTGGGGTTTTAGGAGGAAACATTCCAAAAAAAGTTCCAAAAGTTTTCCAAAAGTTGGCAAAAGTTCAATAAAAGTTCAAAAAGTTTACGAGAAAGGGGAAAATGTCCAAATGTCTATGGGGTGCACATGGGATCATTGTGAGCTCTGAGGGTCGGAGTACATTCGTTTTGGAGGAGGAAACTATAAATCCAATTATTTCTAAGGGCTAGGATGGCCTGTCTGTGGTCTGGGGGTCCCAAGGGGTGACCACAGTAGGTTCCCCGAGTCGACAGGCTTCTGGACATCATCAAGATGGAGGCAGGAACGACGTTGCAGCATGGAGCCGTGAATCAGTCAGCTGGTCTCCATATAGGGTTTTGGATGTAAAATGGTTATTCCCGGGGCGCAGGGGTCCATAATGCAAAAAGCGGGTTGGCAGTTAGTCTTAGAATTAGTCAAGGAAGAAAATGGCACTGATTTGGAAGCGATATGTTGACCCGCGGATATGGGGGCCCAATGGTTTTCCATATCCGCGGTTCAGAGGAACGCAGTTTCAGCCTCCTTGGGATGCTGCAAGAGCATCCTGGGTGAGTCAGCAGTGATCTACGGCTCGGAAAAGGAGAGGTTAATTAGAGGCAGTAAAGAGACACAAAGTATCACTAAAGAGAGGGGAAAGTTGCAATCAAAGATACTTTTATTGGGGGATTTGTTACAATGTTAGGGCAGGGGAGAAAAGAAAGCAGGAGGAAAATGATTCTTCAGTTAGAGCTGCTGTGTGGGGCCACAGTCCCCCGATGCTGGCCCATCCAGATGTCCTGGAACTGTGGAACTCCTTGCTGTGGTTCAGATCAACTTGAAGGTGGGGGCCTGCACATTGCTCGGTCTCATAGTAATACCCCTTATCCTTTCAGTTTCAGTTATATACACTCCAAAAATGTTCCTCCCAGAAGTGTTTGTGGGTTTCTCTGAGGCTGCACCTAGATTCTAGAGCCAATGCAATTAAAGAAGTGTCAGACTACATTAATTCTACAGCATGGATTCACCCACATTTTGGAATGTCTGTGAATGTTTACACCAGAGAAGACCTTTGGTCTTGGTTTGGGAAAGGTTCGGTGGACTTTGTGCTGCTAGGCAGGTTTTATTCTTTGCAGTCCATTTCCAATCTTTTTGGACATTAAAAATGTTGATGTTTTCATAGCCATTTGTCTGGTTTGCAATTATTGCCCAAGGTTACACTTACGCTATAAAATGAATGCAGTTTGATACCACTTGAATGTTATGGAATTGCAGGATTTGTAGTCTGGAGAGGCAACAGCCTTCTGGTAAGAGAAGATCTTGCAAAACTACAGCTCCCATGATTCTATGGCACTGAACCATGGCAATTAAAGCAGGGTCAAACTGCATTCATTCTGTAGTGTAAATGCACCCTAATTCTCCAAGTGCTCCTTAGAGGAGTGGCCCAAAGCCCATTGTATCCACTGATTTCTGTGTTCAAAAGTCTTTTTAAAAATGTTTATTCAGGGCTAATTCCTGTGTTTCAAGAGAGTTTCTGCTCAAGCGGAAAGTTTCTGCCCAAGAGCAAAGTTCCTCTCCACTGTTTGCTGTCATGCCATGTTTCCCTTTACCAATATTTACCTTTGGATTTGAAGTACAGGTGGAGATGTTATTCTTTTTGTCTCTTTGATCTCTTTTCATTACCAAACAATACAAAATAAATAAATAAAAGGAAACCGAATTGGTCTGGTTCATTTGAAATGAGACGAGGACAAGAAGTTGCCTGAGATAAACATAGTCAATTGGCCCACCAAGGCTCCATTTACTCTGCCATGTAGTGCCATTTGAACTGGATTTTATTAGTCAGTGTAGATTTATATAATGCAGATTTAACTGCATTGGCCTGGATTATAGAGTCTACACTGCTTTATAATCCAGTTCAATGCATTTAATCTGCACTCTTGTTGGGGTGCAATGTCATGTCACTCTTTTCTCAAATGGCCCAAAACCTTCCAGGGTCTCTTTATCCAATCAAACACTGGAAGCAAGGAGATCGTTCAACAGGTTTATTTGATCAAACCACCCTGCTGGGTGAACAAAGGAAAGTGCCACAAAATGCTGAGATGCAGCTCGGTTTTGTGGTCAAAACCTTGAGCATGCACATAGGCTATTTTCAGGATGTTTTCTTCTATTTGTGCTTCATCTCTATTCCTTTTGTTCCCTTCTGGCACCAGCTATTATCAGTATTTCTGTGCCTGCTTTTCCTCCCATTTCCCCCTCTTGCGCTTGCTTGTTACTAGTTACTAGGCATTTTCCTTATGAACTTTTCCCTTGTCTGAACTCTCTGCTTTGGCTGGTAATTTTCCACTACTACCTTATCACACTGAAACTGCATTATATGGTGGTGCAGATCCAATCTAAGTGTATAGAATCACTGGGTTATGTAATTGGACAGGGTACCTTTTGAGGGTCATCTAGTCCATTCCCAGGACGGTGCATATGATCCCCAGCTAAAACACGGATTGAAATTGACATTTCTTGGAATTCCACCTGAATATTAGGAAAGTAAGATAAAGTTGGAGCCCCTGGTGGCGCAGTGGGTTAAAGCACTGAGCTGCTGAGCTTGTTGATCGAAAGGTCACAGGTTCGATTCCGGGGAGCGGCGTGAGCTTCCGCTGTCAGCCCTAGCTTCTGCCAACCTAGCAGTTCGAAAACATGCAAATGTGAGTAGATCAATAGGTACCGTTCCAGAGGGAAGGTAACGGCTCTCCATGCAGTCATGCCGGCCACATGACCTTGGAGGTGTCTACGGACAACGCTGGCTCTTCGGCTTAGAAATGGAGATGAGCACCACACCCCAGAGTCAGACATGACTGGACTTAATGTCAAGGGGACTACCTTTACCTTTACCTAAGATAAAGTTAAAGGTTTCCCCTTTACACATGGCTAGTTGTGTCTGACTCTAGGTAGTGGTGCTCATCTCAATTTCGAAGCTAAACAGGCAGCGTTGTCCATAGACACCTCCAAGGTCATGTGGCTAATATGACTGCATGGAGAGCCATTACCTTCCTACCGGAGCAGTACCTATTGATCTACTCACATTTACATGTTTTCAAACTGCTAGGTTGGCAGAAGCTGGGGCTAATAGAGGGAGTTCACCCCACCCCCTGGATTGGAACCACTTACCTTTTGGTCAGCAAGTTTAGCAGCTCAGCAATTTATCCTGCTGTGCCATTGGGGGCTCCTGAATATTACGAAGAACTTCCTTTTTAAAGCCAGTCAAGGTGATCAGCACACTGGCTACAGTGCCTAGAGACTTTGGCCTGCACTTAAAAACAATCGGTGCTGAAAAAAATTACCATCTGTCAGCCGCAAAAGACCACCCTACTTGGATCTGCACGCATTATTCACTGATACATCACAAAGTCCTAGACACTTGGGAAGTATCCAACATGTGATCAAATCCAAAAGCCAGCATAGTGATATTGCTTGCTGTGTAATCATCTTGTTATGTATCTGATGATGGTGATGATGATGATGATGATGTTCCAATCTCCTAATGCTCTGCATCTTCTCCAGCAAAATTTTCCAGTGTGTGTCTTGATCCAGAGAGAAAAGCAGGGCAATCATCATCACCATCATCTGGTTCCAATCTCCTAACACATCCTCTCCAGCTTAACTTCATTAGTGATTCCTGCAACTTGAGCAGATCATAATACTATTCTTGGATATTTCTCTCTCATCTGAGCTGAAACTGAAATATAAATTATGTTTTCCCAAATTGAATTCCATGAATTTTCAGCTATTTTTATTCTGAAACACTGGGCAATTTTGCATGGGAAGGGCAAGATTTGGCCCTCTTTTCTCCAACTAAACTCCATTTGCAGCAATTGAAGTCAGCTGAGGATAAAAATGGAAAGTGGGAGGAGGAGAAGGAAACCAGGGCATTTTGAAAGCAGTTGGAAAAGTGGGACAGCAGAGGATGGATTGGGACAGAGGTCAAAACAGGACAATTGGTAAATAGGCATCCCACATAGACCTCATGCAGGAAAACTGGGAGATTCTGGTCTTGAAATCTGGCGACTGATCCTTAGGCAGCCCCCCGGAGAGGGATTTTCCAGGGCAATTAAAGACTGGAGATAAGAACAATCAGAGGAGATTTGCAATATAAATGCCTTGCTTGCAAAACAAAGAGTGGGAATTACATCTACTAGAAAGGCAGAGATAGAAAGGGGATTTTAACCAGACTGGGGCAAAGGGTTTTCCATTCATGTCATTCTTGTAAACCGACTTTTAAGTCAACACTGATTCAATATTATCGCTACGCTAGTTAACTGTGTTTTAATATTTTTATGTTATCACTAGTTAACTGTGTGTGGTCTCTTTCTGCCAGCACTTGTTTGAATGTGTTCCGTTTCGATTCTGGGAAAAGGGAGGGAGGAGAGAAAGGAAATAAAGAAGGGAGGGAGGGGGAAAAGGAAGGAAGGACAAAAGAAAAAGAAAAAGAAAGAAAGAAAGAAAGAAAGAAAGAAAGAAAGAAAGAAAGAAAGAAAGAAAGAAAGAAAGCATTCATTCCTCATTGTGGGTGCCTCCAAAGGCAAGGGCTTCATGGTGCAACTGTATGTGTTAAGAGACTTCAGTGCTGCAGGTATAACAAAAGGTGTCTTCTCAGAGAGAGGTTTCAACCCAAGGGAATTCTCTTTTGTCTCAGCTTTCACCCATCAGCAACAACTGACCACTATGAATATATAAAAGACTAACAAGGCCTCTGGAAGTCTTTTAAAATTTCAATCTGGATCCTATTCCATTCTGTTCCACTCCCTAACTGCATAAATATACATCTACTGCTGGATCTAATCAATTGTGACCAGTGGCTTCCATATGAATCCATTCTGGGTATTTAGTCTGAACTTTAAGGAGCCTCTGTGGTCCTGTTGGGAACATTGGACAGTAAGTTGCTTGGATTGTCACCAGTGGGAACATACAGATTCGAGCAAGGGCCACGGATACGGAGGTCCATACCCGGTGAGCTTCCGCAAAACCAGATCTGCCCAGATCGAGGACAAGCATTCCGGGTTGAGGGCAAAGCTACATTTGGCCAAATAGCATGCAATCGCAAGGAATGCACTTCAAGCACAAATTCACAGAAGAATACATGACATTTTCTACAATTCTGACAGCTATTCATTCTTCCTGCTCTGTCCCCTAATGGTCTGAGAAGAGAGATAGGCTGGGATCTATGCCGTGATTGGCCGGACATTCCCCTGTTGTCACTGTCAGGAGACGGAGATCCTCATGGAGGGAAGAACAGCTGGTAGTTGGATAGTTTAAAGATCTAGGCCATGGTAGAAATGCCTCCTGGGATGGGGCAAATTGGGGGAAGTGGGCATGCAGGTTATAATAACCTCCTTAAGGCCGTCTGGGCAGGGGGGCAAACAATCCCACCACTGTCCCCAAATTATAATGATATAATTTCTTGATGGCCAAAAAATATCACTGGACAGGGGCAAGCAGATCCCACCACTGTCCCTCTCCTTCAATAAGGAATTCACACCACTTTGGCTCTTATAGCGTTTGAGGGAATGTCTCTTTCTTTAAAACCTTCGCTGCCACCATAAACTGAAGAAACGAACCCTCTAGCTATTTAGAATGTTAAAAGGCTGTTTAAATTATTAAAAGGCTTTTTACTCCACCAAATACTGTGTAATAACAAGGGCTTTCTTTGAGGGGAAAAAACAGGAGAGGTTGATTCACCAAGGAAAATGACTCCAACCAAAAATGGCACTTGACTCAGGCTTCAATTTTAAAAATAACAAGAAAGAGTTTATTGTTTACAAATTACAGAATAAAAGTGAATGCAGGTTCAGAGGCTTGGCTGTTACAATAAAAAGTGTTCTTGTTTCTTAGAAGCGTAATGGTTACTTGAGAGAATGGTTCTTTCCTTTGTTACAATTTCTTAAACACAAAACCCAGCTATTTTTCCCTAAAATAGCTGTAACCAGTTTGCCACAGCCTATTTCACTGTGCAAACTCCAGGCAAACTGCCTATTCTAATAACGAACTCCTAATACATCCAAATCCTACTCTAATCTCTCTCAGAACTGAACTGCTCTCTCTACTCTACTCAGAACTGCCCTCTTCTAAACTGTCCAAATTAAGCTGCTCTCTTTCCCTCCATCTGGCTAACTCCGCCCCTCTTTTCCAAACCAATCCTGGCTGTTGCTGGGCTGGCTCAGGCCTAGGCCACTCCCCCTCTCTGAACTGGAGTTTCCCTAAACTAAGATGGCTCCAGCAGCTCTCTGCCAGGCCTTCTAAGCTGAAACTACCTAGCCTGTCTCTTTCCTAGGCCCTGCCACCCTAGCTGGCAAGGTAAGGGATCTTTACACAGGTCATTCCTTGATTAACACAATTGTCCAGTGCACGACTCAAAAAGGACAAAGGTGACAGTTCTGGACCATCAGGGGTTTATGGATCCATGTTGTTGAGTTTTCTCTTCCATGGGAGCAGCAAGCTCTTGAACTCAGTTAAATGGACAAATATCCTGAGCTCATCATGGTGACAAAAGGAATCATCTGTCTTGCACACACACGTAAAGATCCTGATACTGAATGGCTTGGGAAATAGCTAGAGGGAGCTTAATACTGTTAAAGCTCCCTCTAGCTATTTCCCAAGTCATTCAGTATCAGGATCTTTACGTGTGTGTGCAAGACAGATGATTCCTTTTCACAATTTTGAAACTATGGATCCGGACGAAACCTGGCACAAATATTCAATATGCCCAAATGTGAACACTGGTGGAGTTTGGGAAGAATAGACCTCAACATTTGGGAGTTGTAGTTGCTGGGATTTTTAGTTCGCGTACAATCAAGGAGCATTCTGAACTCCACCAACAATAAAATTGGGCCAAACTTCCCACACAGAGCCCCCATGACCAACAGAAAATACTGTGTTTTCTGATGGTCTTTGGCAACCCCCTGATACCCCCCAGGTTGAGAAACCCAGAGCAGGGTCACAGCTTTCATAGGTGAAGCCTGAGGGCATCGGGGAGGGAATGCAGCCACACCTTCTGGCTCTGACCCCAGGTGTGCGCACTTGGACCGCATGTCTTGGGAACCCATGCGGGGCTTTCCAGCGGGAAAGAGTCTCTCGGGTCAAGGCAAGGCTTCCCAGCTCTGCCTCAGCATTTACCTTCAATAAAGATTACAGCCAGAAATCTGGAGCCTAGGTAAGAACATTTGCAAAACCTTGGAAGTACTTCAGAACAAGTTCCTCCGAGAACTGTATTCTCTCCTAACTGGAACTCCCGCAGAACTACTGCGTACTGGATCTGGATGGTCGTAAGTCAAGACAAAAGTAGATCCTGCCCAATTAAGAGACTTTAAACAAATTGCCACTCTTCCACCTGGAAAGCGATTCCTTCACTGGGGGAGAACATGCTGGTCAAGAATAGGGATCCACAGCCACCTACGGACCCACCACCAGGACACTGATCTTGGAAGGGTATCCTACTCGGGGTCGCCTAACTCAAGCCTTTTAAAATAAATGTTTGGTCTCACTATTGACTCTGAGGCCTTTTTTTAATAGAATAGAATCCAAGAGTTGGAAGAGAGCTCATGGGCCATCATCCAGTCCAACCCCATTCTGCCAAGAAACAGGAATATTGCATTCAAATCACCCCTGACAGATGGCCATCCAGCCTCTGTTTAAAAGCTTCCAAAGAAGGAGCCTCCACCACACTCCGGGGCAGAGAGTTCCACTGCTGAACGGCTCTCACAGTCAGGAAGTTCTTCCTCATGTTCAGATGGAATCTCCTCTCTTGTAGTTTGAAGCCATTGTTCCATTGCGTCCTAGTCTCCAAGGAAGCAGAAAGGAAGCTTGCTCCCTCCTCCTCCCTGTGGCTTCCTCTCACATATTTATACATGGCTATCATATCTCCTCTCAGCCTTCTCTTCTTCAGGCTAAACATGCCCAGCTCCTTAAGCCGCTCCTCATGGGGCTTGTTCTCCAGACCCTGGATCATTTTAGTCGCCCTCCTCTGGACACATTCCAGCTTGTCAATATCTCTCTTCAATTGTGGTGCCCAGAATTGGACACAATATTCCAGGTGTGGTCTAACCAAAGCAAAATAGAGCATGGGAGCATGACTTCCCTAGATCTAGACACTATGCTCCTATTGATGCAGGCCAAAATCCCATTGGCTTTTTTTGCCGCCACATCACATTGTTGGCTCATGTTTAACTTGTTGTCCACGAGGACTCCAAGATCTTTTTCACACGTACTGCTCTCAAGCCAGGCATTGTCCCCCATTCTGTATCTTTGCATTTTGTTTTTTCTGCCTAAGTGGGGTCTCTTGCATTTGTCCCTGTTGAACTTCATTTTGTTAGTTTTGGCCCATCATCTCTCTAATCTGTCAAAATCATTTTGAATCCTGCTCCTGTCCTCTGGAGTCTTGGCTCTCCCTCGTAATTTGGTCCTGTCTGCAAACTTGATGATCCTGCCTTCTAGCCCTTCATCTAAGTCATGAATGAAGATGTTGAACAGGACTGGGCTCAGGACGGAACCCTGCGGATGGCACTCCACTCGTCACTTCTTTCCAGGATGAAGAGGAAGTCTTGGGGAGAATCACCCTCTGGGTTCGTCCATTTAACCAATTCCAGATCCACCTCACCGTAGTTTTGCCTCGCCCACATTGGACTAGTTTGTTTTCTTCCTCTGTAAAACTTGTTGTTTTCTTCCTCTGCTTTTACTTTGTATGTATTGGAATGTGCATTTCGCATATTTAAGGCCCACTTGTGAGTGTCCTTGCTGCACTTTCCTTTTATTTCAACGTAAATCTCGCTCTTTCTTGTAAACAGCTCCACAACTTCTTTCCTTCTGATAAACAGTTTGGAAGCATCTTCTTGGCGGTTTTTCGGGAAATCTTCAGCCAGCAGCTGGGTTTCTTTTAAGTATATTGTTGTTAAATGCGATCTCTTCTCTAAAGTACTTTCTTGGCAGGCATTGAGTGGGACCTCGGCCAGTTTGAAGGAAAAAAGGGACAGCTTTGAGTGTCTTCAAGATGTGACCGAGACCATGCCTGCCCTGGCGTGCTACACCAAAAGACATGAGACATCCAATATTATTACATTTTTAAAACCCATTTCTGGACACAGTTGCATATGTTTTCCTATTTACTAGGGCTGGGCGGTTTCGTTTCGTAATTTCGTAATTCGTTAAAAATTCGTTATTTTTTTTATAACGAAGCGATATTGAACCATTCAGGAGCAACTAAAAAACAAAACGAATTTTTCCAATTCGTTTCGTAGTTGTTTCAGAATTGATTCGTTATTGATTCGTTATTGATTCGTAAATGTTTCGTTATTATTTCCGCATGTCTGGTGCAAGTTTTAGGGTTGCTGTTTGTTTTCTCCGTGAAAAAAAATATAATTATCACACCAACAGTCAACAACAGAGGGAGAGGGAAGCTTCAGAAGTTTTTTTAGCGTATTGCGCGATCGCGGCCGCCATTAACGAATTGATTCGTAATCGATTCGTAATTGTTTCGTAATTGTTTATGATTTCCGAAATTTCGTAAATATGAACTTTTTTAAAGGAAAATTTCGGAATTCTTTTAAATAACGAAACGCAAAAAACCCCTAAAAACGAATCGAGTTTAGAAACAATTTTTTCCGTGTTTGGACAGCCCTACTATTTACATTTCTGTCCCCTGTCTTGTAAAGTTTGGGGACACTCAAAGGAGACTACTTCAACCAGAGAAGTCAGCCATAGCAGAGCACCTGATGAACCAACCTGGGCACAGCATATTATTTGAGAACACAGAAGTGCTGGACCACTCGAACAACCACCCTGTCAGACTACACAGAAAAGCCATTGAAATCCACAAGAAGCATGTGGACAATGTCAACAGAAAGGAGGAAACCATAAAAAAACTCTAAAATTGCAACAGCACAACAACAGAGAGGAAACAAACAAGGACATCTAATCACCTCTCAACAAAAGATTGCTCCAGGCACTGCCAGGCCATCAAATGCTAGTCAAGGTGGTCAGTTGAAACATTCACACCTATTTCCAGCAGACAAGAGTACTTTGTCCTACCCTGGTCATTCCACAGATATATAAACTAGGGCTGGGCGGTTTCGTTTCGTAATTTCATAATTCGTTGAAAATTCGTTATTTTTTTTTATAACGAAGCGATATTGAAGCATTCAGGAGCAACTAAAAAACGAAACGAATTTTTCCAATTCGTTTCGTAATTGTTTCGTTATTGATTCGTTATTGATTCGTTATTGATTCGTAAATGTTTCGTTATTATTTCCGCATGTCTGGTGCAAGTTTTAGGGTTGCTGTTTGTTTTCTCAGTGAAAAAAAATATATAATTATCACACCAACAGTCAACAACAGAGGGAGAGGGAAGCTTCTGAAGATTTTTTAGCGTATTGCGCGATCGCGGCCGCCATTAACGAATCGATTCGTAATCGATTCGTAATTGTTTCGTAATTGTTTATGATTTCCGAAATTTCGTAAATATTGAACTTTTTTAAGGAAAATTTCGGAATTCTTTTAAAAATCGAAATGCAAAAACCCCCTAAAAACGAATCGAGTTTAGAAACAATTTTTTCCGTGGTTGCCCAGCCCTACTTCCTACATATCGGATATTAACAGCACTGAAGACTAATTCAACCAGAGGGGTCAGCCATTGCAGAGTACATGATGAACCAACCTGGGCACAGCATATTATTTGAGCACACAGAAATGCTGGACCACTCTAACAACTACCATGTCAGACTACACAAAGAAGCCACTGAAATACACAAGCATGTGGACAGTTTCAACAGAAAGGAGGAAACCATGAAAATGAACAAAATCTGGCCACAACAACAGAAAGGAAACAAACAAGGACATCTAATCACCTCTCAACAAAAGATTGCTCCAGGCACTGCCAGCCATCAAATGCTAATCAAGGTGTCAGTTGAAACATTCACACCTAGCTCCAACAGACAAGAGTGCTTTGTCCCACCCTGGTCATTCCACAGATATATAAACCCCCTTTCCTAGTTCCAACAGACCTCACTATCTCTGAGGAGGCTTGCCATAGATGCAGGTGAACCGTCAGGAGAAAATGCCTTTAGAACATGGCCATATAGCCCAAAAAAACCTACAACAACCCAGTGATTCTGGCCATGAAAGCATTCAAGAATACATCAAAGGAGAATTTCCACTATTCAATGCACGATCCAGGTGCAACAACAACAACAACAGGTTTCATTTAATACCAGAAAGCAAAGTCAAAGGAAAATTTCCACCACTCAGTTCATGATCCAGTTGCAACAAGAGCAGCAGCAGCAGCAACAACAACAACAACAGGTTGTATTTATTACCTGCTTCACCTCATGGCTTGAGGCAGGAGAAAACATAGTTAAAATACATCCATCAAACAAAGTACCATACAAATACATAGAATCCTAGAATCCTAGAGTTGGAAAAGACCTGGTGGGCTATCCAGTCCAACCCCATTCTGCCAAGAAGCAGGAAAATTGATTCAAAGCACTCTCGACTGATGGCCATCCAGCCTCTGTTTCAAAGCCTCCAAAGAAGGAGCCTTCACCATACTCCACGGCAGAGAGTTCCACTGCTGAACAGCTCTCACAGTCAGGAAGTTCTTCCTCATGTTCAGATGGAATCTCCTCTCTTGTAGTGTGAAGCCATTCTTCCATTGCCTCCTAGTCTCCAGGGAAGCAGAAAGGAAGCCTGCTCCCTCCTCCCTATGACTTCCCCTCACATGGCTATAATGTCTCCTCTCAGGCTATCAGCATATAAACAATCAGAAATTATACATAAAACAGTAAAAATCATTAAAAACATTATACAAATTCATCAAACAATACATTAAACATGCCAATTAAAACCAAGTCCAAATCAGGGTAAATTCAATGTCACAGTTTTCTTGCCAATTGCCGCTGTCCCCTAATCAAGCATCTGGTCCCAAAGCCAAGTCTTCAGTTGTCTTCTAAAGGACAGGAGGGAGGTGGCCAACCTGATGTCCCTGGGGAGAGAGTTCCACAGATGGGGGGCCACTGTTAAGAAGGCCCTGTCTCTTGTCCCCACCAACCGTGTTTGTGAGAAGGTGGGATCGAGAGCAGGGCCTCTTCTGATGATCTTAAACTACATGATGGTTCATAGCAGGAGATATGTTTGGGCAGGTAATCTGGACCAGAACCATTTAGGGCTTTAAAGGTTATTGTCAGATTATTCCACTGGGATTCTGGCGCAGCTGGCTGGGAGTTAGCTGCATTAAGATTAAGATCACTACTGACCGAAAGGTCATGAGTTCAAAGCCAGCCCGGATTGGAGTGAGCTCCCGACCAAAATTGTGTAGCTTTTTGTCAACCTTTGCAGCCCGAATGATAGTTGCATCGGTCAAGTAGGAAAATTAGGTACCACTTTGTGGGGAGGCCAATTTAACTGATTTACGAGGCCATAAAAACCTCCAGGAAATATGCAAAGAATGAGGAAGGAACAGCTCCCCTGGTGGCCAGAAGCTGGATTGTTAAATAGCCTCTGAGTGTCTGTCTATATATGTTGTGTGTCTATGGCACTGAATGTTTGCCATGTATATGTGCATTGTAATCCATCCTGAGTCCCCTGTGGGGTGAGAAGGGAGAATATAAATGCTGTAAGTAAATAATAAATTAAAACCAGCACTTTGAATTGTGCCCGGAAGCTGATCGGGAGCCAGTGGAGCTGGCGCAACAAAGGAATAGTACGCTCCCTGTACGCCACCCCAGTTAACAACCTGGCTGCCGACCGTTGGACTAATTGAAACTTCCGAGAAGTTTTCAAAGGCAGCCCCACACAGAGAGTGTTGCAGTAGTCTAGTCGGGATGTAACCAGAGCGTGGACCACCGTGGCCAAGTCAGACTTCCCAAGGTACGGGCACAGCTGGCACACAAGTTTTAATTGTGCCAAAGCTCTCCCGGCCGCCGTCAAGACCTGGGGTTCCAGGCTCAGCGATGAGTCCGGGATCACTCCCAAGCTGCGAACCTGCGCCTTCAGGAGGAGTGTAACTCCGTCCAACACAGGCTGTAACCCTATGCCCTGTTCGGCCTTTCAACTGATCAGGAGGACCTCTGTCTTGTCTGGATTGAGTTTCAATCTGTTCGCCCTCACCCAGACCATCACAGCAGCCGAGCACCGGTTCAGGACCTGGACAGCCTCCTTAGTGACAGGTGGGAAGGAGTATGCAAATCCAGTTATTCCAAAATCCATTACAATCCCATACTCAAAACACTTCTGGTCCCAAGCATTTTGGACAAGGAAATTCAGGTTGCATTGGATAATATATAATATATTGGATAATTTAGGGAGCCCCCGGTGGCACAGTGGGTTAAACTGCTGAGCTGCTGAACTTGTTGACTGAAAGGTCACAGGTTCGATTCCGGGGAGCGGCGTGAGCTTCCGCTGTCAGCCCTAGCTTCTGCCAACCTAGCAGTTCGAAAACATGCAAATGTGAGAAGATCAATAGGTACCGCTCCAGTGGGAAGGCAACTGTGCTCCATGCAATCATGCCAGCCACATGACCTTGGAGGTGTCTATGGACAACGCCAGCTCTTCGGCTTAGAAATTGAGATGAGCACCACACCCCAGAGTCAGATATGACTGGACTTAATGTCAGGGGACAACCTTTACCTTTACCTGGATAATATATTTCACAATTGCCAAGGCAGATTCATATAATGCAGTTCAGTAATGACTATGAATCTACACAGACTATATAATGCAGTTTCAAACCGTGTTGTATGATAGTGTAGATAGGGCCTTCCACGGCATCCTTCCCATTATATGGAATTACAAATTCAGAAGAATGCTGCTGGAGTGGATGAAAGGCGATGCCCCTGTGGTGCCATAGAAACAGAGAGAGTCGGAAGGGGCCCTAGAGGTCATCTAGTCCAAACCCATGGAGGGAAGATCAGTGCGGCTTCACCCACGGATGCACTGGAGGCCCTACCTGAGCTCTGTTTGCATTGCCAAGCGCAAGCGTTGGAAACTCCCCGGGGGGGCCCTGGTTTGTTTGCTCAGTACCAATGACCGGCAATGTACTGGGAGGCCCAGCGTCCCCAGTTGGCCTTAGGGGAAGTCAAGCGGGGAGATATCTGTCCTTTGCCGCAGGATCCCCTTCCCCCTTGACCGGGCTTGGAAAGCCCCGCGGTCAATGTCCTCTCTTCCGCTCAGACTTATTTTTGTAAACGCTTCCTGCTTCCGAGAAGCAAAAACAAATTGTCCCCAGGGTTTGGGTCAGCTGTCCCTGGCACACAAGGACTCTGGGGGTAAAGCAGGCATGGGCCAATTTTGGCCCTCCCTCCAGATGAGCCCTCTTGGCTTCCTGGAAAAGTTCAGTCCTGATTTCCTCACTCTTGATCTGAATTGTCATCACATTGACATCAACTTCGAGTGTCCCCCTGAATGAGGGACCGACAAGTCTCCCTCTCATCTCCAGGGTTGTTGTTCCAGATGAGCTTTGATCAAAGCAGAATAAGTGGGACTGTGTCTTCCTCGGTCTAAACACTAGATCCCTATTGATGCTGCCTAGAATCACATTGGTCTTCTTAGCAGCACCATCACACTTTTGGCTCATAGAATCATAGAATCCTAGAGTTGGAAGAGACCTCCTGGGCCATCATCCAGTCCAACCCCATTCTGCCAAGAAGCAGGAATATTGCATTCAAATCACCCCTGACAGATGGCCATCCAGCCTCTGCTTCAAAGCTTCCAAAGAAGGAGCCTCCACCACACTCCGGGGCAGAGAGTTCCACTGCTGAACGGCTCTCACAGTCAGGAAGTTCTTCCTCATGTTCAGATGGAATCTCCTCTCTTGTAGTTTGAAGCCATGCTCCGCGTCCTAGTCTCCAAGGAAGCAGAAAACAAGCTTGCTCCCTCCTCCCTGTGGCTTCCTCTCACATATTTATACATGGCCCTCATCATGTCTCCTCTCAGCCTTCTCTTCTTCAGGCTAAACATGCCCAGCTCCTTAAGCCGCTCCTCATAGGGCTTGTTTTCCAGACCCTTGATCATTTGAGTCACCCTCTTCCTCTGGACACATTCCAGTTTGTCAATATCTCTCTTGAATTGTGGTGCCCAGAATTGGACACAATATTCCAGGTGTGGTCTAACCAAAGCAGAATAGAGCATGGGGAGCATGACTTCCCTAGATCTAGGCTCCTATTGATGCAGGCCAAAATCCCATTGGTTTTTTTGCCGCCACATCACATTGTTGGCTCATGTTTAACTTGTTGTCCAAGGACTCCAAGATCTTTTTCACACGTACTGCTCTCAAGCCAGGCATTGTCCCCCATTCTGTATCTTTGCATTTTGTTTTTCCTGCCTAAGTGGAGTATCTTGCATTTGTCACTGTTGAACTTCATTTTGTTAGTTTCAGCCCATCTTGAGGTCCACTCAGACTCCTAGATCCCTTTGGCATGGACGGCTTTCAAGCCGGGGGGCCAGCCATCCTATATATATGTGGATTTTGTTAGCAGTGGCCCGGCTTTCTAAAGTAGAAATATCCTTTTGACTCCTGATCCTGTCCTCTGGGGAATTCTCTCTCCTTCTCCTTCTGCAAATGTGTTCTTGTAGGTCAGAGTACGGTCCAGAGTGACTCCCAGGTATTTGGGTGCGCTGCAATGCTCTAGTAATGCTCTGACCTACAAGAAGCACTGCCTGCATATCAAGCAAAAGGTGGGCGCTAGAAACAATATCATACGAAAGCTGACTGGCACAACCTGGGGATCACAACCAGACACAGTGAAGACATCTGCCCTTGAGCTTTGCTACTCTGCTGCTGAGTATGCATGCCCAGTGTGGAAAACATCTTACCACGCTCAAACAGTAGATGTGGCTCTTAATGAGACATGCTGCATTATCACGGGGTCTGCGCCCTACAACACTGAAGAAATCACACTAATTAGCTGGTATTGCACCACCTGACATCCACCAGGAAGTAGCAGCCAATAGTTAAAGGACCAAGGCAGTGACATCTCCAGCTAATCCCCTGTTTGGGTATCAGCCAGCACGCCAACGACTTAAATCAAGACATAGTTTTCTAAGATCTAAGTCAGGAAGTTCTTCCTCATGTTTAGATGGAATCTCCTTTCTTGTAGTTTGAAGCCATTGTTCCATTGCATCCTAGTCTCCAGGGAAGCGGAAAACAAGCTTGCTCCCTCCTCCCTGTGGCTTCCTCTCACAAATTTATACATGGCTATCATATCTCCTCTCAGCCTTCTCTTCTTCAGGCTAAGCATGCCCAGCTCCTTAAGCCGCTCCTCATAGGGCTTGTTCTCCAGACCCTTGATCATTTTAGTCGCCCTCTTTCTCTGAACACATTCCAGCTTGTCAATATCTCTCTTGAATTGTGGTGCCCAGAATTGGACACAATATTCCAGGTGTGGTCTAACCAAAGTGGAATAGAGCATGGGGAGCATGACTTCCCTGGATCTAGACACTAGCAAACTTTGGTTCCAGCTCAGATGGTAAATTTACAAATGAGGAAGAACAGACAGGGTAGGAAAGGCTGCTGCAGTTTGCTTTTGCCTGAGCCGACTGCGAAGAAGAGCCTTTTGTGCTCAGCTCGTCCACCCATTATTATTATTATTATTATTATCTTTATTTATACCCCGCAAAATCTCCCGAAGGACTCGATGCGGCTTACAATGGCCAAGGCCAACAAACAACAACATACAAATATAACAGTAAAACTCATAAGCAAATAATAAAACATCAAGCAAAAACAATAAAACACTAAAAACAATGACACCATGACGCATTTAAAACCTAAAGGCCGGGCCAAATGTAATGGACAAAATTTAAAAGTGCTGAACTTGACAGGAGGTATGTAGTGGTTTTTTGGAGGTAGGTGCAATGTGCAGACAATCCTGGTCTCTAACAAAGTGCATTAGGGACATGATGCCAGGAGTTTCCTAATCTGGAAAGGCACACTGGAACAGCCAGGTCTTCAGGCTCTTCCTAAAGACTGCCAACGTTGGGGCTTGTCTGATGTCCTTGGGGAGAGAGTTCCAGAGTCGGGGGGCCACCACAGAGAAGGCCCTGTCCCTCATCCCCACCAAACGCGCTTGTGACGCAGGTGGGATCGTGAGCAGGGCCTCTCCAGATGATCGAAGGGAATGCCTGGGTTCGTATGTGGAGATGCAGTCACGCAGGTAGGCAGGTCCCAAACCATTTAGGGCTTTGTAGGTGAGCACCTGCACCTTGAATTGGGACCGGAAAATGAACGGCAGCCAGTGGAGCTCCTTGAACAGGAGGGTTGACCTCTCTCTGTAAGGAGCACCAGTTAACATCCTGACCGCTGCTAAATGATCAAGGGTCTGGAGAACAAGCCCTATGAGGAGCGGCTTAAGAAGCTGGGCATGTTTAGCCTGAAGAAGAGAAGGACGAGAGGAGATATGATAGCCATGTATAAATATGTGAGAGGAAGCCACAGGGAGGAGGGAGCAAGCTTGTTTTCTGCTTCCTTGCAGACTAGGATGCAATAGAACAATGGCTTCAAACTACAAGAGAGGAGATTCCATCTGAACATGAGGAAGAACTTCCTGACTGTGAGAGCCGTTCAGCAGTGGAACTCTCTGCCCCGGAGTGTGGTGGAGGCTCCTTCTTTGGAAGCTTTTAAACAGAGGCTGGATGGCCATCTGTCAGGGGTGATTTGAATGCAACATTCCTGCTTCTTGGCAGAATGGGGTTGGACTGGATGGCCCATGAGGTCTCTTCCAACTCTTTGATTCTATGATTCTATGATTCTATGATTCTGCTTCCTTGCAGACTAGGACTCAATGGGACAATGGCTTCAAACTACAAGAGAGGAGATTCCATCTGAACATGAGGAAGAACTTCCTGACTGTGAGAGCTGTTCAGCAGTGGAACTCTCTGCCCCGGAGTGTGGTGGAGGCTCCTTCTTTGGAAGCTTTTAAACAGAGGCTGGATGGCCATCTGTCAGGGGTGATTTGAATGCAATATTCCTGCTTCTTGGCAGAATGGGGTCGGACTGGATGGCCCATGAGGTCTCTTCCAACTCTTTGATTCTATGATTCTATGATTCTATGATTCTGCTTCCTTGCAGACTAGGACTCAATGGGACAATGGCTTCAAACTACAAGAGAGGAGATTCCATCTGAACATGAGGAAGAACTTCCTGACTGTGAGAGCTGTTCAGCGGTGGAACTCTCTGCCCCGGAGTGTGGTGGAGGCTCCTTCTTTGGAAGCTTTTAAGCAGAGGTTGGATGGCCATCTGTCAGGGGTGATTTGAATGCAATATTCCTGCTTCTTGGCAGAATGGGGTTGGACTGGATGGCCCAGGAGGTCTCTTCCAACTCTTTGATTCTAGGATTCTATGATTCGTTGAACCAGTTGGAATTTCCGAGCCGTTTTCAAGGGCAGCCTCACGTAGAGTGCATTATAGTAGTCCAATCTAGAGGTGACCAAGGCATGGACCACCCCAGCCAGATCAGCTTTTACGAAGTATGGTCGCAGTCGCACCCATCCCCATTCTACCTCAGGAAAGGGCCTGAGGTTTTTAGGAATGGTGGGAGTTGGAGTCCAAAACACCTGGAGGGAGAGCCAAAGTTTGCTCATGCCTAGCTCATTTGCTCAGAGTACAAGAGGGTCACGTATGGCATCAATGCGGGCAGTGTGAACAGGCCTCTCTCTTTGGCTTTTTTTGCTGGGACACATTTGGCTTCTTCTTCTCCTCGGTGGCCCTCCAGATGTCCCTGGGCCAAGCCTGCTCTTGGTTTCTATTCCGGTTGAAGGTCAGCCAAGCTTTGGTTTCAGTCCAAGAGAAGCTGGAACCGAAAGTGGTCCAGGTGGGGGAAGAAGGAGGAGAAGGAGACCAAGGGAGAGGCGGAGGCGCTCCAACGGCTTCCAAGAAGGGGATGGTGTTTCACTCAGCACATCCACCTCCCAGGGAGGAAGGGAAGTCTAGCGTGTTTTGCTGAAATCGAAACTGGCAGAGGAATTGGGTGCTGAAACAGCAAGCACCCAATTAAAAATGAACCATTTGACCCTCTGATTTCCTGGGATTTGTGGCCTGACTCATCACCCAACCATCGTTTCGATTCTACTTGGGCTCAATCAGCAGGACCCCAGCTACACTTAAAACCACCAAGTACCCAGACCTCAAACCACACGTTTGACAGAACATCACATTGTTATAGTAATTTAATAAAAGGGAATCCAGAACCGAAAGTAAGTCTGTTCTCAGTCGAGGAGGGGAAGGAGGAAGGCACCAAGGGAGAGGTGGAAGCAGACACTTCAGCTAGGTCCAAAAAAAGAAGTCATGTTTAGCTTAACGGGTCAAAAACAGCAATTTTGGGGGAATGGAAACTCTCGGATTCAGATATCCCGTGGGCCTTGGAGGCAGGGAAACGCAGGGCCCTGTTTCTGTCTCCAAAGGCACGCTCAATACGAGCCTTTTCTTTTGATGGATGGAAGGGGAAATCAGGCCCAAGGGTTCAGTATCAAACCATGAAGGGTCCTTTGGAAAGATTCCAAGCCCACCGAGTAGAATCATACGTAGAATCTTAGAATCCTGGAGTTGGGAGAGACCTCGTGGGCCATCCAGTCCAACCCCTTCCTGCCAAAAAGCAGGGAAATCATATTCAATTGCATTGAGTAATTTCTCAATGAATACAAGAGAGGTTCAATGCATTATCGAAAGCTTTCACGGCCTGCTTCAAACAGAGGATGCCTCCAAACAGCAACATCCAGGCTACCTCTACACAGATACCCCCACTTGTTGACTTTGCAGCTTCATGATACTCCACTTTGGCAGAAAAA
>NW_026845477.1:2222756-2225282 GCF_025583915.1 Anolis sagrei ordinatus | reverse complement strand
TATATACACACACACACACTCAACTTGCTTCACTGCCAACAGAACCTCTGAAGATGTCATTAGTCATAGATGCAGGCAAAATGTCAGGAGAGAATGCTGCTGGAACATGGCCATGCAGCCCAAAATATTTACATCAACCCAATGCGAGAGAGTTTTAACAGCCAAAGCAAAGCTGGAGCAGGACTTTGCAAACTCTGGATACTTTTTCACAGCAAGTATTTGCATGAAGAGATAACTTGTGTCCACACTATGTAACATTTCACAATGCATCTCAATGACTAGTGTCATTGTCCAAAGTGCAACAGCGACATGCAATGCGCAAATGCAATGTGCAGTGCAAATGCAATGTGAAACGTGCAACTGCTATGTTTCACGTTGCATTTGGATTGCACATTGCATTTTACTACAACTTGTAACAGCATTTTCTCATGAATATTGCAAAATTAATTTTAGCCAGCTCATTCAATTGTTCAATGCATAAAATAAAACTGGAAATGGATCTACCATCTGTCACATATATTTCCAATTATCTATCAACTATTGGATATTTTAGCCAAGCAACATGGACAGCTGAGACCCTTTTGCTTTCTGATGGTTCGGCACCCCCAAAATTGGTTTTGTGCACACAATTATTCAAAATATTGCATATAAAGCTGTTTTCAGGCCTGTGTATTAAATGTACCTGTATTTCCTTTTCAGACTTGGGACTCATCTCCAATATATTGCACTATTTATGCAAATGCAAATACAGTTATTCCAAAATCCAAATCCAAAACACTTCTGGGCCCAGGCATTTTGGACAAGGAAATTCAGACTGAATTGGATAATTTGTTTCATAATTGCTTTGTGTTGTGTTTTTTCCCCTTTGTATTCTTCCTTTTTTTCCTTCCTGTGTGTGTTTATGTCTTAGATTATGTCTTTGATATGGTTGTTGTTCTTGCTGCTGAAATTATTATGCTTTCTTCTCTTGATTGAGACCCAATACGGTTCACAATAAAGAATGCAGTTTATTATTTTACTGACACAAAAGCACAGTATGTCACAGCAAACAAGATCTCTATGCTGGATGTCATATCACAAAATCACAAGTCAAACTCTTTATTATTATTATTATTATTATTATTATTATTATTATTATTATTATTGTTGTTGTTGTTGTTGTTGTTGTTGTTGTTGTTATTATTATTATTTTACTGACACAAAAACACAGTAGGTCACAGCACAGACACTATATGCTGGATGTCATATCACAAAATCACAAATTGAACTCTTCCCAAGTGTCTAACACTGTGTGATGCATTCATTATTATTATTATTATTATTATTATTATTATTATTATTATTATTATTTTACTGACACAAAATCACATTATGTCACAGCAAACGAGATCTCTCTGCTGGATTTCATATCACAAAATCACAAACCCTATATGCTGGGTGTCATATCACAAAATCACAAATTGAACTCTTCCCAAGTGTCTAACACTGTGTGATGCATTCATTATTATTATTATTATTATTATTATTATTATTATTATTATTATTATTATTATTATTATTATTATTATTATTATTATTATTATTATTATTTTACTGACACAAAATCACATTATGTCACAGCAAACGAGATCTCTCTGCTGGATTTCATATCACAAAATCACAAACCCTATATGCTGGGTGTCATATCACAAAATCACAAACTGAACTCTTCCCAAGTGTCTAACACTGTGTGATGCATTCATTATTATTATTATTATTATTATTATTATTATTATTATTATTATTTTACTGACACAAAATCACATTATGTCACAGCAAACGAGATCTCTCTGCTGGATTTCATATCACAAAATCACAAACCCTATATGCTGGATGTCATATCACAAAATCACAAATTGAACTCTTCCCAAGTGTCTAACACTGTGTGATGCATTCATTATTATTATTATTATTATTATTATTATTATTATTATTATTATTATTTTACTGACACAAAATCACATTATGTCACAGCAAACGAGATCTCTCTGCTGGATTTCATATCACAAAATCACAAACCCTATATGCTGGATGTCATATCACAAAATCACAAATTGAACTCTTCCCAAGTGTCTAACACTGTGTGATGCATTCATTATTATTATTATTATTATTATTATTATTATTATTATTATTATTATTTTACTGACACAAAATCACATTATGTCACAGCAAACGAGATCTCTCTGCTGGATTTCATATCACAAAATCACAAACCCTATATGCTGGGTGTCATATCACAAAATCACAAATTGAACTCTTCCCAAGTGTCTAACACTGTGTGATGCATTCATTATTATTATTATTATTATTATTATTATTATTATTATTATTATTATTTTACTGACACAAAATCACATTATGTCACAGCAAACGAGATCTCTCTGCTGGATTTCATATCACAAAATCACAAACCCTATATGCTGGGTGTCATATCACAAAATCACAAATTGAACTCTTCCCAAGTGTCTAACACTGTGTGATGCA
>NW_026845477.1:2205256-2217756 GCF_025583915.1 Anolis sagrei ordinatus | reverse complement strand
ATGTCTCTACTCTTTACTATTTTATCAAGATTGGTCATTGCTCTCCTCCCAAGAAGTAAACATCTTCTGATTTCCTGGCTGCAGTCTGCATCTGCAGTAATCTTTGTGCCTAGAAATACAAAGTCTGTCACTGCCTCCACATTTTCTCCCTCTATTTGCCAGTTATCAATCAGTCTGGTTGCCATAATCTTGGTTTTTTTGATGTTTAACTGCAACCCAGCTTTTGCGCTTTCTTCTTTCACCTTGATTAGAAGGCTCCTCAGCTCCTCCTCGCTTTCGGCCATCAGAGTGGTGTCATCTGCCTATCTGAGGTTGTTAATGTTTCTTCCAGCAATTTTCACCCCAGCTTTGCATTCATCCAGCCCCGCACATCCTCGCATGATGTGTTCTGCATACAAGTTAAAAAGGTTGGGTGAGAGGATGCAGCCTTGCCGGACGCCTTTCCCAATCTGGAACCCGTCTCCTGTTCCGTGGTCAGTTCTGACTGTGGCTCCTTGGTCCTTGTCCAGATTCCTCAGGAGAGAGGGAAGGGGGCTTGGGATGCCCATCCCACCAAGAACTTGCCACAATTTATTATGATCCACACAGTCAAAGGCTTTAGAATAGTCAATGAAGCAGAAGTAGATGTTTTTCTGAAACTCCCTGCCTTTCTCCATTATCCAGCGGATATTGGCAATCTGGTCTCTCGTTCCTCTGCCTTTTCTAAACCCAGCTTGAACATCTGGCAACTCTCGCTCCATGTATTGCTGGAGTCTTCCTTGCAGGATCTTGAGCATTACCTTACTGACATGAGAAATAAGGGCCACTGTCCGGAAGTTTGAGCAGTCTTTCGCATTTCCCTTTTTTGGTATGGGGATATAAGTTGATTTTTTCCAGTGTGATGGCCATTCTTGTGTTTTCCATATTTGCTGGCATATGGCATGCATCACCTTGACAGCATCATATTTTATTGTTGTTGTTGTTAGGCATTGTAGAGCCATATAATCCAGCTCAAAGGAGATAATGTGGATATATGGCCATGTTCGAGAGGCATTATCTCCTGACGTTTCGCCTGCATCTATGGCAAGCATCCTCAGAGGTAGTGAGGTCTCTCACTACCTCTGAGGATGCTTGTCATAGATGCAGGCGAAACGTCAGGAGAGAATGCCTCTAGAACATGGCCATATAGTCCAAAAAAACCTACAACAACCCAGTGATTCCAGCCATGAAAGCCTTCGACAATACAATGTGGATTATCTGCTTTGATAATCTCGATTATATAGCAGTGTTGAGGGACCTCTGTCAAGACATTTCTCTGGCTCACATTTATGACAAGTGAAAACCTGTGTGCAAATTCTGCAAGACCTTTCCTCCTCCCTATCTTCTAAGCCAAGGTATATTAAATACTCAATGCCATTCCAGGGCAGGTGGGTGTACCTGGGCCGGAAGGAGAAGGGTTCACTGGAAGGTTCATTGCCATCTAAGGGGCTTTCCACGCGGGGACTTTCTCTTCCACCTCCAGCAAAAGAATCAGGATTTCAATGGCGCTACCACACCCAGAGTGACACATATTTACCCATATAAACCTTGTTATCAGGTGTAAAGTTGTCCCTGCCACTTTGGCTGCCATGGCTCAGTGCTCTGGACTCCTGGGAGCTGTAGTTTCACAAGGTCTTTAGCCTTCACTGCTGTGGCTCAATGCTTTGGGCTCCTGGGAGCTGTAGTTTCACAAGGTCTTTAGCCTTCGCTGCTGTGGCTCAATGCTTTGGGCTCCTGGGAGCTATAGTTTCACAAGGTCTTTAGCCTTCACTGCTGTGGCTCAATGCTTTGGGCTCCTGGGAGCTGTAGTTTCACAAGGTCTTTAGCCTTCGCTGCTGTGGCTCAATGCTTTGGGCTCCTGGGAGCTGTAGTTTCACAAGGTCTTTTGCCTTCGCTGTTGTGGCTCAATGCTTTGGGCTCCTGGGAGCTGTAGTTTCACAAGGTCTTTAGCCTTCGCTGCTGTGGCTCAATGCTTTGGGCTCCTTGGAGCTGTAGTTTCATAAGGTCTTTCGCCTTCGCTGCTGTGGCTCAATGCTTTGGGCTCCTGGGAGCTGTAGTTTCATAAGGTCTTTAGCCTTCGCTGTCGTGGCTCAATGATTTGGGCTCCTGGGAGCTATAGTTTCACAAGGTCTTTCGCCTTCACTGCTGTGGCTCAATGCTTTGGGCTCCTTGGAGCTGTAGTTTCATAAGGTCTTTCGCCTTCGCTGTTGTGGCTCAATGCTTTGGGCTCCTGGGAGCTGTAGTTTCATAAGGTCTTTCGCCTTCGCTGTTGTGGCTCAATGCTTTGGGCTCCTGGGAGCTGTAGTTTCACAAGGTCTTTCGCCTTCGCTGTTGTGGCTCAATGCTTTGGGCTCCTGGGAGCTGTAGTTTCACAAGGTCTTTAGCCTTCACTGCTGTGGCTCAATGCTTTGGGCTCCTGGGAGCTGTAGTTTCATAAGGTCTTTCGCCTTCGCTGCTGTGGCTCAATGCTTTGGGCTCCTGGGAGCTGTAGTTTCACAAGGTCTTTCGCCTTCGCTGTTGTGGCTCAATGCTTTGGGCTCCTGGGAGCTGTAGTTTCACAAGGTCTTTCGCCTTCACTGCTGTGGCTCAATGCTTTGGGCTCCTTGGAGCTGTAGTTTCATAAGGTCTTTCGCCTTCGCTGCTGTGGCTCAATGCTTTGGGCTCCTGGGAGCTGTAGTTTCATAAGGTCTTTCGCCTTCGCTGCTGTGGCTCAATGCTTTGGGCTCCTGGGAGCTGTAGTTTCACAAGGTCTTTCGCCTTCGCTGTTGTGGCTCAATGCTTTGGGCTCCTGGGAGCTGTAGTTTCACAAGGTCTTTCGCCTTCGCTGCTGTGGCTCAATGCTTTGGGCTCCTGGGAGCTGTAGTTTCACAAGGTCTTTCGCCTTCGCTGCTGTGGCTCAATGCTTTGGGCTCCTGGGAGCTGTAGTTTCATAAGGTCTTTCGCCTTCGCTGTTGTGGCTCAATGCTTTGGGCTCCTGGGAGCTGTAGTTTCACAAGGTCTTTCGCCTTCGCTGCTGTGGCTCAATGCTTTGGGCTCCTGGGAGCTGTAGTTTCACAAGGTCTTTCGCCTTCGCTGTTGTGGCTCAATGCTTTGGGCTCCTGGGAGCTGTAGTTTCACAAGGTCTTTCGCCTTCACTGCTGTGGCTCAATGCTTTGGGCTCCTGGGAGCTGTAGTTTCACAAGGTCTTTCGCCTTCACTGCTGTGGCTCAATGCTTTGGGCTCCTTGGAGCTGTAGTTTCATAAGGTCTTTCGCCTTCGCTGTTGTGGCTCAATGCTTTGGGCTCCTTGGAGCTGTAGTTTCATAAGGTCTTTCGCCTTCGCTGTTGTGGCTCAATGCTTTGGGCTCCTGGGAGCTGTAGTTTCATAAGGTCTTTAGCCTTCGCTGTCGTGGCTCAATGATTTGGGCTCCTGGGAGCTATAGTTTCACAAGGTCTTTAGCCTTCACTGCTGTGGCTCAATGCTTTGGGCTCCTGGGAGCTGTAGTTTCACAAGGTCTTTAGTCTTCAGTGTCTAAGAGTGCCAGTCTCTGACCAAACTGCACATCCCAGAATACAATCAACTCTTAAGATATCTCATGATGTAGTGTATACACAAATGCAGAATTCTTTCATCTAATCATACAATCATGGGCCATCCTGTCCAAACCCATTCTACCAAGAAGCAGGAAAATTGTTGGAGGGACTTTGATGGTGTGTCCTTGCCTTGGACTGAATGATCCCTGGGGGTCCCTTTATTATACGACTTTGCCACAAGATTAACATAAGCCAACAGGGTGATGCAGTAGCTTAAAAAGCCAATGCAATCCTACATAGCAAAATGGGAGTGGACCGGGTGGTCCCTGGAGGTGCCTTCCAATCCTAGGATTCCAAAATCTGAAGGAAAAATAAGCCAAAATGCAAAGCAGTTCTGTTCAATCCTAAACATTTTGGATAAAGGATGCTCCAAGGTGAGCATCCCTCTTCCTCTTCCTCCTCCTCTTTTCCCAGGATGTACCTGGAAGAGTGACCTTTCCAAAGAGGAAGCCTGCCATCTAGTGGCACATCTGCAGAATGCTTGTTTCAGGTTTCCAAGACCTAGGCCAACTCAGAAGAGACTTCTTCCATGCAGGAAGACACCTAGCAAGCCTTCCTAACAGAGGAACATCCAGCCTCTGCTTAAGGATCTCCAGAGAAGGACATTCCAAAGCACTTCCCTCCTGTATTCCACTTACTTACTTGCCGTATTTTCCGGCTACCCCTCTATTCCGCTTTGGCTAGACCACACCTGGAATATTGTGTCCAATTCTGTTCACCACAAAGGTGAACATGAGCCAACAATATGATGTGGTGGCAAAAAAAAGCCAATGGGATTTTGGCCTGCATCAATAGGAGCATAGTGCCTAGATCTAGGGAAGTCATGCTCCCCATGCTCTATTCCGCCTTGGTTAGACCACACCTGGAATATTGTGTCCAATTCTGGGCACCACAAAGGTGAACATGAGCCAACAATATGATGTGGTGGCAAAAAAAAGCCAGTGGGATTTTGGCCTGCATCAATAGGAGCATAGTGCCTAGATCTAGGGAAGTCATGCTCCCCATGCTCTATTCCGCCTTGGTTAGACCACACCTGGAATATTGTGTCCAATTCTGGGCACCACAAAGGTGAACATGAGCCAACAATATGATGTGGTGGCAAAAAAAAGCCAAAAAAAAAAAAAAAAACAAAAAAAAAAAAAAGCCAATGGGATTTTGGCCTGCATCAATAGGAGCATAGTGTCTAGATCTAGGGAAGTATTGCTACCCCATGCTCTATTCCGCCTTGGTTAGACCACAACTGGAATATTGTGTCCAATTCTGGGCACCACAATTCAAGATGAGCCAACAATGTGATGTGGTGGCAAAAAAAAGCCAATGGGATTTTGGCCTGCGTCAATAGGAGCATAGTGCCTAGATCTAGGGAAGTCATGCTCCCCATGCTCTATTCCGCTTTGGCTAGACCACACCTGGAATATTGTGTCCAATTCTGTTCACCACAAAGGTGAACATGAGCCAACAATATGATGTGGTGGCAAAAAAAAGCCAATGGGATTTTGGCCTGCATCAATAGGAGCATAGTGCCTAGATCTAGGGAAGTCATGCTCCCCATGCTCTATTCCGCCTTGGTTAGACCACACCTGGAATATTGTGTCCAATTCTGGGCACCACAAAGGTGAACATGAGCCAACAATATGATGTGGTGGCAAAAAAAAGCCAGTGGGATTTTGGCCTGCATCAATAGGAGCATAGTGCCTAGATCTAGGGAAGTCATGCTCCCCATGCTCTATTCCGCCTTGGTTAGACCACACCTGGAATATTGTGTCCAATTCTGGGCACCACAAAGGTGAACATGAGCCAACAATATGATGTGGTGGCAAAAAAAAGCCAGTGGGATTTTGGCCTGCATCAATAGGAGCATAGTGCCTAGATCTAGGGAAGTCATGCTCCCCATGCTCTATTCCGCCTTGGTTAGACCACACCTGGAATATTGTGTCCAATTCTGTTCACCACAAAGGTGAACATGAGCCAACAATATGATGTGGTGGCAAAAAAAAGCCAATGGGATTTTGGCCTGCATCAATAGGAGCATAGTGCCTAGATCTAGGGAAGTCATGCTCCCCATGCTCTATTCCGCTTTGGCTAGACCACACCTGGAATATTGTGTCCAATTCTGTTCACCACAAAGGTGAACATGAGCCAACAATATGATGTGGTGGCAAAAAAAAGCCAGTGGGATTTTGGCCTGCATCAATAGGAGCATAGTGCCTAGATCTAGGGAAGTCATGCTCCCCATGCTCTATTCCGCCTTGGTTAGACCACACCTGGAATATTGTGTCCAATTCTGGGCACCACAAAGGTGAACATGAGCCAACAATATGATGTGGTGGCAAAAAAAAGCCAGTGGGATTTTGGCCTGCATCAATAGGAGCATAGTGCCTAGATCTAGGGAAGTCATGCTCCCCATGCTCTATTCCGCTTTGGCTAGACCACACCTGGAATATTGTGTCCAATTCTGTTCACCACAAAGGTGAACATGAGCCAACAATATGATGTGGTGGCAAAAAAAAGCCAATGGGATTTTGGCCTGCATCAATAGGAGCCGAGTGTCTAGATCTAGGGAAGTCATGCCCCCCATGCTCTATTCTGCCTTGGTTAGACCACACCTGGAATATTGTGTCCAATTCTGGGCACCACAAAGGTGAACATGAGCCAACAATATGATGTGGTGGCAAAAAAAAGCCAGTGGGATTTTGGCCTGCATCAATAGGAGCATAGTGCCTAGATCTAGGGAAGTCATGCTCCCCATGCTCTATTCCGCTTTGGCTAGACCACACCTGGAATATTGTGTCCAATTCTGGGCACCACAAAGGTGAACATGAGCCAACAATATGATGTGGTGGCAAAAAAAAGCCAGTGGGATTTTGGCCTGCATCAATAGGAGCATAGTGCCTAGATCTAGGGAAGTCATGCTCCCCATGCTCTATTCCGCCTTGGTTAGACCACACCTGGAATATTGTGTCCAATTCTGGGCACCACAAAGTAAACATGAGCCAACAATGTGATGTGGCGGCAAAAAAAAGCCAATGGGATTTTGGCCTGCATCAATAGGAGCATAGTGTCTAGATCTAGGGAAGTCATGCTCCCCATGCTCTATTCCGCTTTGGCTAGACCACACCTGGAATATTGTGTCCAATTCTGTTCACCACAAAGGTGAACATGAGCCAACAATATGATGTGGTGGCAAAAAAAAGCCAATGGGATTTTGGCCTGCATCAATAGGAGCATAGTGCCTAGATCTAGGGAAGTCATGCTCCCCATGCTCTATTCCGCTTTGGCTAGACCACACCTGGAATATTGTGTCCAATTCTGTTCACCACAAAGGTGAACATGAGCCAACAATATGATGTGGTGGCAAAAAAAAGCCAGTGGGATTTTGGCCTGCATTAATAGGAGCATAGTGCCTAGATCTAGGGAAGTCATGCTACCCCTCTATTCCGCTTTGGTTAGACCACACCTGGAATATTGTGTCCAATTCTGGGCACCACAAGTTGAACATGAGCCAACAATATGATGTGGTGGCAAAAAAAAGCCAGTGGGATTTTGGCCTGCATCAATAGGAGAATAGTGCCTAGATCTAGGGAAGTCATGCTCCCCATGCTCTATTCCGCCTTGGTTAGACCACACCTGGAATATTGTGTCCAATTCTGGGCACCACAAAGGTGAACATGAGCCAACAATATGATGTGGTGGCAAAAAAAAGCCAGTGGGATTTTGGCCTGCATCAATAGGAGCATAGTGCCTAGATCTAGGGAAGTCATGCTCCCCATGCTCTATTCCGCCTTGGTTAGACCACACCTGGAATATTGTGTCCAATTCTGGCACCACAAAGGTGAACATGAGCCAACAATATGATGTGGTGGCAAAAAAAAGCCAATGGGATTTTGGGCCTGCATCAATAGGAGCATAGTGTCTAGATCTAGGGAAGTCATGCTACCCCACTATTCTTTTGTTAGACCACACCTGGAATATTGTGAATCTGGGTGGGTGCCATGCCCCATGGGATGATGGTGATTGGGTGAAAGCTACAGAATGGGGGACGCTGCCTGGTTCAACAGCAGTACGTGTGAAAAATATCTTGGAATCCTTGTGCACAACAAGTTAAACATGAGCCAACAATGTGATGTGGTGGCAAAAAAAAGCCAATGGGATTTTGGCCTGCATCAATAGGAGCATAGTGCCTAGATCTAGGGAAGTCATGCTCCCCATGCTCTATTCTGCTTTGGTTAGACCACACCTGGAATATTGTGTCCAATTCTGGGCACCACAATTCAAGAGAGATATTGACAAGCTGGAATGTGGCGGCAAAAAAAGCCAATGGGATTTTGGCCTGCATCAATAGGAGCCTAGTGTCTAGATCCAGGGAAGTCATGCTCCCCATGCTCTATTCTGCCTTGGTTAGACCACACCTGGAATATTGTGTCCAATTCTGGGCACCACAAGTTGAACATGAGCCAACAATATGATGTGGTGGCAAAAAAAAGCCAATGGGATTTTGGCCTGCATCAATAGGAGCATAGTGCCTAGATCTAGGGAAGTCATGCTCCCCATGCTCTATTCCGCTTTGGTTAGACCACACCTGGAATATTGTGTCCAATTCTGTGCACCACAACAGGTTAAACATGAGCCAACAATGTGATGTGGCGGCAAAAAAAAGCCAATGGGATTTTGGCCTGCATCAAGAGGAGCATAGTGCCTAGATCTAGGGAAGTCATGCTCCCCATGCTCTATTCCGCTTTGGTTAGACCACACCTGGAATTGTGTCCAATTCTGGGCACCACAAAGGTGAACATGAGCCAACAATATGATGTGGTGGCAAAAAAAAGCCAATGGGATTTTGGCCTGCATCAATAGGAGCATAGTGCCTAGATCTAGGGAAGTCATGCTCCCCATGCTCTATTCCGCTTTGGCTAGACCACACCTGGAATATTGTGTCCAATTCTGTTCACCACAAAGGTGAACATGAGCCAACAATATGATGTGGTGGCAAAAAAAAGCCAGTGGGATTTTGGCCTGCATTAATAGGAGCATAGTGCCTAGATCTAGGGAAGTCATGCTCCCCATGCTCTATTCCGCCTTGGTTAGACCACACCTGGAATATTGTGTCCAATTCTGGGCACCACAAAGGTGAACATGAGCCAACAATATGATGTGGTGGCAAAAAAAAGCCAGTGGGATTTTGGCCTGCATCAATAGGAGCATAGTGCCTAGATCTAGGGAAGTCATGCTCCCCATGCTCTATTCCGCCTTGGTTAGACCACACCTGGAATATTGTGTCCCATTTTGGACAACAAGTTAAACATGAGCCAACAATGTGATGTGGCGGCAAAAAAAGCCAATGGGATCTTGGCCTGCATCAATAGGAGCATAGTGTGTAGATCTAGGGAAGTCATGCTCCCCATGCTCTATTCTGCTTTGGTTAGACCACACCTGGAATATTGTGTCCAATTCTGGGCACCACAAAGGTGAACATGAGCCAACAATATGATGTGGTGGCAAAAAAAAGCCAATGGGATTTTGGCCTGCATCAATAGGAGCATAGTGCCTAGATCTAGGGAAGTCATGCTCCCCATGCTCTATTCCGCCTTGGTTAGACCACACCTGGAATATTGTGTCCAATTCTGGGCACCACAAAGGTGAACATGAGCCAACAATATGATGTGGTGGCAAAAAAAAAGCCAGTGTTCATCCAGCCCCGCACATCGCATGATGTGTTCTGCATACAAGCTAAAAAGGTTGGGTGAGAGGATGCAGCCCCGCCGCACGCCCTTCCCAATCCTGAACCAGTCTGCTGTTCCGTGGCCAGCTCCCACCGTTGCTACTTGGTCCTTGTACAGATTCCTCAGGAGAGAGACAAGGTGGCTTGGGATGCCCATCCCACTAAGAACTTGCCACAATTCATTACGATCCACACAGTCAAAGGCTCCAGAACAGTCAATGAAGCAGAAGTAGATGTTTTTCTGAAACTCCCTGCCTTTCTCCATTATCCAGCGGATATTGGCAATCTGGTCTCTCGTTCCTCTGCCTTTTCTAAACCCAGCTTGAACATCTGGCAACTCTCGCTCCATGTATTGCTGGAGTCTTCCTTGCAGGATCTTGAGCATTACCTTACTGGCATGAGAAATAAGGGCCACTGTACGGAAGTTGGAGCAGTCTTTCGCATTTCCCTTTTTTGGACCTTGTAAGAGACTTGAATTTGTGTCTGGATTAAGACTTCCTTGCTTTCTTTTGCACTTTTCAATTGCATTTGCTTATCCTTTGTGTTTGCTGAAGTAAAGCATTTTTCTTTTACTTTCAATATTGTCTAAAGGCTGTTTTTGAAGGGCAATTCAGGACAGATAGAATATAAATAGTTATTATTATTATTATTATTATTATTATTATTATTATTCTCTGTGCATTTCCATTGTCCCATTCCAGCTTCAGATGCTGCCTGCTTATCACAGTTTATATCTACCAGTAAATCAGGATTAGGGTGGAGTTGGGCCATGATTTGTTGTTTAGTTTCATAACAACAACAGCAGCAGCAACACCATAATAATAATAATAATAATAATAATAATAATAATAATAATAATAATAATGCTAGAATGTTTTGTTGTTGTTGTTGTTCTAATAATAATGTTAAAATAATAATATAATAATAAAATAATAAAAATGTATTTATATACCGCTCTATCTACCGTTCTATATAATAATAATAATAATAATAATAATAATAATAATAATAAACAAACTACAACAACAAAACATTCTGTCATCATCATATAGGTTGCCTCAAAGCCTTTCTTTTGGACGGAGTTATCTGAGAAGAACTTGAGGAACATCATTATTATTATAACAACAACAACAACAACAGCAACAACACATTCTGCCATTATTATTGTTGTTGTTAGTATAACAACATCAACAGCAAAATATTCTGGCATTATTATTGTTGTTGTTATTATAACAAAGCCTTTCTTTTGGACGGAGTTATCTGAGAAGAACTTGAGGAACATCATTATTATTATTATAACAACAACAACAAAACATTCTGGCATTATTATTATTGTTGTCATTATAACAACAACAACAACAACACATTCTGGCATTGTTGTTGTTATTATAACAAAGCCTTTCTTTTGGACGGAGTTATCTGAGAAGAACTTGAGGAACATCATTATTATTATTATAACAACAACAACAAAACATTCTGGCATTATTATTGTTGTTATTATAACAACAATAACAACAACAAAACATTCTGGCATTGTTGTTGTTATTATAACAAAGCCTTTCTTTTGGATGGAGTTATCTGAGAAGAACTTGAGGAACATCATTATTATTATAACAACAGCAACAACAACAAAACATTCTGGCATTATTATTGTTGTTGTTGTCATTATAACAACAATAACAACAAAACATTCTGGCATTATTGTTGTTGCTGTTATTATAACAACAACAGCAACAGCAGCAACAAAACATTCTGGCATTAATATTATTATTGTTGTAGATATAACAACAATAACAATAACAACAAAACATTCTGGCATTATTATTATTATTGTTATTATAACAACAATAACAACAAAACATTCTGGCATTATTATTATTGTTATTATAACAACAACAATAACAACAAAACATTTTGACATTATTATTGTTGTTATTATTATTATTATTATTATTATTATTATTATTATTATGTCTAGATTTAAATCTAGACATAGTTTTCTAAGATCTACAGAGACACTCGCTGGAACACCTCAGCAAGCGAGAGTCCAAAAGTGGCAGGCTCAAACCCAGCACCTCAACCAGTGGCTGATACCAAATGAGAGACTCCCTCCTGGGCACACAGAAGACTTGGAAGGCATTGAACAGACTGCGCTCTGGCACCACGAGATGCAGAGCCAACCTTGAGAAATGGGGCTACAAAGTAGAATCCTCGACATGCGAGTGTGCAGAAGAGCAAACCACTGACCACCTGCTGCAATGCAACCTGAGCCCTGCCACATGCACCATGGAGGACTTTCTTGCAGCAACACCAGAGGCACTCCAAGGGGCCAGATACTGGTCAAAGGACATTTAACCAGCTACCAAACTCACAAGTTGTGTATTTTTCTGTTTGTTTGTTTTGTTCTGTTAGAAATGTAACATAATGGACTGGTTGCTCTGACACGACAAATTAATAAATAAATAAATTATTATTATTATCATCCTGTTTTCACTTCTAGATTGAGACCCTTTTTTATAGACACATTTGATGATGTCCTGACGGTTAGGTCCAATATCTTCATTTTCCTTCCAGAAGGTTCAGATTCACCACCTTACCAATGCCTTCTGCCATCTTCCTGAAACAAAGACCCTCTTGCACCAACGACCTTCTTGCAAGGACTGCAGAAAAACATAGACAGTCCCTTTGCAAAATAATCAAGTAGCCTACCCCAGAGCCGCAATAGCGTCCCAGGCGCGGGGCTGTCCCGTCGTAGCCGTCAAACAACTCCATGTAGTCGTAGCCACAGTCGGCCTCTTCCTCGATCTCAAAGGTCTGGAAGATCAGCTCCACTCCGTAGCCTTCCTCAGCCACAATCACCCATTCGCAATCGGAGCCTCCCGGGTAGTTGTTATCTCCAAACTGGGCATGCGAGTAAAGGTCCTTGGTCTTCACCTCGGCCCGCATTTGGCCTCCGCATTCTGGAAACGTGAATAAACATACCAGAAAAGGCATGACGTTTCTGTGCGTAGCCTTCAAGGCATCCCAGTTTACACTGTCATACATGAAGTAGCACAAAGAAACGCTTCCAGAGACCACTGTGTCCCCCACCAACGATGGACCTGGACCACCCTTGGCACACCGAACTCTCATGACCGAACTCTCATGACCGAACTCTCATGACCGAACTCTCATGACCAAACTCTCATGAC